>JAEVFN010000020.1:0-600000 GCA_030449075.1 Murraya paniculata | reverse complement strand
TGTCATTTTATAAGTTGGTATAGTAACACATAGATATAGATATCTTCTATGGCTGTTACTTTAATTGAATTATTAACTAGTTGACTGCTAAATTCGACTACTAAATATGAGTTTCCTGTCTGGACACTTGCAATGCGAAGTGATGCAAGTCTCATAGTTGATTAATTGTTAATTTGTTGTGTTGTGAATTGGCAGTCCCTCGTGTGCTTTTATTTGTTCAAAATGCATGATATACCCATCTTTGATGATGTTTTAACTTTAGAAAATAGAGCAAGTGTTTAAATATTGCATCATAAGATTGAGAGTAGAATGAAGCCTTGGTTTTTGTGTTTGATTGTCGAATCGGCAGCAAATGCAAGAGTACTCATGGGAAGTCAAGTGACCTTGTTCATAGTGAACACCAATGGGTTCTCTTCTTGACTTTGAGAAATATGTCTGGGGTTCTTTTAATTCAATCAAGTGCTTCCAACCAACAATGACGAAGTCTGTCGTTCTAAATGTAGATTGTGGAAAAAGTGTTAGGATCTGCGTCTTTCAGTTTTCCAAATTTGATGTATAAAGGAGTTTTATACGATGTGCAACCTTGGATTGCAGTTACTAAACCTGCACTCTCATTGGCAAAAAGTTACCAGAGTTTTTCTGTTCGTTCAGCTTAGTAAGAACCTTGAGATAGAAAGGTTTCTGTAGAAACTAGGCTGCGTGCGAGACAAGAAAAGATCTTTTAATGGTGCGTTTATTAAATGAGAATCGGAATGGGTTGTAATATGAATAGAGAATGAGAATCAGAATAAGTTGTTCACTTGAATTGTAAAAATCGAAATTTGAATGAGTTGGATTGTCATTAATGTGTTTATTTTGTTTTGGAATCGAAATGAGCTAGATTGTAACAAATTATTAAAATGTTTTTAATGAATTATTGTTATAATTACTATTTTGTATGGTAATTATAGTTATTATTTATTTAAAAGTTATTATGATTATTATTTTTGTTATTGTTAATAATATATTAATATATTAATTAAAATAATTAATTAATTATAATAATTTTTTTAATTGAGGATAAAGTGAGTATTTTTAATTTTGTGGCGGTGCAAAATAACCATTCCTGATAATGGAAGACTCTTTCATATCCCTCTTAGAAATCAATCTTTCATTCCTCATTCCCAAATTAGGGTGAGCTTTACGATTTTGATTTGGATTTCCGACTCTATTTTACGAAGAAAATCCTATCAATGATTTTCATCCTTAAATAAAAAAATAAACACACCATAAAATTAGTATATACCTTTATGTGTTTTCAGTGTGTCCTAGTTATTCACTTATATTATCATATATACGAGTGGTTAACCAGACAGACATACAGAAAATCTTGTTTGAATCCAACCTGCTTGCTAGTCTCCTTCGTGGCTGGTGCCATTTGTTTGTTACAATGTTCACAACTTTTTTCCATTTCTGAAGTCATTGCAATTTTCAAATTTTAAGCAAGTCCTAAAATTGCCTTACAGCCACCGTTGCACAGTAAGTGAGTTCAAGTGGGGTTTCATTTTGTGAGGGAATTGTAACGTGCAGAAATTGTAAGCTAGCATCGTCCTAAAATTAAATTAAAACATAAGCCTTTACCATTTTGACATGACTCTCACGCAAGAAAGATTCTAACCCACCAGTTTTGTAAGGTAGGTATAAGTTTATCCTGTCTTTAAAAATCGAATTCCATGGTGAATTTTATGGTAACTCTGCGCGAATTAAAGTGGAGTCAATGACCTGTGAACCGACGGAGACTTCTGTCTTTTCCTTTTGCCAGGAATAATAAACGGTAACTTTTCAAAACCCCCCCCCCCAAAAAAAAGAGGGTATTTATAACAGGTAAATCCAATATGTCACAGCTGTCATTGTGATTCTCGTGCATCTTTTCTTTTTACTGAAGTGCACAAATTTCCTGCATCTATAAAAAATTGAAGTCGTTTTGCGATGGCGATTTTACTTTATTATTATTATTTTTTGAAAGTGGAGATCGGGGCAAGCTCCTCCACCCGATGACGTGGTAGAGCCCTTTAGCTGATCGCACGCGCGGCAACAGATCAAGATTTGGCATTTTGCCCACTTGTCATGATATCCAAAGCAGTAGCACCAATACCTGTGTGGTGGTCCCTTAACCATTATAGGGTTTTGTTGAGACGTGAGAGTGGGAGGTTTCGAATTGCAAGTGCCTAATAATCGCACGTGCTTAGGACAAGAAGGAAGGCGCGTACTCGCCGGTTTGTTTGTTTAATTTCCTTTTTTTTTTTTAATTATTATTGTTATTGACCTTTTTTCTGTCATCATTTTGTACGAAAGGCCCAAGTTTATGACTATTTGTAATTATTTCATAATACGCTGATGTTTCTACGAAAACATCAGATTTTAGCTAATATTTGTGCATCCATAACCCTAGTTAACATATCAAATTGCTTTACTGTTCTTTGGTGGAATGACCTTAAAAATTTCCACTTTCAACGTGAATATCTAATTCGTTCTACTCGTGACAATAACATCAAAAGAAATTATAAAATTCATCTTAGTTTTCAACGAGGTAGTCAAAAACATTAAATTAATAAGTCATTACAAAATTTGTTGCAGGATTAAAAAACTATTAGTGATATAGTTAATCATCACTTAAAAAATTGTATAGTTATATTCAATATAAAATTTCTTAAATATGAATGTACTAGTATTAAGAGTATATGATTAAGAGTTTTTACAATAACTTTTTAGTTAGTAAACGGTTATCTTATCATAATTTCATAACTGACAATTACTCATTATTAAAAATTACTTCAATTTTAACATGAATAACTGTAAAATCATAACACGAAGGCTATCATTTCATTTGAGAAATAATTAGTGATCAGAGTATGACTATTAAAATATTTACTTTATACTTTCATTATTCCTAAGGTGCTTATTAACTTCTTAAAAAATCAACAAAAGATGTATGAATAATTACTAATAATGAAAAAAGACCGAAAGAAATATATAATTTCTCGTATGAATTCAAAGTAAAAGAGTTGCACTTTAATCTCAAATATACATTAACAATAGAAATTTAAAGTTTTCTTAAAATCAACTCCTCGTAGCATCATTTACATTTCTAAAGGAAATAAAAACACAAAAGTAGAGGGATTACTACAGAATTTCCCGAAAATACAAACAAAATAAAAAAAAATAACAAAACAAAATAACGTTAATATTAATATTAATATTTTTTTTCGGCAAAACTTCCCTCCACATCTATCCGAACCAAAATTCCCTCCTTCCCTCGTTTTCTTCTCTCGTTCTTCCCATCCAAACCCCTCCCTCTCTAGATCTCATTCTCCCCAATTTCTCGTCTCACTTCCTCTCTTTCTCTCATATTTTCGTTTTCTTCTCGTTATTTCGCATCCCAATGTCTGGCGCCGCCCGAGCCCCCCACCGAGCCGCGCCGCCGCCGCCAAATCCTCCTCGTTCGGGGCCGATCGTCCCGCCAATAAAGCGCCACCTTGCTTTTGTCACGACTAAGCCGCCTTTTGTTCCTTCCGATGATTACCATCGCTTCTCGAACACTCGCAGAGCCGCCGATCAGGAACCTGAAGCAATTGTTGTTAGATCTCCTGTCAGTTTTTTTCAGCCATTTTAACTTCACTTTACTTTTTTTCTCGTTTCCTTTCAGTGGTTTAATTTGTAATTATTGAAGGACCTTTTTCACTTTTGAACTTATTGTTTTTCAGTTTGATGTATTAAATAATTGAGTGTTGACTTGGAGTTTTGTTTCGTTGGGCAAAAAAAAATCTTGTGCTATAGAATGATTTTTTTTTTCAATTTAATTTATTCATACTCAATTTAATATGTACTTACCTGTTTTCATTAGAGTTGATTATGAGCTAATCATTGACTAGTTTGTGTTGTTTGTTAGGATTCATTCTTCAAATTTTGTAATTTTGGGTTATCTGCTTGATTACTCACTCAGATTTGTTATAGCAAGACAATGCCTGTTTGATTAATTAATTCAAAATGCTATGGGTGCTAATGATAAACAATAAGGTTGGCTGTGAAAGTGTCTAAATCATGTTTGTCCTGATTTTAACAATGCAAAACTTTTATGACTCAGTCAAATGTTCATCACTTACTCTGAACATTTAAGTAGCTTGTGCTCAAGTGCATCAGCTGCCCATTGTTAATACAATGCTTCACTTTTGTCCGTGATTCTCAGCAATTAAAGAGGAAGAATGGAATGGAAGATAATGAGGTTGAGACCAGTGAGTGGGTTGGCAGTCCTGGATTGACAAACATATCTAACGGTCCCTTCCACACACCTGTATCTGCAAAAGGGGGAAGGTTAAACAACAGGTCAAAGGGAATAAAGGGAAATAGATCGACTCCTCAGACACCAGTGTCAAATGCTGGTGAGAAAATTTCTTATGATTTAGGTTCTCTAATCTGCTACACCTTAACATGCATCTTTTGATGTGGATGTTTACCAAACTTAGTCCTTGAAGACGAGCTAAAGCACTTTTCATGTTAACTTGCAGGTTCCCCTTCTACTCCTACTCCAGCCGGCAGCTGCCGTTATGACAGTTCCTTGGGTAATTCTGAATGTTTTGGCATCTACAATAAATTCTTATATTCTATATTGTCATGTGCGGTAAGGATAACTTGCTTGATTTTTTAGGTCTTCTAACAAAGAAGTTCATCAATCTGATTAAGCACGCTGAAGACGGTATACTTGACCTGAATAAAGCTGCTGAAACTTTAGAGGTGATTATCTGGCTTTTTGATCATCTATGTTGTTCAACACTCCCAATACTAAGTTCATTCTTTTCTGAATTAAAACAGGTGCAAAAGAGGCGAATATACGA
Source organism: Murraya paniculata (assembly GCA_030449075.1). Classification (NCBI taxonomy): domain Eukaryota; kingdom Viridiplantae; phylum Streptophyta; class Magnoliopsida; order Sapindales; family Rutaceae; genus Murraya; species Murraya paniculata. Next base: position 595,129 of record JAEVFN010000020.1, on the reverse strand, counting down.
CATAACAAATGTATTGGAAGGAATTGGTCTGATTGAAAAGAAGCTCAAGAACAGAATACGTTGGAAGTATGTTTCTGAAAATTTTAAGAATTTGATGTTGTTTCCTTCTATATTAGTTTTTTGTTTCGTTAGAACTTATGAAGGATTGATCAAAATGATTAGGGGACTTGATAATTCAACTCCAGGAGAGGTAGATGCTGATGCCTCCATATTACAGGTATCTGAAAGTAAAAATTTGCTTTGCAAAGCGGAAACAACTTCTTAAGTTTACTATATTATGATTACAATGTTTCTTCTTTCTTTTATCTCAGTTTGTAATGTTGCATAGAATATCAAACAATTGCTGGTGATCTTGTTGTTGAAGCTTGGAACAAGGAATGATTAAAACAGAAATAGAAATCTCTTTTAGTGGCTTTTTAAAATGGACTGTATTTTGTCTTACTGTCTTTTCCCGCAGGCTGAAATTGATAATCTTTCCATGGAAGAGCTCAGAGTAGACGAACAAACAAGGTCCCTTGTTCCCTTGTTGAAGCAGTAACATTTTGCTGTTTATAATCTTTTCACTAGTGCTGATGTTTCCAGGAAATATTTCAGGGAACTGAGGGAAAGGTTGAGGGAACTAAGTGAAAATGAGAACAATCAAAAGTAAACTCTTCTTCCCCACCATGTATTCTGATCCTGTTTAAACATTTAACTAGTGTTAATATGCACTCAATGAGACTATTGTGTCTCAATTATTTCAGGTGGCTTTTTGTGACTGAAGAAGATATCAAGAACCTGCATTGCTTCCAGGTTTGTCGGTGCTAACATTCTTTTATAATCATATCCCTCCTTGACACCAATATCAAATATTCTTTAGCTTATCTGAAATTAAACTTCTTATTCATTGTTTCTGGCAGAATCAGACCCTGATAGCAATCAAAGCTCCCCAGGGAACAACTCTTGAGGTCCCTGATCCTGATGAAGTAAGTTGAGCCAAACATTTGGAAGGAAGTTTCTGTTGTTTCACTTATCATGCCATTGATGCATGTTCAATTGGTTGGTCGTGTATACGCAGGCTATTGATTACCCTCAGAGGAGATACCGCATAATTCTTAGAAGCACAATGGGTCCTATTGATGTGTACCTCGTTAGGTAATTTTCCCTTCCAGTCAGGGTGAAAAAATCTGCTATTGCACATATCATTACTTTGACTGCCATCTGATGTTAGAGGATTTGCGATCCCTGCTTTGATATTCGTAAATTTCTCTGTTCTTTGCATTTAAGACACCCCTTTTGGCTTTCAGTCGATTTGAAGAGAAGTTTGAGGAGATCAATAGTGTTGAGCCACCTGCAAGCGTTCCACTTGTTTCCAGTTCAGATTCTAATGAAAACCAAGTGAAGGAGATAATCAATGTGGAGAGAGCTGGAAATGAAATTGAAGCTCAGGCACAACAGGCTCATCAAATTTACTCCGATCTTAATTCTTCACAGGAGGTTGTTGGTGGAATGATGAAAATTGTTCCTTCAGATGTTGATGTAAGTGCACTTTTTTGTTTACAGTTGTTAGTCCTTCTAACAATAAATTAAACAAACCATAGATTTGTAAGGGAATATAATCTTTGGCAGAAGATATTTTATTAGTTCAAGTAATAAGGAACTAGATATCATTTCAAAGAAGGTTCAAGTTTTGAATGAGTTTGCCAATATTCTTCAACTGGTTTTGCATAGGTTTGAAGTCAAGTAGTCAATTTCTGGCTCATGTTAGTTATCTGAAGATGCAGTCTAATAATGCCACACTTGCCAATGTTGTATCAATGAAGCAAGCCTGATGGTGTTCTTAATACTTAATTTGCAGTCGTCTGTTGGTTTCTAAAGTTCCTGTATGCCAACTAGGCACTGGATGGATCTAAATAATCTGGTCATCCTAATCTTTTTGAAGATATAATGTTTTTAAATTCATCAGTCACTGCTACTAATGTCCCAAATTCTTGCTAACTATGTGTAAGAAGAGAAGGATAAATGAACGTCCAAAAGTTGATTTCTATGTTTTTTTCTTCACAATTCTAATTCCTAATATACAAAAGATATGATAGTTTGTTACTTTTTTGTAACATTAAACCATCTAACTTAAGTCTCCCGTTGTTGTTGCAGAATGATGCTGATTATTGGCTTCTATCAGATGCTGGTGTTAGTATCACAGATATGTGGAAGACAGACTGTATCCTTCGTCTAATTTGTTGCTCTTCTTTCTTCTATCTGCATTTCTTGTTCCCTTCTTTCGGTTCACAACTTGATTGTTGAATCCCTGACTCAAACCATAGCAGGTACTGAATGGGATGGAGTGAATATGTTGCATGATGAATTTGGAATGTCAGATGTCTGTACCCTGACTCCACAAACTCCACCATCTAGGATAACAGAACTTCCATCTACTGACTTTAACCCTATTCACAGATGATATTTATTTGCTAAAATCAAGAGACTCGTGTAGGTCCCCCTTCGGCAGCTTTCCATGTCGTTCATTTAAGGGTACCATTGAGTTGCATGATTGTTGTATACTGGAAAGTTGGTAGATGCTGAAGAGGAAGTTACTGCCGTATTGCACAGCTGTTGTGTAAAATTTTTGACCCATGGTTTATTTTCAAATAAACTTATTGTTGCTTGGAATTTGGATAAAGTAGCAGATTTCGGGGAAAAAGGAAAAAAAGGAAAAAAACAACATATAAAACACTGTAAAACTGCTTGTGGAATATCATTGTAGCAACATTGATTCTGTTTGGAGAATGAAGTCAGCCATATCTAAATGTCGTGAAAAAGACATGCAATGGAATTGCTGCATGGGACAACGTCAGGTCAGTGAAAATTTCTGCCCTGGATTGCTCTAATTGTACAATAGCAAACATTTATTATATCTTTAATGTAATTGATATACCATTATGGTAATTAGAGGCTATTGTTTAGTCATTTTTTTTATTCAAACTCAAATTGACATGTTTACATTTTCAGTGGTTACAGATTCTAATAATGTTTATACTAGCATGTCCTGCTTCAGATTTTAGTCTTGATCATATATTAGGATGTGGCTGAGCAGAGTTCAGGGCTGCAAAAGACAAATCAATATTAACCACATTCTCCATTGTTTTTGTCTGGTCTGTGTCTGTTCTCATGCCCACCCGATGAGAAGTCTTTTTCATATTTAGGACTCCTTTTGACACATTCTCTATAAAGCAGTTCAGTGTTATCCACCCACATGCACGAAGTGGACCTAATGTGTGTATGGTTATCAAACTATTATGGTGTTTGATGATAATATCCAAACGCCGGTGTTCTTTGCAACCTGGCTTCCCTGGGAAGAGAATTCTAATATGATCTGTTGATAAGTATTAAATAAGCAACAGGATTTAAGGAATTTTGGCGTGAGAGGTGAATGGAAACGATGGCTCAAGAAAAAGAAATAAAACGTAAGCGTGATTTGAGCCACATGTCATGGGGTGAGTATTTTGCACGGCAAATATGTGTGACATTTAAACAATTCTAATATGAAAGTTATTAAATAAGTCTACCAAATTTCTCAAATTAACCAACCAAAAATTCTTGTGGCAAAACTAGAGAGCAGAGAGAGCATTATAGCTAAAGAAAAAGTTTATTAATTGAAAAAGTGTATACAAGAGAATTTGAGAGCTTTACAAGTATGTTTGAATTGCTTGTTTTGATATCTATTTAAAATGGAAGTCTCTCTATTTATAGGGGAAGCTTGCATATTCTAGAGAACTTCATGCAACTTGTTACAAAAATCTAAATATTTTTAAGTATATATAAGTGTGAAAGGTTCTAGATATGTGCAAGTGATGAATGCATTGGAGTGTGTTGAAAAATTCTAAAACCGGACTAAACTAACACACCTTGGTTTGGATTTGAACACTTAGACCTGTAATCTTAAGACGCCTAGATTATAATTTTGGATTGCGCGTTACATACCGATGTTGCCATCTGGTGTACAGCTAGGGATGGCAATGGGATAGGATGGGGGTGAGGAAGTCTACCCCATTTCACACCCCATTAAAAATTTCGTTTTTATTCCCCAATAAATTTAGTGGGGTATGGATAGGGAATTTTGATGTGGGGAATGCTTTTTTCACCCCACCCTATTTTTCATTTATTTATTTTATAGTAACTATAAATACATAATTTCAATAAATTAAAAATTATGGACTTAAATAAAATTATCACTATATTATAAAATATTTAAATTATTTAAAAAAATCTATGAAAGTTTGAAATAATATTTTGAAATGTTATCAAAATTAAAAAATATTTGAAAAGAGCAGCACCTTAAGAGAGAAAAGAAAACATAACAATATTTTAGAATAAAATGATAATTATATTATAGAGTTTTTTTTAATTATAGCTTATTTATATTATGTAAAAGTAAAAAAAATTATTAGCCAACATTGTAATTGATAAAATAAAAATTATTAGATAAAAATAAAAAATATTTATATATAATGAGGATTGGGGTGGGAAATGCAAAACCAAACTCCATTAAGAATTTAGGAATTATTTATCCCTCATTTCCCATCCCATTTCCCAAAATTTATTCAAAATTCACTCTATTTTGGGTGGGGCTCCATAGAGCCCAAAACCCATGTAAGATTTTGCCATCCCTATGTACAGCTTAGCACCGTGAAAGCTTATCTTTCTTCATATTAGATTCCCAAATAATGAGCCTACACGACACAGTACTCACATCACATCACTTTTTAGCACCGTTTTTATTTAAGATAATACTAATTTACATTATATGTAAACTATATCAATTTACAAATTATATTAATAATTCAAGTGTTATTTGATTGGATGCATTTATTGAGTTATTGAGTATAACTCTCGGATTGAATGTAAGCTGCGTATAATATAACTTAGCCACATGATATTTTATTTATTATGTTTTTGCTTTTCGACATATATTATCTATAATTTACACATAAAGTTGTATTTTTATAAATTATCATATTATGATTCTTTCATTCGAATACGCGAACCTTTCCTTTTCCTTGCCTTGATTAAGACATCTTTATGATAATGATGCAAGAATCAAACAAGAAACAAGGCTCAATGAGTTGAACATACAAACGTTACGCGGAAAACACTGAAAGAGAAATGGACAAGTTTATGAGCCCCCTCGAGATTATTGACCAAATCATGTGATGGTATTTGCTCGTAAGTTTGGAATTAGTGGCCATCAATTGCGTGATTTGTTTTGTCCATCCTTTCTTCGTTTCTTTTAAGTTATTGTTTTGAAGAAACCATTTCTCTCAAGTTTGAAAATACCCCGATGGTAAGGAGCAGGAGTGGGATCCACACTGACCAATATAGGAGCCCAAAAAAAAAAAAAAAAAAAAAAAAAAAAAGGACGGGAGAGGTTCCAAATCACAATAGCATTTCCCTCTGCAAGTGGCCGAGGATGTCAGAAAACGACGAACTTTCAAGAACATCAGATCTTCGCATTCTTCATGTGTTATACGTAAAGTTTATTTAATATCTTTCCAATTTTGATATTGTTTTTACCACAACGGTGTCATATTCCAAATTTTATTAAAAAACCAAGAAAAAAAAAACAAAGACAGTGAGTAAATAAATATTCGCAAGGCAAAGGAGTAAATCACATTCACGCTGGGGCAGGGAGTAAAATACATCAATTCAGTGATAAAGAAAGATCATGAAATAAATAAATAAACAAAACAAAGGCAATGCGAACAAGTAGACGAGAAAAAACCCGCGTGAACAAAACACAGTGACAACGTGAGCCAATAATGGTTGCAAACCCAAACACTTAGATTCGCTCTTGTCTCACCTCGCCACTCACCAAAAACCATGACCTCACCGCCGTCGCCGCCACCGTCACTCGGTCGCAGAAACTCCGTATCAACCGGTGTACCACTCCCCACAAAACTGAGTCTCCCGGCCAAGTCATCAAATTACGCATACGACGACGTTTCGGCATCATCATTCGAGCTCATATCCTTAAAATCACCCTCCTCGTCCTATACTTCCCTCAAGGACCTTCTCCCTTCCTCCGGCGTCAACTCGCCCACCGCCGCAGGTTCCGCCGCCAGCTCCGCCTACGAAATCTCCATCCGCAACCGCCTAGTCAAACAAGCCGCCTGGGCTTACCTCCAGCCCATGTCCGCCTCCCCGGACTCCTCCGCCGGCTCCCACTTCCTATGCCGCATCTGGATCAAAATCTCCTCCGTGTGTTTTCAGTTAATCAGTTGTATACTCAGTGTATTCCATTTAAAAGAACAAGAATTTTGACTAGATAAAAAAATTAGCTAATTTTTTTTCATTTTCATTAAACAAAGAATTGTGTTTTTTTTTTTTCCTCTCTTTTTTCATCTGTACAATTGATCGAGCAAGCAATTGACGTGCAATCTTTTTGGCGCCAATTCTAGTGCTGTGGTTTCTGACGCCGGAGCCTTTGGCGAGCTTGGAGGAGACTTTCGTTGGGCGTGCCCGGCGTGGTGGGCGAGTCCGGGATGTAACCGTCTTCGGGGGAACCGGGATCCGATGTGACCCGCATGTTGACTTGCGCGAGATTGGATTTCGTCGGCTCCGACACGGCCCGGTTGATTGTGCTGGACCGCGGGAATCCGAATCCGAACTTGGACTTGCCCGGTTTTGGCGTTCTGGGTGAGTTAAACCCGTTTTCCGGCAGCGGCGGCGCGCTCGGTGCATGCTGCTGCTCACTGTTGTAGTTCTGATTCTGCAAATTATTTTAAGCTTGTGTGATAGTTTTGGTTACAAGTTAAGTTAAATTGAACGCACAACTTGCAACTTAACTATTACCACTATTATTTATTATTGAAGAGTGTAATTTTGGAATTGCGTATGGAGAGAACTGACGATAAAATTGTTTGCCTCGTTTTTGGGTTGCTTTCACTTGGAAGCATGAACTTGGGTTTGAGTTAGAGATCATTTGCGTAATTGTGAAACTTTTACCTCACGGGCAGGGGCGTTAGAAAACTTAGCAGATTGGCCGGCCAAGAACTTGAGTATGTCAAAGAATTTTTCTTGACTCAGTTGTGCGCAATTTTGCCAATAGTAAATAGCCAGATCCCAAAGTCTTGCTCTCAATTCCAGAATCTTTCGATCAATGTCCGTTTCGTGCTTCGACACATAAGGCCTCAACACACTTTGATAAACAAACCCAGTTCCCTGCATCGTCAAAGCCAAAGTTGCCAGTTACAGATATGATCGATTTGCTTCTATTTCTTCTATTTACCAGATGAGTTTGTGGTTTCCTAACCTGTGTTTTCGGAGACCACAGGTAGATGAAAAATGCCAGCTTCAACTCACCATACATCGGAAACCTTGCAGGTGAAACAAGCACAAAGTTGTAAATGTAATTTTCTATTGCGGAAAAAGGTACAAGATTTGCAGAGGAGTGTCAGGCGTGCATACCATGAAGCAATTGCATCAACAAACCTCTCGAGAACTGTAAACATTGCCACAAGTATCCTGCAAAATTGCAGAGAAGCAAGTCATTAGCTGAAGCCTGAAAGGTGATCTGGGCAAGTTACTCAATCGGATGGTGACTAATCAATTCATCTCTACTTCCAGCTACATCATAAATACAGAAAATAGTAATAAATTCTTCCTTCAAATTCATTAAGCCGACATTCAAGAAGGTGATCAAAAAATAAATACAATCTGAAAATACCATCAAAGTTTCCGGTAGAAATATAATTGTGGAACCTAACTTCCATACCATTCAAGGTGTTCGGGCATTCATGGTTTCAACTTCTTTTCATAGAATTATAATTATTGACTATTTCTAACAGATTAAGATGTGAAAAAAATTAAAATTTTTTTTAAAAAAAAAAAAAAAACCAAATGGCAAAGATTAATCTTACCAATATTTGCACCAGAACCTGAGTTGCTCTATCTCAACCCTGTTCTTCTCTACAATTTTATAGCATTCAAACGCTGGATATGCGTAACCAAAAACCAATCTGGCATCCAAAAATGATGGTTAAAAATAAAGTTCCAAGAAATGAATCCCAAAAAATAAAAAGTACATGAAGAAACAAAAAATTAAAAATATGATAAAGAACAAAAACTTCAATGGAAGTTTATATATTACATGAAACATCTAGTGATGAAATCTCCCAACATCTTTGATTCTCTGTGTTAATGATCCCTTTAATTAATACCCGCCAAAAATTCCTGAAATAAACAACACAAAATCATCTTTTTATATTCAAATGCACTTTTTCAATTTAAACTAGAGACAAATAAAAGAACCTTCGATCTGTGGCTGAAACGATCAAAGTCTTCAACAAACGCACATTTGACGAGTTCAAACGCTGCGTCCGAATGACGAAAAAGTAATAATAGTCAAATTCAAGAAACGAAAATGTTGTCAAAGACATTGAAAAATTCTTTAGAAGAAGCGTTGTTCAACCTTTAAGAGAAGGATCCCTGATTCTTGAAAACAGAACGGAGAGCCCAGAAACTTGACATCAAAGGAAAAAAAGTTTATAGAGAATGTGGGTACTTACATATAAATATAATAGGCGACTGCAAGTTCTTATCAAAATGTTATTTATTTAATAAAATATAAAGAACTGAATGACGCACAAACAAAGAAGCGATTGGATTAAAGAGAAATAAATAAAAAGAAATGAAAGAGAAGGGGATCTCTTTTCTCTTGCACCAGACGCTTCTTTGTTATGTTTTATTTTTTATTTTTTTCAACACGCAAATCAGCGAAGAGGGGATTTCTTGGGATTCTTCAAACGGGTTTACCGTTTGGCAGTTAAAGGACCTTCCAAGGGTATTTATGTAATTTCGTGACTTATTTAGCGGTAAAATAATCGTTTGTGGAGGTTGAAGAAGTAAAAGTTAGAACCAACCAATTATGTATTTATATTATGTATATGGCTCCTGTCTTTGACGCTTGGCTTTCTTCTCTCTCTCTCTTCTCTTCTTTAGAAAAATTTATCTTTTTTTTAAAAAATAATTTTCAAAGTTCGTTCCGATTAATAACATATTTCTATTTCTATTTTTAGTTTTTCTTAAAGTGGTGTTCTTAATCTGTTTTTAAACGGGAACCCGGAATACGACTTTGTTTTTCAACCCATTTGTATCTTTTATAAGATTTTGAATAAGAATAAGAGTAATACATTATTACATTGTTTAGACTTAAAATTTAATTTTACGGCATCGATATTATACTATTTATTTTAAAACTAACCTAGCATATGACGTATGAGGTAATACTTTCAAAATAATTTAAAATATTGTGTTACTTATTCCTGGTCTTACTCAGAACAAAATTACGAAACCCTTTTGTTGAAATAGAATTTGGTGCAAGGGCAGCAATGATTAAGATGATGATGGTTATATTAAAGAGGTTTAGCCGCAAGAAAGGACAATAATTTGTAACCTTTGTCCCTTTTGCTTTAGTTTGGGACCCAGCCAAAACCAGTTCCTTCAGAGTCTTCTAATAGAGTAAGGGCATAATGGACATTTAAGATTTCGTTGACCCATTACTTTCTAACACGTTCCCCGCAGATGTACTTGCTTGCTGAACAAAAAACAGGTAATGCGACTTATTAATATAATATAATGTTAAGTTACTTTCAATTTTGCCCGACTTATTAATATAATAAAAAGAATTGAAATAAACAAATTGTCAAGGCCAAGAACCTTATTAATGTTCTACCCAAAACATGACAATAAGATTAATTTTAAGTGTTTTCTTCCTTTTTTTTTTTTTTTAAAAAAAAAGCTTTTTAAATGTGTGCCATTATGTTATAATACACCTTAATTTTTAGTTTTATGCTTATATTCAACATACGTGGGTAATTTTAAAATAATAGAAAAAGTACATAATAGTTGTTTATGAATTAATGTTTAGAAGACATAATTGAATGTTCCTAGAAATCACATTTCTAGTCTAGATTCTACGTTTTTTTAAAAAAAAAAAACAGAAAGATTATTATCTCTCACATTCAATGATTACTCGCGCCAAAGTAAGATTTTTAAGTTGTTCATATCTCTATTAATTGTAATTGTAATAAAGTAAGATTATAGGTTGTTCATATTTCAATGAATTGTAATAAGACAGCAGATGTATTAGCTTTCAATGAATTGTAATAAGGTAGCAGATGAATTAGCTAAATTTTACTCTCTTTCTTTTAGTTCTCTTGTATGAGTGGAGGATTTTCCACCATCTTTATCTTGTTATCTTTAGATTTTGAATCTAAAAGTAAAATAAAATATTACCGCTAAAAAAAATTATTATAATGTACAACACTTTCCTATTCGTTTCCTCTTTGAAATTAATATAAAAGGATATGTTGTAATCAATGATGTTAACAGTGATAATATCAAACACTTGGGGTCGTTACGTTAGGTCAACCTATTAACCAAATAATTGTCACCATTCATTCTATCTGTATGTGTGTGTATGCTTTGATGCTTTGAATCCATATAAATTCAGTCAACATATAATTGGCCATATTATGATAACAATAATAATAATAATAATACTAACTAGCTTTTTAATTGGATGATTTGAGTGAAGTGATTAAAATAATATTCTAGTTGGAATTATTTTGTCAACAAAATTAAAATAATCTCTAGTTGGGGTTAGTTCAAAAGAAAATTATAATTTGATTGCCAAAATAACCACAAAACTTTGACGACGAATTGGACAACAAAAGATTAGTCAACTAATCTTGATGGTCTTAAAGGAGGAAAAACGACAGAAAAAAAAAAAAGAAAATAAAGAAAGCATGATATGAGTTCTGAAAGAGTGATTAAAATTTCTAATATTATGTGATCATTTTATTGAGTAGTTTTCAACATCACGTAAACAGAATGAAATTTCACAATAAATTTCGAAGCATTTGCGATCGCTGCTTGCGTCTCGATTTGTAATCAGTTTATGCTCATTTTATTTGAAGAAATCAATAAATTACTCCTTTTTTTTTTAATAACAAAAATGTTACATTTATTACCTTTGATCTAAACATGCTTCCTTGAACAAATATAGCAGCGAACCATGTGTAATTTGTAGTTTATCCCATTTCTCCACCTAAATTCTCTTTTATTACAAATCATGCATGTCTTTTTGGCTTTATCCCATTGAATTTCCAACCCACATGAGTCAGAGAATAATGCTTCGTTTAAAAGAAAAAAGAACAAAAACCCAAAATTACTTAAAGAATTTTGCTTACTATTGATAATGATATTATCGTTGTACTGGGCCTTGGCAACGGCATCTGCATATTAATAGGTACTCCACTTATTCACTTATTCATTAAATTATAAAACAGTAATATTTGACTTACTTATTTTATCTTGTCAATCCTCACTTTTTAATAAATTCTATTAATTTTTAAAATTATCTTTATTCATCGCAATCAATAAATAGCCATAAAAAAGAAAGCTTGGAAAATATAATATTAAAGAAAAACGAAAACCAGTGGATATGTTTGTAATTTTTGAATTTATAAATTATAATTGTAATAATAAATCAGGAATTCCCCCTTCTCTATCTTATTATATGAACTGAAAACAACCATTAACTAAGCCCTGGAAAAAAAAAAAGAAGATATACAAATACCCTAAAAAATAATAATAATAAAAAGACTAGATCGTGAACTCTGATAGTGAATTAGTGTTTTATTTTGGAGCGATTTGAAAGAATAGTACTTCGAGGAGCATATATTTCACGGTGACTATGTTTTTTCTTATCTTATTAAGAAAATTTTATATATATATATATATCATTCTCTAATAGAGACATTCTCGCTTTGTAACCACAAGTAAGCAAAAAAAAAGTTTTTAATGCACCAAAATTTGTGCTTTTTGTATTTTAATAACATATTCACTTTAATAAAGTGAGGATGCCTTCATTAGCTCTACATATATGTAGTAGTAATTTGAACAGTCAACACTCAATAATTTCTAATCCGCAACCTAGAATGAGAGGTTTTGTCCAATTGGGCACATGCACAAGCACGATGCTGAAATTTAACTAGAGATCGAGAGTTTAACGCGATAGCGTAGGTCCAATTCGGATTGTTGAAGATTCAAACTCAGTAATGCCGTTGAAGATTCAAGCTCAGTCTTTGTACTTCGGGGGAATAATGTTTGTTAGAGAATAAAATAGATTTATTTGAGAAATGAAGGTCTATGAGATAAATCGAGTGGATCAAATAACACTACTCTAAATTATTGCCTATGGGTAATACTTCCAGATATCTATTCTAGGTTTCGGGCTCTCCATTTAAAAATCTTCAAATACCAAAGAGTTGTGCTTGTTTTGGTCTCGTACATGTAACATGCAGAATATCATAAGTTCAAGAGTCAGCTTAAATAAGTGAAGAGGCGGTAAATCAAAATTCTGTTGGTTTGAATTTAATTTGCTTATTAAACGAATATTTGATTTGATTCGTTTAATTCTTTAAGCAAAATGAATAAACGAGTTGAATCAAATCTAGATTCATTTAATTTAATTATCTCAATTCATTTAATTCAATTATTCTATAATAGATGAATCGAACTGAATATGGTTTCCTTTATAATTCTTTTGTAAAAATATTAAGTAATAAAAAATTTAAAAAAACCCACAAATTTAACGTCCTACAAAATACAAATAATCCAAATATATTCTAAGCTTAAAATATACAGTCATCCAAAACACCAAATTATAAATCCTTTAGAGTACAAATAATAATAATTAAAATCCAAATTAAATTCACTCATTTATTAAATGAATTCTAAATGAATAAAGAAGCTAGTAACTTCAAACATGGATTCTATTCGTTTATTTAACGAATCGAATTGAATCGAATTCATCCATTTACTAAACGAACCAATGTTTTCAAATCAAAATCTATTTAATTTATATCGATTCAAATTAAGAAAAAGAATCTTGATCCAAGCTGCCACCCCAATTAATAAACCTTTTAACTTTTATTTTATGATATTGTACTAGATCGTAGTCACTAGTTAGAAGTTGAGAATGATTATACACTCCGGATGTTGTAAGTTACATCCCTTCCATTCCCTTTGGAAAATGTCAAAATATTTCTCTTTTGTGCACACAAATTTTGACAAAATCACTACAGAGTAAAGACAAATTTTTATATACTACAAGATAATATCATGTGCGTTAATTAATTTTCTTTTCAAAAGTAATTATCTTATTTATTTTTGTCAAATTTTGTGTCCCTATAGCATTACTCTTTTTTCATCCTCTCTGTATTTTTAACCCGAAGAGAGCAGAGAGTTGTAAATCCGAGAGAGGAGACCAATTTTCAAAAGCAGTTGAAAGAATGATAAATGTTATATCTACTGTAAAGACCAACTTTGCACACATTAATTTTAAAATTCATGACGAATATGACTTCCGATAATGTCTCTTGTTCTGAGTTATGACAAGTGGACTTGATATTTCGCAAGGACTGTGACCGAGTCCAAAAGATATAAAAAGAATTTCAGTTGCATAGATAATAATCAAATAATGCCGGCAGATTTAAAATGCTACGTGGTCTTGTTTTTTCAACATCCCGACTCATCAGTCGCTCAAAAATCTTTCATAATTACAGGTGCTGTAAATTAAATGGTTCACTAAAAAGTTAAGCGGAGCGAGAGGACCCATTTGAGTTTCTCTTTGATTTTGTTACTCTGTTTCAGGGCGAGTAGTGGTGATATGGGTTCTGAAAATCTGCTCTCTCAATTTAACAAGTCTGTCAATTTGCGGCTTTCCAATGTGTCCATGTATGAATTTCATTATCCTTCAATACCCAGTTTTTTTTTCCCCCTCCCTTAACACAAGAAATTGCTTTAATAATTGCATTCTGATTTTTGTTTCCTGGCCAGTTACACTGCTGAAGTACTAGAGATTGAAGCTGATGATCCCAAATTGCATGTTTTATTTGTTCCCGGAAACCCAGGTTTGTTTTTGTTTTTGTTGCTGCTGCTGCTGTTGATTCAGTTGTTATAATTAATTAGTTCATCAGAATTTAGGACTTAGGTTGGTGGTTGTTTCACAGGTGTTATTACATTTTATAAGGATTTTGTGCAATCATTATATGAGCATCTTGGAGGAAATGTATCAATTTCAGGCAAGACATAAGTGTTTCTTTGTCATGACACATTCTTCTTTCTTTAACAGAAGTTTTTTTCAACCTTTGGGATATGATTTTTTTTGCTAATTTGTGATGCATTTACTACAGCTGTTGGGAGTGCAGCTCAAACGAAAAAGGTGCTTAATTATTATAAACTTAACTTAAGAATTCTTGATAATGTAAAATTCGAGAAGTAGTACTTGATATTAGCTAACATGAAATCTTTGCTTTTCTTATTCATGTGTCTAAGCAGCAGCTAGTTATGCTGATATGTCGAGAATCATACATGGAGCTGGAATTTTGATAACGAAAATGTTTTTGAGATTTTGGTGACAGTTCTATATTTGGTTCCTCGATTATGCCTTGTCTTACTAGTAATCGTGTTGTGTTAGGAGTATAATTTCAGATTTATTTCCATAATTAAGCAGTGATAAAATTAACGGAAGACAATATGTTTCTCTATGGGCTATGAACTAATCTCTTCATTTAATGAATGCTTGGAAGGTAGAGTACTAATGTAAATACCTTTTTATGAAAGTATCATTTTTGAATCTTTCTCAAACACAAAATTGGTAATATGGCATATTTGATAATTTGTCTACATTTTGCTCTGGGTTTTCTAAGTAATCTAAATAAGTAGTGCAGATCACCTGTTTCAGTTGCAAAACAAACTCAGAAACTCTGTCAATCAAGAGTTGGCATTGGTGATAAATTTGGTAGACAGGTTACCAAAGCAACTTGAATGTTTTCTTTGTGATCATAATAATAGTGTAGGCTGCAACCTTCTGGAGATGAAATATCTCTTCTTTTACTAGTGTATTTTCATAATGGAAAGAAAGAGAGAAAGCTTCGTAATTTAAGAACAGTGAGCCACTTCATCAAAAGAAGCATTAATAGCCAGTTGCAAAGGAATTCTATGTAATACAACTTGTTTTTGTTACTTTGCTTGTTTGATTGGTAATGCAGCTACCTTTCTAGAACGTGCCCTTATATCCTTTTCATTCACCTTCTTGTCAGAACTATGATCGTGGAAGGCTGTTTTCTCTTGATGAACAAATAGAGCATAAGGTAACATTCTGCTTGCCATACTAGCCTGGTAATAGTGGCTATATGTTCACTGCAGTTGCAAATTTATCATTTGGTTGCTAAAAATAATGTTCTGTCGTGGTTAACTGTGAGGACTATTGCTTTTCCAAAATTAAATTTAAACTTTGTTAATTGGTTTGCATGAGTTTGAACAAGTTACTTGCTGACAGTAAGTACTGAGGTACTTTTTTCCATGTCTCTAACTAAATATTTCCCTAAAACTTTGATTAGATCATATTTGCCTATCTTGTTACCTCTAGATGCTTTTCCGTTACTTGCTTTCTTAGTACTTTTGAGTTGTTCGGTGTAACTCTTCATTATACTCTACTATAATCTCCATTTGATCTTACACTTTTTGCAGGTGGATTTCATCAGACAGGAATTACAGAATACAGAAGTTCCTATAGTACTGGTGTGACTATTTATACTGTAATGCATTTTATGGTTCTATACAATGGTGACTTTTTGAATCTACCTTGTCATCTATAAAAGATGACTGTAAAAGGTCAATGCTCTTGTGGGATCATGTCAACAGTCTTTCAGCTAAATTGGCTCTAATTAACAATTATCTGGGTGATTTCACTTAAACAGCTAACTATATAAAAGAGTTTATTGTAGTCTAGTTTGATTTGGTTTGTTAATATTTGGTAGCTCACTTACAGTTCTGTCTCTGAAGGTTGGGCATTCTATTGGTGCATATGTAGCTCTTGAAATGCTAAAGAGGTCGTCAGAAAAGGTGATGACCATATTCAACACAATTTGATACTTCAATACACATTATCCTACTTCTCACATTGGGGGGGCATGGGAGAGGGAGGGGAGCTGCACAATGAATAATTTTTAAATCTACTGATATTTATATAAAATTTGGCCCTAAAATTGTATTTTGGTAATTTGGGTTCCTTATTTTGTTGCCTTTTACACCTAACCCCAATTCTAGTTTCCAATTTATCCTTGTCTCACATGTTTCTAATATTTCTAATTTATCATTGTCTCACATATTTCTAACTTTAAAAACCTTTTTGTGGCTACTTAATTTTGCTGTAATAGGTGATATATTACATTGGACTGTATCCATTTTTGGCTCTAATCCGACCATCAGTAACACAATCAATTATTGGCAAAGTTGCAGCGTAATGTTCTTCGCCATTATGAGTAACATTACTTCCCCTTATTTACATGCTGTAATTGTGTGGAGGCTTCTTTTGTGTTTTACGAGCAGTACAGTATTTGTCAATGCATTTGCATTCCCAGTGTGTGTTCTTCATTTTCCTATTTGACATTTTTATGCTTATTCCTGTTGTTTCTCACATCTCACTTGGGGTTAACTTATTGGAACTTTGGGCTGGTATGAGTGATTGGATTAAAGTATGCCCAAGTTTGATCTGCTGCCTTTATGAATGAGTTTTTATTTGACATTCTCTATGAAAACCTAATGGTCCTTATTCTTCTGAGTTGTTGACCTGACACTAATGTGTGGAATCTGATAAGACAAAATTTATGAGTTGCAGGTCTAACATTGCATCAACTGCTCTTAGTTACATTATAGCATCTTTGGGAATATTACCTAGTAAAGCATTAAGATTTCTTGTGTCTAACTCTTTGGGAAGGTCATGGTCTGCTACTGCAGTAGAGGCTGCTTGCACTTACTTATCACAGGTGAGGTTAACCCATTTCAAGAGATTAAAGAGTTGGCTTTTTGTCTTGCAAAAACACTGCTAAAGAGAATTTAAATGTTATGTTTTTCTCTTTTCTTTTACTGCATTATTAAAAATTTATATACCTAATATTTATTTGTCTGTCTCGGAGGACCTTCTAATTATACTCTAATAGAAATGTGATTTCTTCTTAGTTATAGTAAAGTAATAGATATTTGTGCAGAAGATTAAACTTTAGGTATTTGATTGTAAATTTATTCTAATTTTTGAATTCAAAATAACTTGTTTCAAATTTCATTTCTTTTCAGTATCATGTTATGAGGAATGTGCTCTTTATGACAATGACAGAGTTTAAACAGGTAAAATCTTGATTTAGGGATATATTATTTGTAGGAGGTAATGATGCGGTATTTTCTTACTATTCAACAATATTTATTTTCATCCTCCAATTTTGTGGCTATGTTCTTCTATGTAGACCATTGTATAAACAACACCATCTTTCTCCAATGACGTTTTACAAATTTTCAGTTTTTGCACCACAGATGTTTTACAAATTTACCAAGTTTTATCCAAAAGTATCTGAAGTTCAATTCTTCTGCTTGTATATGGTATGGTAAAAGATGTCAAAATCCCTACATAGTTCGAATTCAGAAATCGAAGTTGGTACTAGTAAAACCAGTATATAGTCTTTGATGAATTCTGCAATGCATCTGTGGACTCAATGTCCTCTTCCCACTTGGCTTTCATCATGTACAATACTTATGGTTAATTGACCATGTACACCTTATTCTAACTATAACCCAGTCCAGTCAAAGTGTTGTATTTGCACGCTTATATGACAATTTTCCAACTCAGTGAATCAGTGAGGAAGAAATATTGAACTCATAGCTAGTGATAATGTTACTCTTTGCTTAAATGTTATTTTTTTAGTGTGACATTATCTAATAGGATATCATTAATGGAAACATACATTCATTTAAACTGGTAACAAGATTAAAATTCTCCTTCTTTTATGCTTAGTTTTGTGTTATTCTTGCCATGGGTGTTTACCTGCATGCAATTTACTTTATATCTGCAATATGCCTGTTTTATCAACTTATGAGTATACAATGCAGATAATAATGTTGTGCTGACTATTGGTCATTGTTTGTTAGCTAACAAAAGCACCAGATTGGGCATTTATGAGAGAAAATCAGAGTAAAATTGCATTTTTGTTTGGTGTTGATGATCACTGGGGTCCACAAGAGCTGTATGAAGAGGTAAGTATGAATTCATCATTTTTTCCCCCTTTTTAAGGATCATTTTATTATGTGAAAAGCTTCATATGCTTTTCGTGTATGTTGCACCTGCATTGGAATATAGAAGTAGGAGGAAGTCACATGCATGCACTTTAGATTGAATAGTAGCTTACATGTTCGACTATGGCCCTTGCATTGGTACCTCCTCTCGACTTCCCTCACACCCTCAACCTATAGCAGTTCATAAGCGACTTGAAGTCTTGAATAACATAAGAGTTTGGTTAGTACTCAAGCCACTTCATCATCGAGAGGGGCATTCTAGTTAACCTCTTATTTTCACTTTTCCTGGTTTTGGGGCATGGCAGCTTGGTATACACTGATGTAGTTAGTGCTAGATGAGTGGTAACTGACAATGAGTGTTTCTCTTACAATAATGTTAGCTATTGCTGCATCAATGATAAATTGAAAATGTTTGAAGGTATCACTTGAGCAGTAACAATTATAGTGAGAATCCTGATTGTGATGCCACTTATATTTTCACAGTGAAAGTTGTGTTCATTGATATGGAGTCTTTGCTTTTCGTTTATTCTCTAAACCGGGACTACTTGTCATCCATATGCCTCATCAAATAACATTTTTATTTTGAATACAAGACACATGGTATGATTTTATTGCATGGGCATATTAGAATCGTCCTACCTAAGACTTTCTGCTTGATGAGCATGACATATTGTTCTTCCTTCTAGCATTCTCCCATTGACTGTCTAGGCTCTCTCATTTTTAACCCTCATTTGGTGCTCACAGATCTCCAAGGAAGTCCCTGAAGTTCCTCTAGCAATTGAAAGGCATGGCCACACTCATAATTTCTGTTGCTCCGAGGCTGGTTCAGCATGGGTTGCTTCTCACGTAGCTGGCTTGATAAAGAATAAAATTTCAAGTCTAAGCAAGTAAGGTCGGACAATTCATTTGCTGCTTTTTCGGATTTCCATGGTCACGTTTCTCAAATTGTATTGACTTTGCTAGTAAGTTTCAATTTCCTTCGTGGTAAGATTCAATATTCGTATAATCTATAGACCTTCCCCATGCCACATCATCTCTATAGTCATACATTATTATCGATACCATGGTAACAGACAAACATGAACCTTATTATACATAAAATCTTAATGATTGTGAATTGTTACTATGGTATTCGTACTCGTGGTACAGTTGCCAATTTGATGTTAGAGCCAAACCCTAAGTTATAATTACTTGAGCTCGATCTCAATATCATAAGATAATGGTTGCTCTACCGGATGAGATCAGTGATGATGATGTTTGTGCTTGTAATGGAATTATCCTTTAATAATTTTTAATTAGTAGAAAGCAGAACCAACAAAGAATGCCAGCAGTATCACAAGATTTCTGGCAGGAAACTTGGTCATAGTAGCTTTGTAGTTAGTGTCCCGTGACTCTTGGTTTTTTGGACCAAACTAGTTTGTTAACAAAACCCCGAATCGATTAATTTAACATTAGCCTCGCTGAAATTATCAACATTGAGGACAAAATAGTGTGCTAGCGTGGAGTGATGGTATCATTTTTAACATTTTGCATATTCTTGGTACAATATTAAATGACGGAACTAATTGCTAAATTAGTTATTATTGCGTTAGCTAACATAATCAGAAATTCCAGAGTGCAGGATGACCACAAGATTATTGTAACAAGGATTCGTAACTAATAGAATAATTCTTGAACTTGGGGCATCCGTTTGTTAATTCGCCAGCGAGTCTTTTGAGCAAATTTGCAAGATAACTTTTACGAGACTCAAATTTGTGTGCCTTAAAACGTAACAAGTGCTTTTTTATACTCCAACACCAACCCCCGCCCCCCTCCTTCTCTCTCTCTCTCTCTCTCTCTCCCCTTTATTTGTATAGAACGGCCTTATTTTAGTTAAATGATTCGAAGAAGAAGGAAAAAAAAAAAAAGAATAAAAAACAGATAGGAAAAGCAGAAAAAGATCCATCCGAATTTGATGCTCGTTATTCCTGCACGCTGAAGATACCCGCGTACGGGTAATGGGGCGGGATCCATTTTGTAAGATCTGAACCGTTGGAGCAAAATCCAATGGCTCATAAATAATATTATTATTATATGGACAAATCCATAATCATTCTTGCTGTCATCAATGTCAGTGTAAATGTGTAATTTTCAAGTAACCCCCCATCACACCTTAAGTTTTTTATTT
The DNA here is from genome assembly GCA_030449075.1 of Murraya paniculata. Taxonomy (NCBI): domain Eukaryota; kingdom Viridiplantae; phylum Streptophyta; class Magnoliopsida; order Sapindales; family Rutaceae; genus Murraya; species Murraya paniculata. The sequence continues at coordinate 574,791 of JAEVFN010000020.1, read as the reverse complement.
TTAATTCTTCAATTAGATACTTTATCCTAATTTGTTTAACGTGGGAAACGTTACTGTGTGTCCTCAGGGATCATACAATCATAATATGAACCACCGAAGGGATAAATGACAAGCGGATCCCTCATCTTTTTAAAATTTTCAAATAAAAGTATGATATTTTCATTTATCGTATAGGTCCCTAAATCTAGATATTCTAAATTTCTCTTGTTCAATTGAATCTTCACCTACACAACGTAAGAGCAAAGAATTTATAATATAATACATCATTAAAACATGATATTCATCTCACTCCCCAAGAGGGAAAAATTTAAAAATAAAAAGAAATAAAGAGTTCGACCTCGTGCGGCACTTGATTTTAAATGTCTTTTCTCATTTATTTGTAAGGGGCAGTCAAAAAAATATTTGTCGGACTTTTGATGGGGTCTTGATGTGACTTCAACATTTATCATAAACATGCATAAAGCCATGTAGGGTTATTTGGCTGATACCCCATTCAATAATAAGTGGTAAAATATAATGTTTTGATAAAAGTTAGGAAATGATATTCATCTCTTCTTTCACTATTAGTTTCTGTTACTTTATAAGAAAATATTCAATCTAAACTATTAGTTGTAACGCAACATAACTCTATCTTTAATCGAAGCAGATATTGGTCTATAATCTTTGTTGACGCGCAAAGATCAAGACAGTTTTCGATAGATTTTCGGTGTAAAATGAGGTAACAAAATTTGAAAACTTAAAGGTTATGACTTATTTGGTTCAAATGGACTAACTGTGTACTTTTTTGGAAAAATCATGAATGTTTAGGGATCCAGATGCCATACTCATTCACTCATGAGTGAGTGATCAGAGAGAATCAGAAGAAAATGTGCGGCTGGAGATGGAATTGTCATGATAAAAGATCATAGACAAGTCATGTATATAATATGTCCATAAGGGACGCTCTCAGCTCACATGCAGAATTTATAGAGTCTCTTTATTTTCCCCTTCGTTCACGTCAGTCAAATACTCAAAATAGCCTTAGCACTTAGCCGCCTCTCTTAAAAACTCTCTCCCTCTCTCTCTCTCTCTCTTTCAGTATTGACAATGGCAACAACAACAAGAGCAAGAAAGAAGCTAATCGTCAACACAGTTGCTGTGAGCTTAGGGTGCAGCTGCAGGAGACCAAAGCTCTCATTCTTCATCCACCCACGACCAAAACCCAAGAAGCAAATTTACCAAAAACACCCTCACCCTCACAGCACTAGTAGTGTCTACAACTCATCTTCAAGCTCCCGCGAATATAATAATTACGACAGCGCCACCACATTCTCTCCCAACACGGACGATCACATTGACGTCGCTCATCATCATTACAGCTGGGGCACGGCGGCAGACGAGAGGACACGACCCGTTCGAGGGTTCGGTCGGGTCGGGGGTGAGAGCGTGGCGGTGGAGAAAGACTCCGACGACCCGTATTTGGACTTCAGGCAGTCGATGCTGCAGATGATATTGGAGAAGGAGCTATACTCCAAGGATGATCTGAAAGAGCTGTTGAACTGTTTCTTGCAGCTCAACGCACCGTTTCATCATGAGATTATTGTTCGGGCTTTTACTGAGATCTGGAATGGTGTCTTTTCGGTCAACAAGTCGGCACCGGCTGTCTCTGCTTCGTCCTCCAATTTCCGTTACGGATACAAGTACTGATGAATGTCACGTGAGTTCTGCTCGGTACTGCACGTGGCGCTTTCTGTTTTGTGCTTAATTAGTATGAATGATTACATTACATATGTGGGTGTAGTATGATGAATATCTTGTCATCTTTGTAATGTTGTTGTGCAGGCCCTGCAACTGCAAGCGTGGGTCGTCTCTACATACCAGACGTATTCTCTAGCTCTAGGCTTTTTTTTTTTTTTTCATTTTTCTGTTTTAGTATAATGAATGATATCAGTGTATGTATGTACAAAGATTTTGATGCAAATGTAATTGCAAAAGATCATAGGATATTAAGCTGATGTTAATTTCTTCTTAATTAACGGCGATTTGGTAAAATTTTTACATGTGAGTCGTTAATTGGGGAAAGCTGGGTAATGGGTTGGTCAAAATTTTGGGGAGCTTCACTTGCAGGACAAATTTTGGCTGGTGGGAAAAGATAGGTATCGGGATTTGTTTTGACAGTATGGTTTTGTGACCTCTTACTTTTCATTTATTTATTTATTTATTTATAATTGTAATTACTCATAATAATCTACGTACCATAGAAATGGAAGATTTAAGAAATGGAAAACGGTTGGGGGATTATTAATTGGAATTTATTTATTTATTATGGCGTATTAATTTAATTAATGTGAGAAATTAATTAAATTAATGGAAATAAAAGTAACTAAGTGACCAGTTCTGCGCCTGCGGGCACTCATTGACATTGTGCATTTTCCAAGGCAAGACTGTAGCAGCAGATACTCTGTAATGATAGTTTCCAGTTCAGCCATTGCTCTCTGCTTTTGCCAGTTACAAATGAGGTGGGGACTTTGACCTTTCTCTACTTGCGTCTCTCTTTGGATCTCTTGACTTGTAATTTGCTTGCTACAATACTCCAAAGTAATCTAGTTACTATATTTAAAAACATGTATTTATATTAATTCATATATATTTCGTAGTCTCCCTCTCATGAGTCTGACATTTTTTATTTTTTATTTTTGGATACCCCGGCCTCAAGTGGCTGAGAATTAAATCAAGCTATATTTATATATATACACATCTCTTTAAAGAAAAGTCATGAGTGTGTAATCTGATTAAATTGAAAACAATATATGCAGATGTGTAATAGCATGATTTTTCTGACAAAAATGACAGAGCATATACGAAGTGAAGGATGTGTCACAATTCGGATTTCATATATCCTCTTTTTATTCTTCCCTTCATTTACCCGTGATTAAAGAATAACATAAACAAATATTAAAATATGAATAGTCAAAATTAAGTTGCCAAAACATTAATATTTTTCATTCTTTTCGGATTGGAGGTTATATTCTTTTCAAGTTAAATGCTATATTTCACTACGGCTTTTAATAAAACACTTGAGAACTTATAAAAGATAGTTAAGAAACCACAAATTCTAGGGATGAAAAGCTGTTTAGGGTATCATATAGGCAAATACTTAGATTATTATAAAAAATATAGAGTTATTTAGGTATAATTCTGTCAATTTTTATTTATTTATTAGTCATCGATTAGTAATACTTATTTTATTTGATATGCAAATTTGTATCTTTATTTATAAATATATGGTTACTCATATATGTTATCAGTAGTAAAAGAATGTGAAATATAATTTAGTAATGTAACACACTTTCGTATACATTATTTGATATACAAAATTTTAAATAGGCAGTTATATATGTATGTGTATAGTCATTATCCTCACTTTATGAAAGTGAACACGTACACTAAAATTGATTTCTATAAATTAAAGGCTGTATTTTTTATTTATTAATATATTAAATTTTTTTTTTCATTTTTTATAAAGTGAGGATACCTTCGATATTATATATATAATTCTAATACCGATTACAATTAATTTACAAATATCCGATGCATCGAAGTCTTAGAACGTGTCCTATCATTTATTAGATTTTGAATTTAATATCGGATTGACGAACGTTAATACGAAAATTGATCTTGTCGCGGAATTAAATCATGTTCTTGCAGGAGAGGAAAATAAATTGTTTCGATGAAGATTAAATATGAACAATATGAGGAGGAACGCAAGATGAGTGATGAGAGAGGCGAAGCATTCAATACACACTCCAATATAGTAAGCTTTCGATTTCAGTTTCAATTAATCTATATCGATCGCTCTCTTTCCCCATAACTATTTCATAAATGTGTGTCTGATAAATTAATTATAAAAGAAAAAATGAATGTGGTCTGCTTTGAAGGGTTAAGTCAAAATATACAGAAACCAGGCAATAGGGAATCTTGCTACATGCACGTTAGCTTCGGTAGTGGAAAACACAAGGGGCCTTCCATTGAAAATGAGAAGCCGATCGAAATTAACTCTCATTCATTGTGGCTTGTGATATAAAATCGATGCAACATAAATTGCAAGTCAGGCCAGCTCACACTCTCCTTAAATACTCTGCCTTAAGAACTAATTGGGTTTTGCTTTGTGCGTTTGGCTTTGCTTGCTGTTTTTGACTTTTTGCGGACATAAAATAATTTTAATTGCTTTTCAATTATGCCATGTTAAGTCTCAATAAGCAGAGGCACAGGGGCAATCTTTATCTAATCCGTTAACACCTTTCTTTTTATAGTGGGAGACATCAGACATCCCATCGCTTTTATAGGCTGGAAAATAGTCAATTGAAAGTATGATAAGTGAGAGAAATAGAAGTTTAAAAAGGAAAAAAAAACCTGTCATGAAAGATTTTTTTCCCCGCACTTTTAAAGAACAAGATTTGATTCAGCCAACAAAATTAATAGTGTGCAATAACAGCTTTAACATGAAAGGCCAATTTACAGATTATAATAAACAATCGGCTGCTGACAAATATGAGGAACATAGAGGCACCAAACCAACAAGATCATGGACTATCTGTAAGATTTCATCTGTCTTTGTCTCTTTTAAACGAACTTTGCGCCTTCATTTTCATTTAATATATTTTACCTCTCTTGAGGTTTATTTATTTATTTTTTTTAAAAGGACAAATATGAGGAACATTGAAATATCTTCATCAGTGTACAATTGGTTAATAATATGTACACCAATAAACTAGAACTACATAAAAGATAATTCCTTGGCTGTTAAAATCACAATTTATGGCCAAAGTTGGCTTTTGCGACGGATATAGTGATGAATCTTTAGTACAAACTGATCTTTTGCTGGCCGAAATTTTTCATATATGAACATTGAGAGTTTCAAATCATCAAAACTTGATATACTCGTGTCGTCAAATAATGTGCAAAAGTTGATTCCCAATAACCCATATAAGATAAAAGACTGAGAGTCAAGAGTCAAGCATGTTACAAGGCGCAAAATGATTAAACGCACTGTTGCGAACAAACAATGATACATGAAACAAGAAACGATGGAACAATTCGATGTGGGAACACAGATATTGGATATATATGTCTCGACTTGTTGTTATTTCCAGTTTCTCTTCAGTCAATTTTAAGAGTACATGGCATTGTTTCATAAAGATCAGGCAAATGATAAAGGTCTGAAAATAAAACTCGAAACTGATAGTACTTTAATACAGTCAATGTGGGGGTCCCAAGCAAAAGCATGGGGGCCTTCACGCAATATGTTGCCCAATGAACTGAAACATTTTGGTCTGGAGAGTCTTTTCTTTAGCTTAAAGTTTTTTGAGCTCAAAAGATGAAACTGCACGATGAGCACAACAAAACCAAGTTTTGCAATTTTGTCTCTCCAAAATTGCTCTGCCCTTAAGTTGCCTTATTCCTTTTAATGTTCAATTTATTCCTAATGTATGCTTCTTTCTCTTTAGCACAGCACATGTAGAGGTTACAACTTACACGGCACTTTAGGGTTAGGGAGGGCCTTTCAACTGACAATATCATGTGGGCCCTTTTTTGGCAATATCTATCGGAGACAAGTGCACAACAAAAGTATGTTATAAATGTTGATAATTTAGCTTTCGGCAAAATTGAAGTCTAGTCCATACCATACATTTAATTTTTTGTTCTTTTCACATAAAATTACATAAGATTGATGATTATTAATTTATGTCATAATAAACTAGCAAAAATTAAGAGTAATCCCCATTCCTCAAGTTGCAGCGGTTCTGTCTCCATTGTCCTCAACTCATTATTAAACAAATATAATAGTCGGGCCTTAGATCATTTTGGGCTTCATCTCTTGAGGAGCTCCCCCAATTTTTTTGCTCTCAAATCTTATGGACCAACTTTTATGAAGGCAATCAGACCGGAGCCTCGTGGAACCACTTTGCTAGCTTAATATTTCCCAACTCGCAAGGGAGATGTATTACAGAAACACAAATTTTACAACTCAGAATGCAAAAAGGATAACATAATGCTCTCTTTTCTTTTTGAGTATATCCCTAAACTTGTTCCAAGGATGCTCAAAAAAGTGAAAAACATAATAGCAGCAAAACTTAGATGTTGCTGCAACGGCAGAGCAGTCATCATTTGAGATGGCTAGCTTTAGCTTAGAGAACCATATGATCTATGTAGCAACATCAGAATAATTGCTCCTAATGCTGAGTTGTTACGTCAAAATAAAGTTGAAGATCTCACGAAGGCCCATAGGGAGTGGGGCTGAGGCAGTAAAGTTGGTGACTATATAATGCAAGCGTGCATTAATTGTGGGAAAAATAATATAATTGAAAAAAAATCTCAACGCCAAAGTCATAAGAAAATGACAGCTACAAACACAAACATCAACAATGTTTAATGATCATCATTATTGTAACTAAGTCACAAATCTCAATATCTCATGTATAGTAAGTTAATTAATAACATGAACTCAGAGTGAGTGAGAGAGAATCACTATCTTCACCTATTCCAAAATCAAGAAGATCATGTTGGGATCAAGACAAGGTTTGCTGCTATTTTTAACCTTTTCTTTATTTTTTTCTGTAGGCATTACTTAACCAACATAACACCGTATCCTTCATCGTAACATTAGTAGTGTCCAATAATTAAAAAAAAAAGAAAGAAAAAATTTATCTTGAAAAGGGTAAAAGGAGACCAAAAAAAAGGAAAAAAATCACCTGCAAAGAAAAATGTAAACAAATTAAAGCACAAGTGCAAGTGAGAGTGAAGCAAAGGCTTAAAGGCAATGCACTGATTGATCATTATTGATGGATGCGTACGCCGTGGTTTGTATTAAATAACGCTATCAATTGAAGTTTCGTAAAAACACTGTCTTGGTGAGCTTCCCTAGGGTAAATTGCTAGTTTCTGTCGTTTAACCAATTAGATTTCATACTTTAATATCTTGTCTCTTTTATTTCTTTCTTTGCCGCCCCCCCACTTTTTTTCTTTTCTTTCAGAAATAATATCATCTTTTTAATGCCGGTTTGATTTATAATCTCAGAGAAATTATCTAATTGATAATCTTTTAGAAGTTTATAACTCATTTTTGACATATCATTTTGACGGGTCTAATTAAATTTTATTTTTCATTCGAATGACGGGTCTAATTAAATTTTGTTCACACCGGTTGTCTTACATTTATTGTGTTATTTTGATACATCGTAGCATAAATGTTACTTTAGAAAAACTCACAAATCAAGAAAAGAAACTATTGAAATTTTTTTTTCTTATATTTTGAATAATTCGAACCACAATGACTAAAGTTCATAGATCGCTCTTACAAGTTATTTACTAAAAACAACAATACTCTTTTAATTGTGAAAACTAAAATAAAATAAAGTCACGGCAAGCTGAATGATGGCTAATGTGATTTAACAATTTAGTTTATAAATATTATTTCTTTTTTTAATTGAATTAGATAAGGTTATTGCTCATATTACAATTTATATTTTATGAGATTAGTACACTTATATTTATAATCAAACTCATATTTTTTAGACTAATTTATAAATTTTATATAGTACAATTTATACTTTCATTTTCTCTAATATTCGAAGAATTTTGAAAAAGAGAAAATTATTTTCACTTAAATTGAGAAAAAGAAATTAAACTTTCACAATTAAGAGGGTGAGATTTTAACTATTAAACTAAAGTTTAATTCCACCAATACCATTTCAATGTTACCCCCATTGATCATTAAACACAGCAGCCTCTTTAAACAAAATTGTCTCCTCGGCGCACGTAGCACGTTAAATGCAAAGCTCAAACAAAGCTAAGATAATTACGAGACAGACACCTACTTCAGTACTGTTTGGCTAAAATTTTCGTGCAATTTCATATTTTAATTTTCTCGGAAAATGAGGGTGTAATTAATGGGCCATTATCTCAATAATTACCATGCCAATTTTTTTCTCCCCCGAGAAAATGTGTATTGGTTTTCTCCAAACTTGTTGACAAGTAAAAGCCCGCAGAGTAATAGAGCCATGGGGCGGGTTTGTTTGTTTGTCTGAGAAAGGAAAATTATTTAAACATATTTCGGTGTATTTTTAAACTTTGTGACCCATTAGCTGATGTCACAAAAACCGTTGGATCGACAACTGACACATTAATTTTTTTTTTTTAATTTCTTTGCTACTAATTGAGAATGCTTCTCCGGCGCCGGTGCATAGGGGTGGGCAATGGGCATGGGTTTGAATTTTTGAGAATCATGGATTGGGTTCGGTTGTTGTTTCACTGCCAATTAATCCGTATTGAATTCGGAAAATGCTCAAATAAAAATTCATTTAAAATGATGTTGTTTTGGGTTATTTATTTTGATCACTCAGTGCGAATATTAGCGCTTCTCTAATAATGGATGGAAATCAATAACAAACCCAATCAAATTTAATTTGATCTTAAATATAGGTTCAAGATCAGCCCAAAGTTTTGCACGGTCCTATTGACATCGACATTTACATTCTTTGGTAAGATTGTCTAGCCTAAAAATTTATATTTAAAATAATAATATATATATATAGTCCTTTTTTTTTATGAGAACATTCTCATTTTGTTCACTAAACTAAAAAGAAAAAAGTTGTTTCTAATATATCGAAATATGTTTCTTTTTTATTAGTGTATTGAGGTTTTTAATGATGTTCTCATTTTAACAAAATGAGATATTAGTAGAATATTAAAAAAAATATAAATTTTAATATATTGAAGATTATTTTTTTTTCTGTTAGTATATAAAATCTTTTTTTTTTTTGTGTTTTACTGGTATCCTCACTTTCCTCAATAAAGGAGAAGAAGAAGAAGAAGGATATGGGTGCGAGTGTTTGAACTAGAGAAAGTGTTGTATTGTAAAAATTTTCCAATCCACAGTTTTTTACGAGTTAGAAATTGCTGATCATTTTCGCAGGCAAGAAAATCGCTCTACTTCAAGGATGTGTGAGAGTTGGCATATCAAAAAGGGTGGAGTAAGGTTTGATTCATTGATTGAGAGTGACCAAGTACAAAATGACATTGCTAGAAATTTTGGGGCAGGGCACTCAATTACATCGCCAAAGCTATATTAGACAAACTAATTAAGAACTCTATGAGCGTAAGTATTTCAATTTGCATTATCTTTCTTTAACCATTTTTTAAGCTATTTCCCACAAGGTATCGAGTCGTTAAATCATATCAAATACAAAAAAAAAAAAAAAAAAAACCCTAGCCTCATTATTTAGTTGTTTTTTCTGGTAAAAGCCCTAGCTTATAATCTGATTTCAGTTGCTTGATTATAATATAATTAATTAAACTGTGACGCTGCGTTAAATTATATCGATCATTATCTCTTCATGGTTAATGGTAAAATTGAATTTAAAACAGATGTGGCACAAGGTTTAGAAGCTTCGCCGCTCGAACAAGAATCTTAACTTAGAAATTGACGCCGAGGCATCTATGCAGAGAAAATTATATTGAACATAGAGCGTTGAAAATATTATAATATATAATTTTCGATTTTATCCAATGCAATGCAAATTGCAATTTTTGCCATCTCGATCCTTTTTTGTGTTATATTAATTTATTCAGATGTCAATTAATTACTAGTAAAACTCTATCAAACTACCTATGTTGGCCCCTGATGCTACGAAAATTGTTGCTTTGGGCATAGGATATTTTAATTAAATTAACGCCTATTGAAGATCTTACACCATAAATTGCGGAAAAAAATGGTTCATTGCAACATTAGTTTAATTTTTTTTAAAGGGTTGTTTAAAGTACTTTAAACAAGATTATGAAAAATATTATCTAGCAATTTTTAGCAAAATCTCAACTTAATTGTATATAATGTAACCCATCGTTAGAAGCAACATTTCTTGCACATTTTAAACAGTATCTATTCAACGATCAGCATGATAATACAACGATTTTATTTTTTCCAAACAACCCCCCCCCCCCCCCCCCAACACCCCAAAAAAAAAAAAAAAAAAAATAATAATAGTAGTAGTAAATAGTAAAATAAATATATGTGTATCTATCTGATTCAATATCCCAACGGTCCCTCTTTGCACCACTCAATGAATTTCTGGTAGTGACCATCTGCTGACCCACTAAAGAATATGTCATTTATTTCTTGTTTTTACTCATAGCATTTAGCTTCTTTGATAGAGAAAGAGAGAGGAAAAAATACTAATAAATAATAATAAGGATTCAAGTCCATAACTTCTATGGCCATGGGCACTATGTTGATAAGGTGATGCCCTAACGATTATTTTCAAATATTCTTGCAGGAAAAAAAAAGGGAACTTTCTATTTGTTTTATCTGCAATATCTTTAAAGCCAATTCAGAGCTCCATGATTAATTTGCAGATATGGGTTTGTTCATATTCTCAACTTTCAGCCATCTTTACTCTCAAAACTATGAAAAATATCCATGTTGCAGCGCAAAATCTAATATGAGTTTTTGTTTTTATTTTTTTTATTTTTTCACTTTCTGGGTCTATCCCGGTATTGCAAGAAGACCAGGCCAAAATTCTGCGCTGGAATTGTAACTTTCATGATAAGGACTGTAAAATTCAAAACCTACGGCTACGATCACTTGATCATAGGAAAGGGTTGTGCAGAGATGTACTTCCAGGTGAAGCATATCTAATGGTGGATACTACTCCATCACAGTGGACACACGTGCGCGTAGGTGATTTGAGTTGCATGAGATCGGGTTTTGATTATTAAAATTGATTTCTCATTAACTATCCACATGAAAATTAATTCAGTAGTCAGTAGCATGTCGTTATAAGCGAACGCCGTTTAAGCAAGCTTTCTTCTTCCCCGTTTTTCGTTGGCTTGTGTTTCTAGTAAAGTTGTTAATTTGTCTTATTCAACCGAAGTAAGTATGGATAATAACATTCCACTCCTGTATTTTTTAGCTTTCTTGAATAAATCCATAATTATCCATATTTAACAAATTGGTCTCTGACTAGTGACTAGTGACTCCTAATTTCATTTTTAATCATAACACATACCGCAACACTGAGAATGTGTTCTTCACCAGTGTGGCAGAACTTGAAACCCAAATATCTTATTCATTCCATGACTTTTTATGAATTTTTCTAAACTTTTTTTATAGATCAAATTTGTATTTGGTCATCTTTAAACCCTATTTTTTAAAAATATTTTTTTAAAAATAATAAAATAATAAAATTCGATCCTTCATAATTAGTTGATACTAAATACTAAATCGACTGCACATTCTACTCGCTTACGAGTTATATATTCTCATGAGAAATGGTCAAATGTTAATTTTGTCCATCTTTCTTAAGTTACACACTGTTACAAAAAATAATAAATATCACCAAATTTATAGTTGAATAATTTAATTTTGTCAAGACAGGTGACCAGTTAGGGACCTATTTAGATATACTGTACCTTTTTTTTTTCAAAACTAAAAATACAGGGGCCCAAAGGTATTTTTTCTTAAAAAAGGGAAAAAATGCATAAAACAGATTTTCCCAAAATTCACAATTGTTAAACCCTAACATGACGGCACGTGTGCATTCCCTACACACGTACGACTGTTTCGTAAGCCCACAGACAGACAGACAGACAGACAGACACACACACACACACAGAGTGAGAGAGAGAAAGAGAGAGAGAGTCATCAAAAACCTTATTATTATTATTATTATTATTATTTAACTATCATTCATTGCTAAAAACTACTGATAATATACACAAAGTTAATTTCATTGAACAAAAAACTTGTAACAATTAAGATGAAGAAGCATCATCATCTTTTTGTTGCTTTTTAATCTCATCATCATCTTCAGCTTCTAATAATGAAGATAGGCAGCAAGGCGTTGAAGAAGAATCATCAGAAGAAGAAGAAGTGTAAAAAGACAAAGGAGATGAAGGAGAACAAGAATGAGAAGCTAACGAAGATGATGAACAGGTGATAAAATCACTGCTAGTACTAGTAGAATTAGCAAAAGCTAAAGCAACAAGTAGGTCGACGAAAGCACCAACAATGTAGCCATGATTGCTTTTTCCATTCATTCTCAAATACCAACACAAAAGCTCTTCAAGATCTTCCCAATCTTTAAGCCCATGAGCTTCCACCATTTCCTCCATTGACTTCTTGAAATCAACATAAGGATCTTGTGACTCCATTGAACAAACCAAGCTCTCTTTATAAGGGAACCCACTTGTTTTAGCCTCTTCAAGAATTGAGCTTGTCTCTCCAGGCTCGAAAAACAGCCTCTCTGATCTTAAACCTCGAATGACAGTCTCTACTGGATCCCCACTTGAGCACTCCTCTGACGCCGTCGAGAAGCTTGCTGTTGCTGACTCTGATGATGTGTTTGTAAACAATGATGACTCAGTTGTTTCAGCATCTAAGTAGGCTGAGTTAATGGTCTTGAACATGGCGGCGTTGGTGCTGTTATTATCATTACAGTTTCTAAAAGAGAGGGTTCTCGTTTGGTGACAAGAAGGCCAAGGCCATGATGATGATGATTTTGCTAATGTGTGTGTGTCTTTGGAGAGAAAAGGAAGCTTCATTTTCTTGCCCATGTTGTGGTTTGATTTGGAGGATTATAGAAATGAAAATGTTTTGGGTGTTTAAGCTGCTGTTGATATTGTGAGAGCATTAAATGATGAGCCAGAAAGGTAGTGGCTTGTGGTGAAGTGATTTTTGAAGGAGTGGTGTGGTGAGATAGATTATAGATAGGTGAAGGGAAGTTGGAGTAAGAAGAAGAAAAACGCAGATGGGTACATGGGGTTGGTGGGGTCTTTCAACTTTTATGTAATCTGAGTATTAAATTTTGAGCTACTAAATTAAATGTAGTTCAGCTGAGCTCATTCAATATTATATCTGGTACTTCTGCCCCATTTTCATTTTTTTTTTAAACTCTCTCTCATCTCCCCGTCTCCATTTCTTTCTTTATTTATTACTAACAATAACTAATTAATAAGCCACTAGGCTTTTAGGTTAGTATTTCAATCCCACAATTATGAAATCACCGATTCGAACTTTTACAACGCATTGAGGAGATTTAATTTTCTCCTTTTTAAAATGTGAGGTTAGTACTTCAATCTCACAATTGTGAAATCACCGGTTTGAGCCTCATGAACATATTGTTGAGATTTAATTTTCTCCCTTTTAAAATGTGAGTGGAGTATATGTCTATTGAGTATTAAAAATGGTTGAAAATCTGGGCTGTGAGTGAAAGCAGTTTTTTCCCTTTTGAAATATGAGTGGAGTAGACGTCCATGAAGGCGGTCTTCTCCCTTTTAAAATGTGAGTGGAGTAGACGTCCCTCGAATATTAGAAATGATTGAAAATCTAGGCTGTGAGTGAAGACAGTCTTCTCCCTTGAAATGTGAGTGGAATAGACGTCCCTCGAATATTAGAAATAGTTAAAAATTTAGGCTGTGAGTGAAGACAGTCTCCTCCCTTGAAATGTGAGTGGAATAGACGTCCCTCGAATATTAGAAATGATTAAAAATTTAGGCTGTGAGTGAAGACAGTCTTCTCCCTTGAAATGTAAGTGGAGTAGATGTCCCTCGAATATTAGAAATTGTTGAAAATATGTGTTGTGAGTGAAGACAGTCTTCTCCCTTTCGAAATGTGTGAGTGAAGACAGTTTTCTCCCTTGAAATGTGAGTGGAGTAGACGTCCCTCGAATATTAAAAAGGGTTGAAAATCTGGATTGTGAGTGAAGGCAGTCTTCTTCCTTTCGAAATGTGAGTGGAGTAGATGTCCCTCGAATATTAAAAATGGTTAAAAATATGGGCTGTATAAGAGTTGTAAATTAATCTTAGTAATTGTCTGATTATAAATATCAATTATAATCTGAGCAATAGTCTCATATAATTCAAAAAAAAAAACAATAGCTAATTAATATGTTTGTCCTTGGAAAAACTTTGGAGCCGTTGGGTGATGTCCGTACGGCATACACATATTTTTCAAAGGATCGTTTGGTAAAGTAAAGAAAAACAAGTTGTTATTTATTAAACGTATACTATCTTGAGAATAAAATATCTCATAATTAATGCTTTGTTAAATCATGGAAATATGTTGTGGCTAATTAATTAGCATGTAAAAGAACCCTTGAAGAAATCAATTAGATTAAATATTAATGTAATTTTAAAAATCATTTAATAGTTCTTCAGTCTAATAGTAATTTTTAGAGCACTAATTTGTTTTGTAGATACGGTATTTAGTATGTTCCTTCTATGATTCTTTAGAAAATATGATTCGTGGTAGCTCTCTGGATTGTATTATAGTGTTTAAATTATTCTTGGTACTCCCAATAGATTATAAATGTGTAGATTTTAACCATTCAGGAAACAAAATATATATACACCACTAATGCTTGAGATAACACGTGACACATCAATTTAGAATCCATAAAGGAAAATGGCCATAGACCTATCAAATCCTTGATTTTTAGGTATCGCGCTTGCTATATTTCTTTTTTCTCTATATGATCAAATTAGTTTGCAGATAGCAGTGTCCTTATCAACCCATAAAAGGAAAAATTGTGACTCGCAAACATATCTAGAAGAAAATGGCAGCCCCAAAACATTGAAATGAAATCATGCGAAGATCAGACGTGAACATTTTTTCTTTTCAATACTTAAAAATCTATCAATTTGGCCGGTCTTAATCATCTGAGAGATGGCCAACGCTCTTGAAAATTGACTAAATATATGAGGAGTTATATAAACCAAATTTTCTTCTTCTTAAGTTGGGTAAACTAATATTGTAATTAACTTGTAACTTTTGATTACCCTTAAAAACTTTTCAAATGTAGTAATTAATTCGGTTCGAATTGCTAGTGATTATAACTTTTTACGCTTAATTCCTATTTAATATCATCAAGTACACAGACTTATTTTGCCAAGCAAATAGGCGAGTTAAGACATAAGATAAGTGTAACGTGTATCTTGAAAGTAATGCACTAATATTTTGTTAGATAAGAATTCCCAAAGGTATAGAAATGTTTTGTGATTAATATGACCGAGAGTGAGTTCTAATAGGCATTTATGTCTAACATGAGCAAAAATGAGTTTTAAATAAGCTTAAACATTTTAGACTATGGTACGATAGACTTAATCTAATACACGTCCTAATAGATATCCGTCTAATTATTAATAGACAGTTTTTGAGAAAATCAAATCCACAATGCTAAGAAGACAATACAATTTGGAGGGAAAAGAATAGAATTCAAAACCCAAATCCAAAATCAAACAAGAACAATTAAGCAACGCACGAGGATGAAACCATCTGCAAGTATTTAAGACTGAGTGATCACGTGCCTCCCCAAGCAATCCAGTTAAGAGATTGGGACTTTTTATTTGTTTGTTCCCTATTTGATGGGTTAATAAGACTGGATTTTTGTCCAGTGTTCAAGGAAGAAGAGAACCTCAGTCCACTGGATTCAGTTTGTGCTCTTCATATTTAATGGCTTGTTTGGTATATACTAAAATTCCAAATCCCTAGTCACATTCCTAATTCAAAGTCATCTCCTTGCTGTTAGCCAACCGGGCATGTGGCTGGGCAATTTTTTGGGAGCATGATTTTGAGATTCAATTTAATATCATCTAGTTGTGCATTATAAGAGGGGACCATACGTATTGAATCTTTTAGATGGTCCATGCTGTGGTACATGTACATAACCATAACAATTCTGAAGTTTCCAAATATTTTAATTCATTCACATAAAGATGTGGGCAGTGGGCACACATACACAGTAATAACCTAATATGTACACAGGGACACAATCGTTGTGGCTCATGGTTCTTGGGGAAGTAAATTTTATCGAGTAATTTGGAGCACAGCAGAAGCTAGCCCATGTTTTTATCAACCGTTGTAATAGTGTGGTATTTGCTAAAAAGAAATCAGAAAAAAATTAATAATTTAATTTGTGTGAATCTAGGCATGGATCGAATGACATGCCCTACTCCATACCAGTCATATTAGGAAACTTGTCATTTGCATGGGATCCTTTTGACAAAAGTTTGATTGGAGGAACTTGTACTTCCGAAACACAGTTGAAGTTGATGATTGAAAGGCGAGCTTGTGCTTTTAAAAGTGTATGTGAATGTGATGGACAAAAAAATATTAAGATAGTTACATGCGATGGAATTGAAGAGAAGGGCCAGCTTATCATTTTCTTTTCTTAGCTCGAGATGGAATCCCAATTCTTAAGTTTCATTTTAGAACATTTGGTAAGCATGTGCAACTGTTGAGTTAATGGCTAATAAAGGGGAGTCATTGAGATTATCAGTAGAATATAACTCTTCACTCGTGGTTAGTGACAAACCCTAACACTTGGAATGTGGTGAAATAATTTACGTGGGTCGAACGAAATAATCAAATTTCAATAGTAGTTTTGTTCGAGAAAAAAATTGTTGAGTTATATTCTCTATTTATTAAAAAAGATAAGTAACTTAAGGCCCGTTTAAGATTATTTTTGGGAGGTTTAAAAGTAATTTTAAAAATCTAAAATTTAATTTTAGTTTTTGGTAAAAAAAATTAAAATCATTTTTGTAAAAATTAGTCCCTCCTCCAACTGATTTTGAAAAATAGAGGAGTAGTTTTTAAATTCTGATTTTGAGAATAAATTTTATTCTTTAATACAATTCCATAAATATCATTAAAATTAATTACCTAAACCCAAAATTATCCTTATTCAAATTGGAAACATATTTTAATAAATTTTTATTATAATTCATCAATATCAATTTATTAATATCAATTTGTTGGTCAAATTTTTATTAAATTTTTTTCACTATATTATAAATTTAATTATAAATTGTTTTAAGATAAAAAAATACAATCAATATATTATAAATTTTATTTCAGTTAAAATTATTATAATACACAATTAAAAATATTGTGTATACATGTTTTTATATGCATAAGTAAATTTTATCCTATATTATATACATTTTAGTCATTTGTTTTCGCTCAGCAGTTTAACAGTCAAATTTGCCAAACGTCAATAATTGCTTTCAAAACTCACAGTACTTCTGAAAATAAAATTCATCAAACACTTAACTGATTCTCTTCACAGCTGATTATTTCTACAGTATAATTAACAGTAATTATTTTTAAAAATACAACATCCTCAAACTGGTCCTTAGGCGTACAAATAAGATAAAACCCTCTTACTAAATAAACTAATCTTTTTGTTAGATACCTATGCATCATAGGCCCAACGCCCCAGCCCCATGTTAAAAATTTAAATTGTTTAATGAAAAAACTTATATTAGCGTTGATTTTGTAAAAAATTTGCAACTCAAATTTAATAAACATTATCAAACTTACCACACCGCGACAATACCAAAGAGAGCTCAAGCAACTCAAAGAGAACTTGACTTTCCCGGGAAGCACCAGCCAGAACCACATCACAATGAAGTTGTTGCAAGTATTTGATACTAATTGGTTTTATCTTAGGAGTAAAAGAGATGCAACCTTCAAATCTTGGTTACTTAGGATTAATTAAAGGATTGGACACCACATATGCAAATTTGGGATTTACAATTAATGAACGGAGAAATCCATGATTTGAAAAAGCAACCGAATCCATCGTTTGGTCAAATAAGAATTTCTGCTTAATTCGAAATTTCTTTGTTGTTCCCTTCTCCCAGTGCAAGTCCATAAACTCAATTAAACAAAATTGGTCTTTTGTTTTGTTGAGAGTACAACAACAGAATTCACATGGAAGAAACAAAAAAATGTTCTTAAGTTGCCATCAGAAAAGAGATTAGCTATTGGTAACACATTCTTGGAGTTGGAGGCCCACCTCCCAACGGAGGCCATCTGTGAAATGGACCAATGTTAACAGTCTGGGGTACCAACTTCTGAAGTCGTTGCATCACAAAACTCGCATTGAAAGAGACCATCACATGCTCAGTTGTGGCTCTCCCTATTTAAACAATTAAATGAAAAAGATAAACACATCCCAGTCAATTACAACATTATATCATACCAATTAAGGCCTTAAGAACGGTATTATATTTGTTTCCCAGGCGTAAAACATGAACTTCAAAATTAAACTTGAGATCTTATACCAGGATTTGGACGCACGGTGCAGTAACTCCATCAAGAGGGGGGAAAAAAAAATCGAAAATCACGACCTTATTTTCCCAAAACAATATCCAGCCTTTCGATATTCACGTCTTGTAATCATTGCAATTAGTTGCTCTAAAAATATCTTTCCTTCAAATATGAGAGCAAGTAGAAAGAATGAAAGATGAGCCCAACTAGGCTTACGTGCAAGGGTGCTCTGGCAGGGACCAGTACACCGGGTGCTGAAATCATAATCCTGCAAGCAGTTCGTCATGTAGCTATCACAATGAATATTGTAAAGCCTTCAGTCACCCCATTAATCCAATCAGTAAACACAACTTGAGAAACATTTCTTCTCAAGTGGCTTGCATCCACTACAAACATCACTAACAATAATTCATCAACTACAACAAGATTTTCAGATTTGTCCTTAGGCGGCTAAATTTCATAGATGCTACATACATGCTGGCAACAGCGCCTCGGCCGCTGCTATATTTTGATCCACCGAATGCATATTTCAGCAGGAACTCTTCAGCATTATCATTCCAATTAAAGCCACCATGAACAATAAGGCAAAAACACATAAGACTACACAAAACTTTATCAAACTTTTGCACGGTAGGAAACAAACTCAGAAAACCATAAAGGGTTGAACAGAAATGATAATACACAATTTCAGCTGTGTTCTTGAAAATACAATAAAATGAGAAGGTTCCAAAAAACATTATTTCAGGACAAAAGATAGGAAACAAGTCCCATCTATGTAAATTGACAGGGTAAATGGTCCAATCATATCAACCCCACACACACCTGTATGGTACTCATACCGGTGAACCAAACTTGGACTCGGTACCCTGGGTAAGCAAGGCCCACGTGCTCTTTTCTATTCTCAATGAGAACTCATCTCTCATCTATTTCATAAGGAAAACAACATGTGGGATAGGGGAAAATGAAAAAGACATGGGAAGATGTAAATCTTAAGAAATACTAGGCTTACAACATTGAGATACAAAATTTGGATTATAAATGAAGGGGCACTTGATGTGTCATTCATTGACTACTGCTCTAAAACATAAAATATTACATAATGATGGTGTAAAAATGTCAGTTATTTCCTAACAAGCAGCAGTCAATGATTGATATGTATATTTAGTTTGTGTTACAACTTTATAAGCCTAGCATTTTAGTGATTACATTCAACAATTAAAGATAAAAATATCAAATTACATAAAACGTTTGAATTTCTTAATTTCCAATCCTGTCATCATAAATTGCATTGTTTACGTTTCTAATCATAAGTAATTAAACGTTTGTTGATCATATGGACATCAACATTGAATTTCTGCACAGCCCTAATTGAAAATCCTTGACAGTTATTTATTTATTTCCTAGGTCAAGACTTGTTCAGTTTTAGAAGCATAACATTCAAGGAATATTGTAATTTATTCACAAGAAAAAAATGCAAATCATTCACCATTCAAATGTATTCAGCATTTTTTAAAAAAGTCTAGGATAATCAGCTAGAACAGTGAAGCTGTTGACTGTTGAACTTTTTCTTCTCGTCGAGGACTACTAGATTCAAATCATGACATTCGACTAATATGGTATATAGGATAAATCTAGGAAAAACACTTACTATCACATAAAGATTAACATCTTATAACCAAAATATTTAGGAAAACAACTAGAACATTGAAGTTTTCCAATTTTCCTTCATAGCTTTAGTTCTGTTCATTAAAGAATGTCCAAGAAAATAACTGAATCATATAATAAACCAAGCTAAGGTAGAAAATAATTGAGTCATATAACAAACCAAGGTAAGATAGCCCCTACATGCTAATATAGAAAGCTCAAAGGATCCTCAAACTCGATAAAACCTCCAGTCTTAGAAGCATACAGAAGCCCTTGACACTTGCATGAGAAGATCATACTTTCCATTTGTAATTCTCTTCTAAATGACAGTGCGATTAATAAACAATTGTAGGTAAAGAACAGGAAAGGTCTTACTGTGGTGTCAGACAAATTCATTCCAGGCATAAAGTGTACCTCCAAATCTCCAAACAAGGCATCCCACAAAGCAGTAAAATTCTTGTTAATGCTCAAAATGTCTATGTTAACCTCAAACAGGAACTTATTATGCTTACACTCAGCCAATCGAACTCCAGATTTCATTTGTGCTTCCCCCACGCCACCAAGCCACCTGACAAAGGTCATCAACACTAATGCATCTAAACCATTAGAACAAGTAAAAACTAAAACATCTATATTATATTATGGTGTCCAACTACAGGCAACAATTTAAGCTTGAAGATGGTTTTCAGATACCTGGGTTTAGAGGTGAGCACAAGTTGGGTTAGTACTCAACCTAACCCAACCATGGGCAAGTTGAGAATTTTCTACCACTACCCATCCCACCAACCAAAGTATCGGGTTGTGAAAAATTAAAATCCAAATTATTTTGCTCAACCCGAATCCACCTCGAACTGATCCAAGTGGGTTGATGAGGGGTTGACTAGGTTGCCAAGTTTTTGTCCACCCCTATCTGCTATCTGGGTAAATATTTCCAACAGAGATATACCTTGACAAGATATATATGGCCAAAGACGAAGTACGACCAGCAAGTTTGGTCATTGAAGACTAATTAATGTGAATCCACATAATCTGAGTTAGCATTTAAACGATAATAATGTTTAAATAACTCAAGTAACGGGCACTATAGAGAATTGACAAGTAATTAAGAGTATACACATAAAATGCTCTTTGGAACTTAATAAACAAAATGTTCCACATAAACTTCATAAAAATACCAGACCTATCCTTCTTTTAAAGCAAGCATCTTTAAGGCATATGAAAATAACAGAATCCAGCAAAGGGGCAGAATTTACAATCAAAATGTACAGAAGAAGCTTCCTCCACAAAACATGACAAACAGATAAGTCCATTTTTGACAACTAAAAAGCCAGTGGTCCTTACCAGAACCATTAAAGCACATGAAACAGTAGTAAAGCCTGGATCATAGATCCTACAAGTCAAGAACTAGAGAAAGCCATATTTAACTGCCATAGGATCCATATTTAACTGCCATAGGATTGTTTGATGGAATATGTAATCACCCAATCATTTAATTAATCAAGAAAATCTGATAACACCTGAAAACAATAAAATTAAACATGACAACTCTATCTTCTGCTCCTCTTATTATTAATTCTTGTATTGCTAGGAGCAGGGTCTGGAGCAGATAAAAGAACATGCAAGTTACGTGTTTAAATAATTACAAGTGAGACAGCGGGATAAAGTGATGAGCAATCAAGAATTCAAGATACCATATAGAGCCTATTACAGAAAATGGAAATAAAATGAATACAACTTGATGAAATCAGCTTATATTAAATTAAAAAATATATACCCTCCAATAATAGGATTATTTGATGGAAATAAAATCATTATTGACAAATTTGAGCCCTCTAAAACTGTGCTCAATGCTAATCAAACAGACTTACAAATATAATTTAAACCATCAAAAGAGGCTGAGCCAAGGTATTGACAAAAACATACTCTAGACGCTATGATAATGAACAGTAAAAAATAAAATTAAAAAATACATTCAGTGTGTGTGTTATGCACGTTTAATGAAACAATCAAATAGATTTAGCATAAGACCCATCTTTTATGGGACATAAATCTAAGAACAGATGTGGCTTTAAAGTATTCATTTAAGTGATACAAACTTTATTCTGTTATGCACACAACCAGCAGCACCATCATCTAGAATGCTATCATATCATCAATAACCTTATTTTAATGATTACCAATTTCTGCAACCTTAGTTTAACAAAGGCAATATCAAGGAAAAGAACACTTTCCACGTGCCTTTTTCTAATATTCAATACAAGAACAAAAAAATTGTAGAAAAATAATTGTAATGACCAATGATAAATGTTATCAAACAATGATAGACAGCAATCGGGCCAGAGACATGGTCAATTAGTTACAGTCATGATCACTGTCACTATTGATTGTGCCCAAAAATGTTGTTGATGATTGTAAGGACAAACGATAAATGTTATCAAACAATGATAGACAGCAACCGGGCCAGAGACATGGTCAATTAGTTACAGTCATGATCACTGACAATATTGATTGTGCCCAAAAATGTTGTTGATGATTGTAAGGACAAACGTGGAATCAATAATGTCACAAATTAATAATAATCACTGATGAGGGTGGATGTTAGAAAAATTCAATAAAATTGACCAAAATGATGATGATCGAATGGGAACAACAATAACCACCAGCGGTTATTTGGCAACTATAAGAGTTTCTAATACAATTTCAAAAATAGGTTGTATACTTGCAGAAATGTGACTGGAATTTACGCATTGATATTTCATTGACCCTGAAATATTTATTTCCCATGTAGCACCAAAAAAACAAAATATAAGAAATGTGCTCTCAAGCGAATCAGTTAGAGTGAAATAAACAGAACATTAATTTTATTTATTTTACCATTTCCCTTACCACCACTGCTGCCCCCACAGCCAATGTCATCAAAGAGCACAACCATTAGACTTCACTAATCCTAAATCCTAGTTATAATCACTAGCATTTTACGCCACTCAACCGATTGAAACTTAAAACTACTCATCCATAAAGAAAATCGAGAAAAACATAATTCCCATCCATGATGCTTTAATCCTATAGTGGAGTTTCTCATATAAATTGTAGTTTTCTAACCAATCGTTTTATGATTACAAGGCGATTGAAATCTCAATATTTCACAAGCTTCAACACATATATTAAGGAAAGACTTGAATAGAAAAAAATTTCAGTCCCTAATGCCAGGTTCTTCACTCATATCACACAATATCAAGTTCTAAAACTTTAAACGGCAAGTGGCAGATATGTACAAAAAATAAGCAATTCAGCTGAAAAGCTACCAGTCATTTTCTGAGAAGATGCTCTCACAAAGCTTTGGGAACTGAAACCAAAAACAAGTTTTCAACCTTCGGGAATTTATCAATAGTTTGTAACTAACCCCAAAAAGACATTTGTTGATGAGTGTTTTTATAAAACTTAGCTTAAGATCTATTTCTGTTATACCCAGAAATCCTATCAGTCTCACTAGCTGGTCATTGAGTTTGAACCTCCCACCTCCTCATTGGAAATCAAGAGTATTACCCATCAAGCCAACCTAAGATTAATATGAAGATTTGCTACCGGCATGTTCTTCATTTTTCCATGTAACCCCTCCATTTATGTTAACTTAACCAACTATGCTCTGGAACTATAACACTTGAGGGGCTTTAGGCTATTCAAAACCCATATACCAGGAGGCTTCCATTAAGCATCTATGAAGCCATATTATTTCTTTATAGATGAACCAATGCAAGTAGAGTTGCTAGCGTTAAATTTTGGAATGCACATTGATCTAGACAATTTTCTCATTGGCCAGTTTCCCATGGAAGACATCGTGACAGAAACCCACCATCACAATTACCGAAATATCAACTCTTGTTCTGATTCATTTGAAAAGGAACTCTAAGAAATTGCTTTTACTTGGTCATTCTAGAAGCCAGTTTAAAATATTGGTTCTGCAGTAATATCTAACTTAAATTCCATAGCTCCTAATTGTAAAACCTGTGTCAACGAAGGATACTCTATTCCCACATATCTCACACACAGGTAACAGGTTCATGCTCTCCAAACTCTCCAGAAACATTTGCTGATTGGTGTCTGCAAAAATAACAAATCACAAAACAGATTAACTGTGCAGCACCCCCCCCCCCCCCATCCGCAACCATAACAGCAACCATTTCCTAAATAATTCAGGGTGGAATATAAATGCAATCAAGCAAGAAAGTACATTCCAAGTCCACCTTCTAGCATTTACCTACACTCAAGAGACCAATTAAGTGTCATCTGATTTGTGGATCCACATACTGTGTGCTTCTTACTAACAAATAAGGAGCTGTGATCCTAGGTCTCCAACTCTAGGCGGATAGAACTTCTAAAAACCTGAACTTTTTCATTCCACTAGTCCACGACATTCCCTAAATCCAAAAATGAACTAATTATTAGTTTTCAATTCAGGCACATAACAAAATATTGACTGGCAGAAAACATTAAAAGAAAGAACTTCGCAAGGGCACATGATATAGATTATAAAAAATTTTAAACTGAACTAAATTTTAATATTGATAATCACCCGAAATGTATACAGCACAGGAACATTATCAACATATGAAAGAAACTATCAACATTCAAGAAGTTCTAAGCCATGCAAAACATTAGCGTACTTTTCAAGCTCATAATCGTTTCCAAAATGCTTATCTTTAATCTTCAAGAACGCATGCAATGTCAGCAGGCTATCCGATCCGGCTTGGTGGCTCTTCCCAACGACCCGCTCCACACCCAATGCCTTGCAAACCCGATCCAATCCCCCATATAAGCCCGTACAAAACCTAATCAAATGCTTCACATCATATACTTTCTCGCCAAAAAACAAGCCCACTCGAATCAAAAAATCACTCAATTTCTCAGGCAAGACCCGCTGTGTCAAGCATTTAACCAAATACCCGAAATCATAGGCGCTGTGGAAGGTCACCCATGTAACGTCCTTGTTTAAGACAAGCCCTGACGACATCAACAATTCAGCAAATCTTACCGAGTCGATTCCAAATTCACGATTCTTTTCAAAATCAATACCTTGTCGTTTCAACAGCTCGACCGAATCGAGCGCGTGGGCGTGACGCGCGATATCGAAGTCCTTGAAATTGAACTCCCAAATGTAATAAGTAGAACCCGACCCGAGATCCGGAAGATTCCCTTCCTCGTCCGATAAGGTTATGCCTATTTGGATCAGATTTAACAGATCCACATTTGCCTTGAGTCCGTTGTAGTTCGCGGCCGGTTCGCGGTGGCGGATATTCGAATCGGGTCGGACCACGACGCCGGGGAACTCAGTGTCCATTGAGATGATCGGATATCTGTCAATTAAAGCTCTGATCCTTTCAAACTCGGAGATCAGGTTAAACTCAAATACCTCTCGGATCGCGATCCGAGGCTTCGGAGGCTGCGGCGGCGGTACGTCAGACATGGCAAGAAATCTTGTCGGACCCTGATCCAATTGATTCAATCCTTCAAAAGGCTTTAATTTTAATTTTTAAAGTTTTTTCCTTTTAAAAATTTCTAGGGTTTGGTCTCGAGTTTGAGGAAATTCGTTGGAAGCGAAGAGACCTTTTATTATAAAGAGGGGTGGAGACGTGGAGGGTGGGGCGGTTTAATTTTTTTCAGAAAAAGGTGATTGCGGTAAATAGTAAATTACGTTTTCTGCTGAGGGAAGGTATAATATAGTATTGCGATTAGTACAAGTAAATGAAGCGTCGATGTGCTGTGCTTTTTCACTAATTCACTGGGGTATGCGTTTTTAATATTATTATTTTTGCGTGAATTCGGGAGGAGGAGGTTGAGTGGAGCCCACAATTTTCGACGTGAAATTACGCTAATGCCGGTGGCTATCTAAGTGGGTTGTTTGGCTCTTTTTGGTTCTTTCAGTTTTTGAGTAATCATGCTGATTGGTAGCAACTAGAATCTAATATAAATCAAGAGGTTAAATGGCGGGCTGCAGGGTAGGTGTTTGTTAAATTGATTGACTGAGGATTTATGCAATTGGGTTAACAAGTATGTTTGAAGTGAGATAAATATATAACAGAATGTTTGATATATAATTCTTATATTGGACAAAACTGTGCTAGTGTTACCCTCTTATATTTGTATTTGTATGAAAAATCTTCTTGTTTTTTCCTTTAAATAAGTCAAATTTTGGTCTAGTCGTGATAGAGTTGGATGTATGATAGAACCTTCAATGACATAAAATAACAACTAGTTACTAATACACCATTTAACTGCATCAATTAAATTTGTGTTTTTTTTCTTTTACATGATTGAAGATGTTTTACCGCATTCTATTTAATTTTCTCTCTCTTCTGTGGGTAATTTTTTTTTTCAGAATTATGAACAAGATGATTTAATTTTGGTTGGAATTTTTAATAATAAAGAAAATAGGAATTTTTTACAATTTAAAAATATTCTGAATTCCATTGACGAAGTGTGTGGCAGCAAACCCAAAAACTTTTTTAAAAAAAAAAGAATCCATTTAAAATGTACGAAAAGCGGCAGAATGGGCCACTCGTGGATGCTTTTAAATGTTATATGTAATCACTCTTGAGGATCGGGACCCCACCGAATACGGTGATCGTCAAACATGCAATGAATGCGATGCAAGTGCCAAAATTTAGAATATTGACCACTGCGCTCCTTCAATGATAAAGGAATATTTGGGATAGTGGAGTAAAATTTGTGCTAATAAATTAAAGATGCCATGCTAGTTTGTAAAAAAAATAAAAAAAAAAAAAACTTCAAAACGTGTTAAACATTAAAAAGAAATTCCAAATACGATGTTTAAATATTACAAAAGATATAAATGATAATTAATAATAGGGGTCAGTCTGCCTCACAGATTATAACCATTGTATGTCTCACAATCCTCACAAAACTTTTCGATTATACTAACAAATTAAAAGCATCTACCTCTATAAACACCAACTAAAACAATGTGCTAAAATGTGGTGGGCATAGCAGTTCAAGAAAGTATTTGAGAAACGATAAATTTCGTTCGTTTTTGTTCTCTAACTAAAAAGGTATTTTTGTTGTTTCGTTACGTGAAAACGCATTTGGTTTTAAGCTCGTTTTGTTGTGTTGTAAGATAGAGATGAACAAAAGTAGTGAGGTGTCGGTGAGTCATTTGACGGGAAATAACGAAAAATGATGCCGAAATTGATAACCGATGAGAATGAAGCAAAAAGTAAAGAGGTTTGGTGATGCGGCGGCCGTACCTGTTATTAAAAAAAAACAACACTTTGAGAGAGAAAAAAACATCTACCGTTCAGCCTCTCAATTCCAATAAATATACACGTCCATGTATTGAGGTGCTGCTAAGTTACAGGGTCAGAAACTTGCAATGACCCCACGCACGCACAAGTCAAACAAACTCATTAAAAAGTAAAATTTGACAAAGATTCTCTGAGTCGCCGTCACGAAATATACGCTTTCGGCAACAATGAATAGCACGACCATTCCCTTTCAATCAAATTGAAGCATGTAATAAGCTGGCAATTGGTCAATTCAGGAACCCTCATCCATATCAACTGAAACAAAAATCTCAATACATTTGGAAAATCAACACAGTACTAGTAGTATGCTACTTAGGCATGAGGTTCCATGGCACATTACAGGAATAGGAAGGCTTATGCTTGCCGGTAGCACTCTGTAGCAATGCCTAAAGCAGCAATTTTTTGGTACTTCCACTCTTGCACGTCCCGCAAGGAGGAGGTGGAAGGGTTGGAGGGGAAAAAAAAAGAGGACTTCTCTACAGTAATGCAATTAGATCTTGAATACTACTAATGATGAATTTTTCTTTTCTTAATATTTGACACACAGAAAATCCCATTAATCAAACAGCATCCTTTCAATACAGTTTGAAAAAAGAAAAAGAAAGAAACAAAACGATGATGAAGCCATGGAGAAGTAATTGGAAAAAGCCTTTTCAGGCATTTCCCTCTATGTTCTTAACATCAACAGGATCAACACAGGAATACAATCTATATATTGCATATTGCAATATGCAATAAACCCCGCGATACCTATATGATCTTAAAAGCTAGAAGTAGGTACCCTCAGGTGGTTGAACCAGCTTCCGGTTGTGTGGGGCTGCCATCTCCTTTTTCAGCTGTGTGAGTATATCCTCCATGGTGTACTCTCGCTGCCAATTCGCAAGAAGTCCAAACTTTTTAGGTTCCACCTGCAACAATTGCATTTCATCAAATTCTCCCTTACAGCTGAATTATCCAGAAGCTAAAAAAACCAAATGAACAAAATCCAGACCAAATAAGAACAATACCACTCCAGTTTCATGGTTAACACAAGTCATGTTGATTCGTGAATGGAAACGAACACTTGGTGGCTTCTCTGGATAATCTTTATCACAGAACAGCTTCAACTGATAAATTCGACCTTCATGTACAGTCTGGGGCCCAGAAAAGAAAAAAGGTGAAGTAATTAACGATGCAAGCACAGCATGTAAAATGCTGGAAAAAAATAACAATACTATCTCTCTTTGGACACAGGTTTTAGATTACAAAAAATTTCCAACACCACAACTGTATAGATAAATGCAGAATTTCCAACATATTTACTGAATGAGTTGTGTTTTTCTCCAAGTTCAGTAATTTACAATACTTCAAAAGCACTGACCACACTGTATCTCATGAATAGACATCCATAGCAACAGACTTTTCAATATCTGGCACAGAGTAAGAATTTTTCCTTTCATGTGTACTGTCAGTGTGGCATAACTCAAAACCTATATTACATACCAACACCGAGTCACCATTTACAAGGATACTTGAAACCCTGAAGGCCCAGGATAAAGATGGCTAAATATAACAATTGGAGTTGCAATGAAAAGAGTAATATGGACCTCATTGACTGGGACTCCTTATCCTTTGTACTTCCAAGAACATCAAATATCGAGGCCTTAATAACCTACACATAAACCAGTTAGAAGCTACATTCCTTGCCCTTTTGAGTGAAGCCCAGGAGTTCATGCATTGTACATCAATGTACAAGGCGTACTGCCTTAAATAGTCTATGCATGGAAGGTGCGGTCACAGATGCAAAGTTTTATCTGATGGAAAAACTTAGGACACGGATAACTAATCAACTAAATGAAACCATAATTACATTGTGAGGACCGATAATGGTGCCAGTCCAAGAGCGCATGTAAATGTCATCTCCATCATCCATTCCATAGCTGACAGTGCCATCTCCAATACCTTTTTCTCCGCGTTCAAGTTCCTCTAACAATCTGAAGTTCCGAGGGACTGCACAAGAATCTTTAATAGTTAGTAACACCAATACTGTGCAGTGATAATACACATGGAGATTTTGATGGAAGACTAAAATTGTCAAGTGCTTTCAGTCATTAATAATAATAACAATAAAATGTATATGGCTCAAAGTTCAAGAATTTTATACCGCGACACGAGAGAAATAAAATGTACATGGTTCGGGTTATAAGTGAAAACCACCAAAACATAGAGAAATATGTATGGTAGTGAGGAATTGCCCATTCCATACAATGCAGCTGTTCAGGAAGTTATAACTAAAAAACACGTGACAGAAAATCCTATTAAATAAAGGAGTTTGATTTAGTAGCATCTGAAATGATTCTTCTAAGATTTACTTGATTATGAGAATATAAATACGAAAATAAGAACGTACTCACTAACGAATGTATTTGGGCTCAACCATAATACATGATGGCCTGGTCACTTTAACCGAAACGCCATTATGTCACAGCCCTTTGGAGTTCTTATCTTTCTCTTTATCATTTTTGAAGTGCAACAGTAATATAATATGTAAGACCAAACATCAGCATGAGAAACAAGCTTTCTGTAACATGGACCCATCTATTTTAGCAAACTTCAATTATTTCAATCAACAAGTAACACACATTTTCTTTATTTGGTTTCCTCAGAAATAATAGTCAAATATCATGACCACATAATTATCAAAATTCACAAAATTATCCAATGAAGCTTTATAGAATTTGATCACCCAACTGTGGCATTTATATTGCAAGAGGAAAT
The DNA here is from genome assembly GCA_030449075.1 of Murraya paniculata. Classification (NCBI taxonomy): domain Eukaryota; kingdom Viridiplantae; phylum Streptophyta; class Magnoliopsida; order Sapindales; family Rutaceae; genus Murraya; species Murraya paniculata. The sequence goes on along the minus strand of JAEVFN010000020.1, from coordinate 544,987 downwards.
CATCCACTAATCAACCTACAATGGCTAGCAAGTGTAGCAGTCAAAAAAGCAGTTACTTTTTACTTAGATATAGACCTAGAAAAGATAACATACAGAAGAAAGCTGCAACTACAGAGACCTATAATGTGAATAACTTCATAGGACATAGCACATTGGATAATTGGATACTGTTTTATAAAATATCACTTCCAATCAAGTATCTTATCCTCCAGAATCAAATCAAAAAATGACAAATTGAGCACACGTACGAGTTACATGATCTTCCATATGGTAGCTCGTAGGCCACATTTTTAATGGGCATGTCTTGGTATGCCACCAATATAAGTATGAGTAAACTCCCCCAAACTCAAAAGGAACAAGTCACCATCAAGCTTCATTTTCGAACTACAGGATATCAAGCTAGTGAAAACTGCTTGCTCCAAAATAATAAACTCAAAAATCTAAATAAGCAGGATGTATGCTAATTTCAAACTCATATAAATAAATGAACATTAAGATCATCTATGAGTTACATGATCTTTCCACAAAATGACTAATAGGATCCATCTCATATGGGCATGTATCGGTCAGCAACCTACAGCAATATGGGCAGAGTCATCCAAAATCAAACAGGAGCAAGACACCATAAAAACTCATCTCAAAGTTACAAGATATCAAACTACCAAGAATCTGTTTGAAGAACAACTTGAAAATCTTAATACACAGCATGTATGCAAACTTCAAATACAAAAAAAAAAAAAAAAAAAAGCCGAATAACAAAAGACATACACATGTATAAGCAAAACAAAATTACAACCAAACCATAAGCTTTAACATTTCACAAAGCATCACATACAAGATTTCATAAAGGCCATCTCAAAAGAATTTCTTCAACTGATTAAACATACTAATTTTTTTTAAGCAAGCACTTTTCTAAGCAAAGCCATTACATCAAGTTAACGTTGTAAACCCTTAACAAGTTACTAGTCAGGCGACAATAATCAAATAATATTAAACTAAATTAACTCAATTTCGCGATCAAGAATTCAAAAAACGCATAAGATTACGGATTAGGTCTAATTAACAATCAAAGGTAGCAACCCAGAAGCATTTATGCAAAAAAAAAAAATATGGGCATAAGACTACACAAAACCACCCAAAATAAAATTTAAAAAAATAATAAAAGCAACAGTTACGACCAATATTTGAATTAGACAAAAAGAACAAAAACCCAGTACAAGAAACACAACAAAACTAGGAGAATAAATCAATCGGGGCAAAAGGGCAAGATCAGAGAAGAAACTGACCCACGACACTGGATCCTCCTGAGCCTAGCGTCATGGTTGCGATTTTGATGATGGGTAAGCTGAGATCTGAGAGAGAGAAAGGAGGAGAGGGGTCGGAGGAAGAGAAGAGAATCTTTGAGGAAAAGATGAAGGGAAGCAAAGACGAGAATAAAGAGGGGAAATTGAGGGCAATTCAATTGATGCTCGGTCGTAATATATTATTATGTAGATATTTGGCTGATGGGTCTTGGGCAGTATTTTGGAATTGCACTAATAACTTCTTTATCCCTCAAATTTCCATTTATTTCAAAACTAGTTATGTAATGCGTTCATTTATATCACGTAGGTCCCTCTTTTTTCTTAAAGAGTATTAACATGTCAACGAGGGTATACTTCAATTTACCCTTATTTAGAATGATAATCTTTAATTTATCTCTTAGAAGTGTGAAAGTATAGTTTATCTCCGTTTACTGTTGAGGAAATAAAAAAATTAGTTAACTCATTCTCATTTGTCATTATGTTTTGAATAAAAATAAATGATAAATTAGACTTTTCATATTTTAAAATAAATTAAATATTATCATTCTATTGAGAGGATGAATTGAAGTTTTTCCTCAATTAAATGTTAATCTATCCTATAGGAAACTAGGCTTTAGGTGGGTAGCTTACGGTTGGACTACTGTTGATAGGCTTAATTTTGGTTATGCTAGGCTTCGTGTACAGTAATAACATTCATCTGTCCTGGAAGAGGATGATATATTAACACTAAAAATTTAGTGTCATCAATTCTTTACTAATTTTCAATGTTTATAGATTTTTTTCTTAGTTTGGTTATAATGCATCAATCCCTTCTTATTTCAAATTTAATTTATTTTTTAAAATTTAACCAGTTGAACCCATGACCTCTAACTTTTACGACATGAGTTATTCGATTGTACTATCTTTGAAGATTACACGTTTAGAGATATTTGGTTGATAAATTAGTTCATATGGGCATGTATCTTTCCTCCTAATACTTGGTAGAACACCGCTCTACCAAAATCGTGTATTTTCTATTTTTGTAATTGTATGAATATTCCTAATTATTGCTAGGAGGTGTTTGTATTTCTTCTTAGATCTTTTGATAGTTCACTTCTAGGTTATATATTTTGTTGTACTTCTATTTTTTCATCACTTGTTTTAAGTTTTGTTTAAAAAAGAATATTAAAAAAGGTCATTATTCTATGAAAAGTCTAAATACATACGATGATAGTATAATATAAAAATTAAAGCAAACACAAATTTATTTTATTTTATATAAAAGAATATATGTAAAAGTACTTTTAGAAGACTCTTCAAATGTGATTGTTATTCTCTTTTTTTAATGTTGAAGAATGACTTCTTCCTCTTCAAATAATATTATATTATTTTTATCTCATTATTATTGAAGATAATGAAATATTAAAAATACAATATTTAAAAAAAATGAAGGATAGTTACATTTGATATAGAAGAATTTGATTAAAATAAAATAAACTTATTTATATTTAAAGAGCTTTTTTAGTAAGAGAACATTTTTTTTCACTCTTATATATCATATAAATAAGTAAGTAAATATTTGAATAATTTAGATGAGTCATTTTAAGATGTTCTAATATTTGTTATGTTGAACTTAGAGACAGGGGCGGCTTTAGAGTGTTTAAGACCGTAGGCTAATTTATTTTATGAGGTCTCTTTTTATTTAACAACTTCAATACTTAAAAAAAACATAATAGAGCTCAAAATCCATTTAATCTTTAGTACCTTAATTTCAACAAATAATCAAAAAGATCCTAAAAAATTTCAAAAATAAAACTTAAAAAATTTACTTCCTTTAGAACTTTTACAAAAATAAACAAATAGATAAATGACAATAATACCATTTTCAAATAGAATATTTAGAATGATAGTATATAGAAAGTTGAGATGATAAATTAATGATCAAATAATGAATATGGACTTTGTATTTCAAAAGACTAATTTTTTATTTTTTTTAATGAATTGATGCATGTATTAATTTTCTTTGTATAGAAAAGTTTCTTTGTATAGAAAAGAGCAAGAAAATTTCTCATCTATGATTATTTTAGATTATAAGATTGTTAATAGAAATTAAAAGGAATACTCAAAATCAAATATTCTAATGTCAAATAACTAAGTTTTTTCAAGAAATTGAAAAGGTAAAAAAATTTATTTATTTTTCTTGGAAAAACTAATAATGAATGAATTAATGGTTAGACAACATTATTAATTATATCTTTTTTAAAATAAGATTACCAAATATATATTTTTTTTATAAAAAAAATAATTCTTAATTATAGATTAATGATAGTTTGCCAAACATACAAAATTTCTTTTTAAAATCTTTTTAATTAAAAAATTATTAATAAAATACTAAAAAAATAAGATTTTCTAAAAATTTAGGATTTCAGACAACCACCTTAGACATTTATACTTAAAGTCATCCCTGCTTAAAGATAAAAAAAGATGAATGAAATAAGCATTTATCTTGCTCGGATGGCTTCTTATATTTATCGGGAAATTTACAAAAATAGCCAAAAAATTTTGCCAAATTTCGAAATTAACCACCCCAAAAAATCCTATCATAACTAGCCAAAATTTCTCTTTTCATCCTAAACTACCCTCTCAACATTTTCCCCCCCCAAAACTCACGTTACTCCACCGAAGTTCAGCATCTTCAACGGCGAACGGCGAACGGCGAACGTCATCCGGCAGCCGGCGACGGCAACAGCAACACCAACGGTGACAACGAAGTGAGTGGCGTTATATTGAACCGGATCCACCATAATCAAGCGGAACCGAAAACGAATCCAAGATTTTCGTCCATTATCAAACCGTAGGTAACAAAATTCAAGCTTTTATAATGATTAGCGTGAAATATATTTGTGTTGTGATAGATCTATAGGTTGTTGGAGTGTTATGATGAAGAAATTTTTATTAGAATGATGAGGTATACGTTGTGCATATCAAGTGTTTGATAAAATTTCTCTTAGACAATTTACGTTTAGTTTTAATAAAATCAATGTTTGAGGAGGGGATTGTTGAGTTGTATGTGTTGTTTTGAGTATATGAAGTGCATTTAGTGATGGATTGACGAAATGCAAGGATGGGTATCGCACGGGTCGACGCGCGCGCGCGCTGTGCGTGCGACAGGGCTGTCGCCCACGGGCGACAGGCCCCGTCCCACGACTAGCGCGCGCGCGCGCGCGCGAGGCCTGGCTCGTCGCACCAAGAGCCCGTGGCTCTCCGTGCGACGGGCCAAGGCCTCGCGCGCGGAGCCACTGGCTCTTGGTGCGACGGGCCAACCCGTCGCACCGAGAGCCCCTGGCTCAACGTGCGACGGGCCTAGGCCTCGCGCGCGCTGGCTGCGCCTGCCTCGCGCGCGCGCGCGAGCGACAGGGGCCCGTCGCACGCACCGCGCCCGCGCGAGGAGGGCGCGCCCGCGTGCGCGAGGCCTTGGCCCGTCGCACCAAGAGCCGCTGGCTCTTCGTGCGCATGGTTGGCCCGTCGCACGAAGAGCCCCTGGCTCCCCGTGCGAAGGGCCAAGGCCTCGCGCGCGCGGGCGCGCCCTCCTCGCGCGCGCGCTGTGCGTGCGACGGGCCCCTGTCGCTCGCGCGCGCGCGCGAGGCCTAGGCCCGCCCGTCGCCCCTGCAGTGCCCCGTCGCACCCGGGTGCAGTTTTTTTTTTTTTTTTTTTTTTAAATGTTGGGGGTTTTTCGTACTTGTAATAGGTTTAATAAAACACATTTATTTTGTAACTTGTTTCAGATAAATGGAGATTTTGAAAATTAAGAAGCATAATCCGCCCGGACCAATGAAAGAACCGGGACTTCTGAAGGTACCTTATGCCGATCACTTTCCCGGCCGTATCACAAGCATGTGTAAATTAGATACGGTGATCAACGCCATCCGAGAGAAATGTACTAAACGACAATTGAAACTATTCAAGGACGACATATTTGGGCACTTCCTTGACTGCCGAAGTTTTCCATTCAGCGGCGTAATTGTCCATAATGTGTTGCTTAGGCAAGTGGCACATGGAGAAAGTAAGAACAATGATCAGTTATGGTTTCAGATTGGTGACGAATTGATACGGCTATCTATTGGAGAGTGGTGCCTAGTTACGGGACTTTGCTATGGTCAATATGTCCCGCTGAGGGAGCATAAGACAACGCACAGGTTACTTAAAAAGTATTTTGATGGTTTGTTTCGTAAAATCAATCTTGCCGAGTTCGAGTCAAGGTTTATGGAGTTAGACTTTGAAGCTATGGATGACAATGATGCGCTGAAGATCGCGCTATTTTACTTTGCGGACAGAGTTTTGAATGGAAGAAAGGATCATTGTCAAATAAATTTCTCGTTGCTTAACGATGTAGATGAGATAGATCACTTTCGAAGTCGTCCGTGGGGCCTTATGTCATGGGAAACGATATATGAAAGTCTTGACAATGCCTTGAACGGGAAAGCCAAGAAATTTAAGGACGCCTGCGCCGAAAAACCCCAGCATAAGATTGAAAAATACAATATTTATGGCTTCACGTCGGGAGTGCAGGTGTGTGGATATTCTCGTCCATTATTTTAAATTTAAAATAATGAATATTTAATGATACGTTTGAAGAGTTTATATATTTCGTTGTTGCAGGCATGGATTTTTGAGTGTATTGGCGGACTGCCATCCGAGTGGGTCGTCAAAACAAAAAGGAAGATTCCTCGGATCGTACAGTGGAAACCTCTCGCTTCTTCCAAGATCAACTTTGCTGAAGTGAACTCATATCTGAATGACAACTCTCGTCTTGTAAGTAATATATGCGTACCGATGTATATGTCCACTATTGTTATTACTAAATACTACACCACGCACTGTAATTTAAATTCTGGTATTAATTACAACAGGGAAATATTTTACAAACAATCAAACCGAAGGGAAAGGAGAAAGCCTCGAAATATTGGTTGATTTAACCATCGTGTAATATACCTATTAGGTGTTCCTGAAGCAACTATGGAACAACGGTCAGTGTGATGTCCATTCATTACAATATGGAGGTAACCTTAATAGTTATGTTGATGGACGAGAAGATATCATGTCGAAACCGTTCACGGAAGTCGATGTGGTGCGTATTGCTGCTGAATGTTTACGTTGTTTAAATATTATACATTTGCCGAGAATATAAATTTATGTTCATACTTTATATGCAGATATTTATTCCTGTAAATTTGGGCGGTGATCATTGGGTACTGGCTCGAGCGGACCTTCGGGCCAAGAGGGTGCGGATTTATGACTCGTTACTGTCATTTGCGGACGATAAAACGTACTTACATCAATTCAAACCATTGACAGTCATATTGCCTCAATGGCTTGAGGCTGTTGGAATCTACAACATCCGTCCTGACCTGCAGAGTGCAGACTCGTGGAAAGTTAGAATAGTCAAGGACGTGCCACAGCAAGAAATTGGAAGTGGCGATTGTGGCGTTTTTTTGTTAATGTTTACGATGTATTTAATGTTTGGGCGCAAACTTGATTTTGATAGTAGCCATGGGCAGTATTTTAGGAAGAAGATTGCTGTTGATATATTTAATGGCGAAATTGGACTGTAAGCCATTGTAGACATTCGAATTGTAATGTATGAATATAATACATTCTGACACATAAATTCGGTGATCTATCTGAACAGTTGATAATTTATTTAACACAAAGTAAAATTGTAAAACCAGAATACAATTGTACAACACACCGAAGATGAAACTTCCAAAGTCAACTATCATAAACAATGATGCGACTAGTTTGGACAGTGTGCAATGGGATTTTTGCATCTCTTGCGATTATGGCCCGGTTGGTTGCACCGCCCGCATCTCACAGTCCTCCGGTTTGCATCCTCACCAATAGAAGGTATTCTGAGCTCTGGGCGACGACCAGAAGGTGGTGCTTCGATTGGTGGGTTAACCTCCATGTCCCGAATTTCCTGAGGAATATCCCAATCTTGCATGTCGCCAACAGGCTCGACAGGTTGCGCATATGCCATGACTAACGACTCCTGTGAGTAAAAGTTAGAACAAAGACTTATGTAATCAACTCGGACGGTGAGACAAGCAGCAATTGCATGGGCACAGACAAGCTGATCAAGTTCGAATACTCTGCAGGAGCAAGTCTTGTTACATAGATCAACAATCCCTTCCTTCATACCACCACCCAGAACATGGAATCGATGCTGAGATATAGGCCTCACGGTCATCCTTTCTGCCAAAATTCTCCTCTCAGCAACTATTTCGTCAGCCCATGTTGTTAGGCGAGTACTCATCGATTCAGCAATAATTTTTCGGTCATAAAACCATTGTTGCAATGTTTTTCTGAAGTGATCAACAAGATGAGTAACCGGAAATTTTCGCGGTTCCCTCATAAATGAATTCACACTCTCTGCGATGTTGGTGGTGAGGATGCTGTATCTCCTACCCTCAAACTCAGACCTTGCCCAATTACACGTACCCACATTATTCTCTAAGTAATCAGCCGCCCGTGAATGGAGCATCCACAACCCCTCTAGTTGTTTTTTAAATTCTTCGTGCCCGTATGTTTTTGCTGCATTAATAAAGGCCGGTTCAAATTCAGCCCAAATAGCTTTAGACATTCTGAATTTCGACTTTATGTTACCTTTCACATGGTAAAAACAAATGCCATGGCCAGCAGTGCGAAATACTTTCAGAACGGCTCTCTTAATGGCTGTGCACCGATCAGAGATAACTCATCAGGATTCCCGCGTATTATTTCGAGGCCAACTTCTTTCGCCCGATATGCCTGCTGGTATGTTAATTGCACACCGTATTCCTGCTGCATGTCTGCTCTGATATCATTCGGAGTGTATATCCGCTTATCCTGGATAAATTTATCGGCGATAATATGACCAACAACCCGACTTCTTACTTGTCGAAGACCACTAGGCAACACCTCATTAGAACATATGTGTACATTATCAACTCTTCTCACTACCCAAGGAACATTCTGCTCATTCGAACCTCTCGTTGCTCGAATACGCCATTTGCATGATTCCGATGAACAGTTGGCCTCGAAGCGTGACGTTGTGGAGCGTGCAATCTTAAAATCAAACTTATCCCTCAAGGCAGCTTTCCGTAGTTCTAGTATTAACTCATTTTTTTCAGCAAACAACGTACCCACGCTAATATTAGCAGAATTACAACTTCTAACTAAATCTGGACCGACCAAGTTTGAAGGCAAAACTGGAGCAAGAGTCACAAGGGGATCAACTGCTGCCTTTCTCCTCGGACGGGCCATTGGAGGAATAGATCGGCTGTCTCTGCTATTTGTGGGAATATCATGTTCATGCTCATCCTCATCATTGCTAGGAATATCGGAATGACCAATGCTCCGATTATCAATAGCACTATTAAACACACTGGGCCTCGCACTATTAAATGGTTCTGCATAAACATAATCAGCTTCTGTGTTGTTGGTGTCATCAACAGGATCATCATTGTTGCGGAAATCATTGTTGTGGAATGGAGAGTACCGTTGCTCTAACGATGTCATAACTGGTAAAACCTCTTCTTCAGCATTGGCAAATGTATTACCGTTCTCATCAACGAAGTTATTGTTATCATGGAGTGGAGAGTAATGTTGCTGCCCAAATATCGGCTGTGGTAACACCTCTTCTTCAATATCGGGGACAGAGTCATTTGCTCTAAAAGAAGATTCAGTTTCTACAAATGGCTCAAGATCTTCGACCGGGACTCGACGAGATGTGGTGACAAATACAGGGATACATCCATAGTTCACCACATCAGAGGCCATATGTAATACAACCTTTACCATTTCATCATTAAATATGTCCATCGGTAGTGAACATGCACGATACATTGTGTTGCTAGACCTCAGAGTTGTCTTCATCGTCATAGTATATTCATTAGGATTTATCTGTAAAACTTCATACACTCTTGCATAAAGCTGATCAAATGTACAATCTTTCCGAACCAAAAAAGCAGTATTTTTAGCATTCACGTACTCCATACGGCCATCTGCCAACGTCTCCCACCAACCATCGTAACACAATTGAAGCACAACGGAATCCATCAAGCCTAAAACCATTACAAAAACAAAAGAAATAAGATTACAAACAACAAAATATGATCAAGAGAATTGCGGCACATTTTTTATATGTACTTGCCCATCGCAATTAAATTAACACAAATTCTTAGTCCAACCATTTCATACAATGCAATTCAAGATTTTAGATTTGATTCATCTCCACGCAAGCTTCGAAACGGTATATTATACGCTCTAAACAGACACATGTAGCCAAAATTATGACTTTCGAAAAATGTCTGAAATTTGGTGAGACAGGCTGTTTTAGTGAGACAGGCAGTGGGACAGGAGCCTGTCTCACCAAAATGCAGAAAGCTTACGTGCTGTATTTCAATGGGACAGGCACCTGTCTCACTGCCTGTCCCACATGCACTTAGTGAGACAGGCACCTGTCCCACTGAAATACAGCAAACATAGTGAGACAGGCAGTGGGACAGGCACCTGTCCCACTGAAATACAGCAAACATAGTGAGACAAGCAGTGGGACAAGCACCTGTCTCACTAAATCTGGGTTCAAATTTAGTGAGACAGGCGCCTGTCCCACTGCCTGTCTCACTAAATCTGGGTTCATGTAAAAATTCGAATTTCTGACTTTTTTTTTAATTTTTTCTCAATTTCTCTACTTAAACTAAGTTTCTCTACTCCAAGTAATCAATCTTTACAAATTATATTGTTTTATGAATGAAAAATAACAACATTGACAACACAATCAAATCAATTTCGCATTTAGGTTTGTATTGTGCAAAAATAAAAACTAACCTCAAGAAGCTTCTCAATTATCAATTGATGATTATATCTTCAGCTATACAACACTTGTTTGATGAGATTTGATGATTTGTAGAGAATATTTGTGGTTTTTTTTGAGAGGGTTGAGAGTGTTGAGAGTGTAGAGAGTGTAGAGAGTGTGTAGAGAGTGTAGAGTGTATGTGTGGCATTGGTTTGTAAATTTGTTTAAATTATCGAGGGCAATTTGGTCCAAAAAACTAGCAATTGGCTAGTTATGATAGAAAAAAGTTTGTGTGGTTAATTTCGAAATTTGGCAAAATTTTTTGACTATTTTTGTAAATTTCCCATATTTATCCGTTTTAAAATGTTTGAAATTCTCAAATTCCCTTTGTTAAGTGCAGTGCCAGTTCACTGAATAATGGTCAAAAGTCAATACTGGAGGATACTTTGGTTATAGCTTCTTAGCTCGGGACTTACATTGTATAGATGGATAAACTATGTCCTTATTTAATAAAATATAGAAAACTAAGGACTTATTGCCTCAAATTAGGATCTTCATTTTTTCTTTATTATTTTGTAATTTTCTTCATTAAATGGTTTTCTCAATAATAGGTGGGTTAAAAATATAAACATGGTTAGGTGACGGTCTGGTAGTGGATAGTACTAAATGGCGTCAACAAAATCGTTAAGCGGCCCCTTATCAAGTTGGTGCACCCCAAATAATTCAGAGGTATAAAAATTATAAATACCGTTAAAATGAAGGCAGGACAAAGAATAAGAACACAATATAAAATAAAGAAATTCATCTTCGTCTTCAAACTCTTATTACAAAAATTTTTATTATGTAAATCTCATTTCTTAAGTGTATAAATAATCAGTTCAAACATCTTATTAGCATACGACCATAATGAAGCAAGAAGGGGATCATAAAGTAAGAGGACAATATCCTTAATTATAAGACACAAGGAGAGAGCCATTGGTGGACCATAAGTTAGTGAAGAATAACAAGAGTTTTGAATGCATGTTAGTTTTTAAATCATATTTACTTTCATCTCACCTTTTATTATGTTTCAAATATCAAATTACAATAGGCAACCACTAATTGATAGAGAAATAAATACTTTATCGTCTCAAGTTGAAAATTTATGAAAATATATTTTCGAGTGAATATTTTATAGGTAGATTTTTAAGTAGACTTCTATATACTTATCTAAAATGTACACGTTATTATAATATTTATATAAAAAAATGAAATTATATTGATAATGAAGGATTGATTCTTTTGAAAAAAAAATATTAATGCGTAAGCCCAATGATGAACATATGTACTTAATATTATTATTGAGGGCATTATTTCAAACTCGTATGGGTTTTTTTTTTTTGTCTTTTCAAAAAATTTATGGAGTATGAATAAATTTCTCTTTGATATTAATAGTAAGAGTAAAGTTCGGAACTAGTCTCAAGAAATTTATAGTTTGTATTATAAGTACATTGATTTAGAGTCGCATAGCAATTTTTTTTTTTCAGATTTCAAATTTATAATGTGAATAAATTTTCAATCTACTCTCAATAAATTTTTTCTTTTCTCTGTATGTGTATTAGACTAATGTGAGATGCCACTGATCAATGATATGTCCGTAGAGTAATTCCTCTTTGGCAAGAAATAATCTCATCAATGATCGTACGGCTACAAAGAGTCCAGGCGTGCCACGTGCACATACACATCGTCGTCCGATAAGGTAAGCAAACTTCTTCTAGAAGGAATGCATCGAAGGTTTAAGGAACCGAGTTCCGACAATTGAGCACAAGGCCGGAAAGAAAGACCAAAAGAGTGAGCTAAAACTGTTAAACACAAAGCCTAAAAATAGTCAATCTTCAAATCACACTGCTATTGGCCTATTGATATTTCCTGAAATCATTTTACTGGAATATAGGTATAGGATTCCTGAAATCTGGGAGGGATCTTCAGGTTTGTAATTTCCATTATCAAAATATTTGTTTTTTTATTTGGTTATATTTTGATGCAGATCATCTGTCTGATAAAATTCGTAAGAGAACCAAGTGAAAGAAAAACGAAGACTTTCTGCAACGTTTGTGTATGCAGAAATTAAAAACTTTATGGGTGCTTTTTTCTTTTGGAATTGTTAAAAGATTCGACTCTTTTAATTAAGCTCGTAAATGACTTGTAACTTCTCTTTGATAAAAAAATAGCTACAAATTTCCGAGCACGATTAGTTTCAGTGTCAAATGTACTTCATAAGTAATTCATTGAACTGATATTTTTTGGGGCTTACTCCATAATTGTTGTTGGAATGAGTTGCATTTACAGTATAACTGCAGTGTTAGAGATATGAATGGTGCATCTTTCAAGTTTGCTACTTCATAAAAAATCAAAAATGCATATGTACATATTAGCTACTAGAATACAGAATCATGCCATATGATGAAAGAAGGCTATAATTATTTTTTTTAAGCATGTTTGTTTTGTAGAAAATGAAGCGTAATTTTTTTATACTGTGATTAAAATATTCAGAATCACTTTAGTTTTCTCACGCTATTTCTGGATTTTTGGGTCTGCTTGTGGGTAAAACAAGTGAATTTTTTCTTCCAAAATGTTTTGGTTGCAGATGTCTTTGTATATTGGTAATTTATCATCTCAAACTCGCAGAGGTGAACTCGAAAGTGTCTTCCAAAGGTTTGGACACTGTAATCTCCGGGTGAAAGACAGATATGGGTTTGTAGTATATGAATATGCTCCAAATGCGGAGAAAGCTTTGATCACACTGCAGGGAAGGAATATCTGTGGGCAGCCATTAACTCTTATGTGGTCTAATAAACAGCCGAGGCCTAATAAAAGATTGTCAAAGGCTGCTAGGTCTTATGAGCGACTGTATGGAAGGAGTTCTACTAGAGGAGAAGATTATAATAATAGAAGATTGCATCCAAACAGCCGAAAAGACCACAAATTTGGTATTAAACCACTAGGTGGACATGGTAGAAGGGTTAATTCTGCTGATATGCTTGATGGAGATGCAAGCTACCATCAGGACAATATTAAAGATTACATCCAGGAAGAGCATTGTGAATATAGGGAAGATTTGCCAGATGAAGGTGTGAATGATAAACCTAAACCGGTGGACAATGACAGATGGGCTGGACAATTACAGGACCAACCTAATGGCAACAGCGTTGAAAATGGCATGGAACTAGACCGGTATGAATGTTACCATGGATCTGATAGGAGGGATGACCACAAAATCCATCACATGGCCTATTCTGATGGTTCTCCTGTTCCACAAAGCTCTCAGGATGTACTGAGGAGGGGTCATCTTTCTGAGGCACCTTTAGACCCTCCTAATCATTCAAAACCCCAGCTAACTTGCTACAGTTGCGGAGGCTCAGGCCACAAAATGCGCAATTGTCCCAGGCAAATTATTTCGCAAAGAAAGTTCAAGAGGCTTAGGCATGGGCATGATGATGATGATATTAAAAGAAACGGTAGAGCTGAAAGCAAATTGGAAAGATATGAAGCAGGTTCTCAGAGAGAGCTGCGACCTTCTACATCAGTTAGTCTACTTGGGGATGAGGGGAAAGCTTCTGATTCTGGAAGGCATCAAAGGTTGATAAAGAATAGAAGCTCCAGTGAGGCAAAGGAAGGTGTGAGGGGCAGAAAGGGCCATGAAGGAAAGAAGCGAAGGAGGAATTCTGGATCTCCAAACAAACACAGTGAAAAGAAAGCAAAAAGGTCAGTTTCATTGTCTCTTCACTCAGATTACACTGAATCCAGGTCACACTCGACTTCTCGTTCTCCTAAACCCGTTCCAAAGTTTGGTTTGCACTCTAGATCGAGATTGGCATCTTCTAGATCATGTTCTTCTACTCCTAATTCAAGGTCCAGTTCAACACCCCACTATTCTAGATCCAGAAGCTCTAAGTGTTGGTCAAGATCGGACTCTCATAAATCCTTGCCTTTATCTGAATCCCTTGGCGAGCCTTTACCATCCTCACCAAATAAGGTGCAGTCTGATCTGAAAGGAACTTCAGCTAAGACTGTTATTCCTGAATCTAAGAAAATTCAAGTTGAGTTAGCTTTACCTTGTGATGTTTCAGAGACTGCTGAACTGGAAAATAACACATTGGTGGCGAAAAGTGATAAGGTGGTTTCATGCTCCGAAGTGGAAAATGATATGGATAAAAAGCAGCATTTGCAGAGGGATTGGAATGACAACCTTATGATTTCAACATCCCTGCTTGACATAGCTAATCAAAGTACACAGCCTTCTGAGAAAGACACACTTAATGCTAGAAGCCTGTCTTCAGAAACCTTGAAAGAGACAAGGGAACATCAAAATTCTGATGCATCAGAGATCGTGCATAAGCCGCCATCAATTAAGAACTCTACTTCAGAAGCTCCTGTCAGTTTGCGCTCTGCTTGGTCAACAAGCATATCCTCTGATGAGATGTACATGGTTCTGAAGCATTATGGCCTGGAACTTGATGAAAATGAAAGGAGTTTACCTCCAGAGGCTTATTTTGGTTCTGCTTGCTTATGGCCTTGGGAGATCATCTACTATAGGAGGTTGAAGAAGGGCCCTATATCAACTGAGAATTATGCCAGGCGAGTTGCTCAGAATCAGGAATTTGGAATTGTAGATAAGTATGTAAGAAGCAGTAGTGGATGGGGAGAACTTGGTCGGGACTAATCTTGAAGGACTAATCTTGAAAGATTTTATGTATGATAGCATTTAGGCTTTGCTTGACCAGACTCTGAGTATGTCTGGAACCATCTTGCATTTGGAATTGTATTTTTTGGACTTCACATGCTATATTTCTGCTGGATTTTCAAGGAAGCTTTTAACAGGTAACGTTGCAGATCCAGAGTATATTCTATGTGGTTATAGTCCGTCACAAACTGTTTGAATTTGTATGACTTTTCAGCAACTTCTCTTTGTGAATTATGTGAAAAAGCTCTAGTCCTATGCTGAATCTTGAGCAGTGTACAAATTCTTAATTACATGAATTTGAGAAAAAAATAAATTTGTTTTACTGTTTCAAGACTACTTTTAAGTTATTATTGATCTTAATTGCGGCAATTGTTTATTAGCTGACGATAATTTTTCATATTAATGAAAGCAAATTATCTACTCAGTGTTCAATATTATTTCCCTTGATGTGCCTACATGGTTCTCAGTCTTTGTGACTTTGTGTCTTATTTTCAAACACATTTTGTGTAGAAATATCATTTGAAGAAAATGTGCCTTCAATAATTTGACCTTCAATAATTTGATATCTTAACCACCATGAACATTGGACTTAAATCTTTCTGCTGCCCCAGCTGCTTACTGACTCTGTTTATTAATTGATAAAACTTCTGTAGTTGCTTTGGTTTAGCTTTTTATATATTGTGTCATGTGCTTTTGATGTGGCATGTATCTAATGAGGGGAGTAGACCATCAAAATATTAACAAAAAGTACGAAGGACAATAATTATTAATTTATTAGGTTTCTCTTATTGATTTTAACTATTAAAGAGGTTCGTAAAGAGTTGTGGTTTTTAATATAGGATGAGCTATATATGCATGTTGCATCCGATCTTACAATTTTGTATAAATATTCTTCAATTTTATTGATCTAGCAATAATTTAGAGTCAAACTGTGTGATGAAATTCATACACAATAATGAAGTTTTTCTTCTATGTGGGATAACACTTGATAATTTTAACAATAAGGGAAGTACATTATTTGGTAAGAGAGGCTGAACACAAGTAGAAACATTGAAATGAAAAAGAAAAATAGCTTTCACCATGTTGCCACCAGTAAAACAAAAGAAGATTCATTACTTAGCACTTACATGTTTTGACCCATGTGCCTGTGTGTCAACAAAATTTCATCTTGACTATATATGTGTGTGTGAGCACGCACGCGCGTGTCTGTATTTTTTTTTTCCTTGGAACTTTTTTACTTCTTTTTCTCTGTTCACTTCTCTCTCTGGTGTTGTAGGGTTCTGTTTGGTTTAACTGGTTGCTCTTTGATTTCGTTGACATGCTAATTCCATGGTTGTGTTGGTAAAGCAAGCATTCAACTTATTGTTTCTGTGTGGGTATGGATTCATATGAGAGTCTTTGCTCAACTTCTTCAAAAGCTGAGGGTTGATCAAATAGTCATTCGACTTACATTCTGTAATAACTATTTTAGTTTTCAATATGAAAATTTTTGGGGGTAGAAATTATCAGCTGCCCGAGACTTTCGCTAAGATAAATGACATTGATTTAGATAATTAGGTCAACTTAAGCTACATTGATTTAAATAATTGGGTCAACTTAAGCTATGTAATTCTTTTCATATCTTCTATGGTTTTGAAAATTATGTTAGCCAGAGATGAGAAAGAACCGTGAATTGAAGCCCCAGGTATAAATTGATAAAATTGCTTCATATTTTGTGGTTCATGCAATGGTCAAGGAAACTGCCATGTGATGCACAATAGAAGACAGTGTGGCTCAGTATTTTGCAGCTGTAAGTGACCCCCATAGAGATTGATTTTAGTTTCATTCTTGCAATGCTGTGGTGACATGTTTAGAGGATGAATGTACTGCTTCATCACTAACAGGGGGTTTGAAAAGTTTCCATTCAATAACGCACATGGCATTTATCTTAAGATTTTTGAGAACTGGTGATGCGATGCAGCAGGACATACTAACATCTTTATCGGGTTTTGAGGTTGAAAGACATTTGCATAACCTGAAACCATCACATGAATGATTAATGTTGTTTAATTGATGTCCTTTACGTGGATGTTCCCACTTCATGCAATTGACTCTGAATTTATTTTCGAGCCTCTTAATTGAATGCTTCTGTGAGATATTCTAATGGAGCAACTGATACTGGTTTTGTTTACTTGTTATATGTGTGTAATCTAGATAAAGGGAGTTTGGCGTGATTACTTAGTAGCTGCAGGTTGACAATTGGTCAAAGGAAAAAGTAGCATAGCCTTCCATTATTTCTTATCTGACTTAGATAAATATATTATTACTGTAAGTTCTATTTTTAAGTCTCGTGCCTTTCTAACTTAATTGATCATTTGTGGGCCTTCTGGTTGTGTGTCTATCAGGAAAGTTAAGACTTTGCTGGACGGTTAAACACATGAGTCACAGTTCAATATATGGGCTCATAGAAGGTAGAATCTTTTCTAAAACCTTATGTTATCCTTTTGTTTTCTTCTCCCTAAATAAAAGAGTTTGATGTGAAAACTTGAATGTTAACGAGGTATATCTTTTTAGCAAACATTATGTCAATGAAATTGATCATGAAACTTAATTAGTCTTGTCTATTTTTTAAGCAATGTACAGCCTTGATTGAAAAAGATGTAAGTGGAAGACAGTCTTGGTAAAATATATTCACCCTTTTTGAAAGGAGTGTGTTCATAGTTGAGCATGAATGAATATATTCGAACTGATTATGAATAGAATGATTGTGACTGGGGTAATATTTTTATGCAAGTATCTTACACTGAAAATCTTCTAGGATTGATTTATTTGAATGGTGTCTCCCTTTCTTAAAAGCATTTTGTTTAGGCTTTTGGTGCTGGTGGTAACTAAGGTTTTGAAAGGATGCGTGGGGCCGGGCCCGGGGGGGGGGGGGGGGGGGGGAGACGTGGGGAGGTGGGGGGCATTTGATACACATAATATAAATTTATATTATTCTAAAATTAGTTGACAAGATTGCCCCTAACTTATTTTCATAATATGCACACTTTTATCCCTCTAATTTCTTTTAAAGAATGCCCCCCTCCTTTTATTTCTCACTCTTTATGTCTGCTAGCGTCTGTCTGCATGAACGTACAAAGGTTCTGACAAATAACTGGTTCTTTGAGTCCTCATGTGCGCGTGTGAGAACATATGTTGTATGCTTGTCATTGTTGTATGAAGTTTATTTGAACTGTGCATTATAGCATTTATATAACAACATAGACAATTAAACATCTGTTCATTATTTATTGTCGTTTTCGTTTTGTCCTGCTTAAATATCACTATAATTTCATGAGCTCTATTTTTTTTATCTTCCTTATGCTTTTAAGTATGAAATTGCAGAACTAATGATGTATATGTTTGTAGGAAAGAGAGAGAAAAGGATGCATGTGGTGTGAGTTAAGATAGGAGTTGGAAAGAAAGCTAAAGAGTAAAACAGAATTGAATGGGGAGAACATGGACAAATGTGATAGAATAGAGAAGAGAAGAGAAGCACTTACCAAAAAAGAGATGACACCAGAAAGGTGGCTTTTAGTGAGTGACGAGAAGAGTGCAAAATAAAGATTCAACAATACAAAGGAGGGGGGGGGGGGGGGGGGAGGTGAAGGGGGAATTTAATTTTGTATTTATCATCTGACGTGATGCTCTCATTATTCTCAACCGTCTCAATTACTCTTGCATTTATGTGTTATTAATTGTCTTTCAATCAAATATAGTCCCCTTTTTTTCAATGCATGAACTGCCCAATTCTCTTCCCCTTAGTTTACGTATTTACCCCTACTCTATTCCTAAATATAACTTCTTTGACGAATGTGTAATATATTTTCCATTTATATATTTTTATATCATTAGATGTTAATGCAAATTAGATTCTTTTTATATGTTCTTAGATAATTTTAGTGATATCTATCTAGTTCTGCCAAGACCGTTACCGTTATGGATACATTGTGCTTGTAGTTTGAAATTGGTTCTCTCTTGTGAAGGAGTTTCCAAACTCACCGTTGATATATATTTAGTTTACTTTGTTGACACTGGAATAGAAAATCTCTACGAGCTTATGATTATACACATTTCAACTGAGTTGTCATCTCTAGTGAGCGATTCCTAATGCAGAAAAAAATGAGTTTTAAGGCAGCTTCACAGCTGTTTGATTTGGACATTTCATAGTCTTTTGGTGGAATATATGAGTCAAAATAATTTGGTCCTTGTTACCCTTGTTCTATATGCCTACCAGGTGTGGGCCAAAGTCATACCAATGCCATCTTCTATAACTGCTTTTTTTAGTACTTCTGTGACAGATTTTACCCATATTTTGGGATCAGGTAAATTCTCTGATTCATCACTTTTCTTTTTTTGTACTTTGAGTTTTAGTTTGAACCGAACTTTGTGGGACTGTCGCAGCAGCTTGTGTGGCCTGGCTGGTCGAATCAAATGGATGTAAGGTAATTCTAACCCACAAGATAGAACTGGAACCAGAAATTAGCTAACATGCTTATCAGAAAATTTGGGCAGCTGCAGTTAAACCAGTTTTCATAAACTTATGCTGAAAGGAAGGAAACTTAACCTAGAGATTAAAACATACTCCATCCACTGTGCCCATATGGCCCATATTCTACTCTATATGATTAGCAGAAAGGGATGAAAACAGAATAACAGTGCTATTTCGACTCCATCTTTTTGCTCTTATAATATTCTTCATTATAGATTTTTTTTCCAACTTCTTCTCCCCCCCCCCCCCCCCAAAGCAATTAGAGCAATAAAAAATGGTGGGGAAATAGCACTACCTAGACCAAAGAAAGTAAGACAAAAGACTATAATATAACTCCTAGCAAGAACAATATAATTAGAAGAAGAGGCTGAGACCTCCTACTTCAGCTCCTCCTTGTGTTGCCGGTATTGTTGGTGGTGGTGGTGGTGTTGTTATCATGGAGAAAGTCAAGCAAGACGGTGCTCTTGCATTTTGGGCATTTGGGATCATCCTCCGACAGCATCACATACATAAGGCACCTGGGGCACCCTACCAGCACCATGGACGTGGCCTCAGGGCTATTTGAGTATCGAAGCATGTCTTCTTGGTTCTCTGACGACACGCAGGAGCTTGGCGGGGAGGTTGGCGACACCGTAGCCGATCGGCTTGGTGACTCCATGTGTGGGTTTCCCCTTGGAGGTGACAGGTTCAGCTTCAGCTCCAGTTTTGGCACGTTTCCATTTCTGCGACTCATATTTCCAGTATGCACACACCTTCTATATATCCCACCACCTGCCTGCAAGAAAAAAGAAAAGTGATCAATGATCATTCGGAGACAAGTCAGTGTCAAAGCAGAGTGACTCAAAATCAAAAAGTGCTTTTCTTATTACCTTAAGGTCAAAACTAAAAAGTGCTTTTGCCAACCTGGGGTGGGGAAAAGGAAGAAGAGGGCTCTTAGTCTTCTAAGAAATATGAAGGGAAAACAAGAGTTGGCTAAAAGCTTAACCAGCACCGTTGATTAACAAAATAGTTTTGTTGGTGTTGGTGGGATGAAGCTGAAAATGGGATTATATATAATGGGGAATTGAAAGGAGAGAGATGGGCTTTCTTTAAAGCTTAATTTAATTATAATGAAGAGGTGGAGGGTGAATGGAAGAGAGAGAAGGGGAAAAAAATTAACAAAAAGGAGAATTGAATTGAGGTATTGGTAGAAGAGGAGTGTAAATTTGAGGCCAGGAAATGTATTAATGGTAGACAAAAATCCCAAGGAGTATGCAGGAGGAGGAAAAGAAAATTGGGTAAGTGAAAATATATTATTGCAATTACAAAGTGCAGCAAAAGCGTTCATTCATTCATTGCTTTTGGAGTCGGTGTGTTTATTGTTTTGTTTCAAGTATGTGAGTGAACCCAACGGCTTTTTAAATACCCAAATTTTAAAAATACCAATACCAGCTAAGAATTTAATATCAAACACCAACAATTTAATTGCAACCAATCAAAAAAGTCGTGTAGCAATTAAACACCCCCAAATTTAAATGCCCAACTATAAGCCTTCACCGCAAAATTGAAATTGAAATGGCAACTCACTTAACAGAAGTTAAGTTTCATAGGAAACACAACAAGCACTGTAGAATCAAAGCCATTGGGACACTTTCTCCTCTTTTCTCTTCTTCTTAATGAGAGTCCGATGTGACATTTAATATTTTTGAAGTTAATTAAAAGCTCAGTAGTATTATTTGTTAATTACCATTGACTTTTAATTAGGTGGCCATGCAATCAGCATCACTTACATTGCCCATGTGGGAATATTAATTGTATTTAGAAGAGCGTTTCATTTGACATTTATGATTGATACTCAATTGAATTAATAATTAGATGGTGCCAAAGTTTTTAAACTCTTCTGATTAATTTGATTGCTTTAACCTACCAAGGGTTTTGAGGTTATTATTGATAAAAGTAAGAAAATCTTAAGAAAATCTTTTTTGGGGATTTCTCGTCCTCACACGCTTCATATTTATTTTATAGTAACTCAACATTGAATTTCTTTGAGTCAAAGTTGAGAACGTATTTTGTAACATGTTTTACATATTGTACAATATAAAACATGTCATCTTATGAAGTCTCCATCACCTTTAACCCTGTGGAATAGAAATAAAATTGGCATGCATATCACAATTTGGCAACCAATATCGTTGCCCAAAATCATGGTGTCAATTACTCTCTGGCTTTTTTAAGATTACCATTGTTCTTAAGAGGGATCAAATCATAAATCTCCAGAAAATTTTCTTTCTCAAATCTGATTCTGGCCTAAAAATGAATCAATAATGTTAGATATCCGAATATTTAAGTCCTAATTTGAATTTTAATACTATGTGTCACTTATATATTGGATGATGAATTTTAAAGCTAGTAAAATTATTTAACTATCATTCAATTGATGAATACCACATCAGTTGTGATTCAAATTGAAACTTAAATGATGAGATATCTAACTTTGCTAAAAATGAATTAGCCTAATCCTTGCGTTTTGTTTGGCAGAACCAAGACAATGACAAGGATAAAAAAAAAATATCATTTACATATTTGTAAAAGTCTATGAATCCACGTGGCAAAATATAACAGAAAAATTAATAATAAAACACAGAATATTAAGAATAAAATTTGGAAATTCGTTACTTGTCATTTTCATTTGAAGTATCCGGACTCAAAGTCTACGATCGATTCTCACCTAAGTTTGATTGTAACAAAGGTATATTTCTGAATTCTAAAAAAAGGCATGCACTCGGATACTCTTTACTTTCATGCTCACACACACACACACATATATTTGGTATTTTTATTATTTTCTCTCTGAATTAGGCAAACAATTTTGCTTTTTTTTTTTTAAATTTTAAGCTAGGTTTGAAAGAAGAATTTGTTAACCCACCTCAGCAAATTTTATTCCCATGCTGCCCATGCATGCATCATGGCATGAAGGCGGTAATGACATAATTAATTTTTAAAAAAACTTATTTATTAATATGACATTTTTAGTCAGGTGTCTATCGAAATCTTGTGGCAACTAGTTGGGGGTGATATTAAGTTTGATCATGATGCTTTTTAATTAAAATAAATTAAGTTCGAACATGAAGCTGTTAGCCTTCTAGAAAAGCACTTAAGTGGGCAGATTATGAGGGTTCTAATCGGACATTTTATTGGTCATGAAGTAGGATTAAGCCCACGTGATTTGTTTCATAATGGACCCAATTTCCCAGCCGCAGTGCATTAAATTTTTTTTTTTTCTAATTGTCAACTAATTAAATATAATTAGTGTTAAGTATATGTTTGGGTATGCCTTATCTAACGGCTAAAATTGTATATTTAATTTTATAAGTTCTGTCTAAAATTTTAATATTGTTTGGTTATATTTCTAATAGAATTTTTTAGAATTAAATAAGATATTTCGTCTCTACTAACATATTTAATAAAAGCTCTCATTGATAACCAAACAACTAAAATATTTTTAGTAAAAGCTCCATTTATATAAGCTTTATTAATAAAACTCTGCTTAAATAAGTTTTATTTAAAAAATCACACCAAACAAAACCTAACTTAATGACTCCTTATTGAACTATTTGTATTAGAGAACAAATAGAAGTCTGAATTATTATTACATTAATGGCTTTTTGAATGGTTGAAATTCCATGTAAGCGCCATTTTTAAAGTGCATTCATTATTCATATGTCACATTTAATTTCAATTGTTGAAACTTAATAACTAATCAATGGCCTAAAATAATTTCTATCACAATTTACGTAAACTAATTTCAAGTTAATAAATAGCTCAACTATAATATGGTATTTATTTATGGCAAATAGTATCACTAGCAATACGATAAGGGATGTGACATTCTTAGCAGCAATTAATTTTCTTTTGTTTTTTTGGGAAAACTATTGGAAGCAATTAATTAAGTTGCTTTTATGATTTCAACAACAGTTTTATCTTCTAGACCAGAAAAGCATTTCTTAGGAATTAATTTCCTCCTATCAAATAAGCAAATTAAGTCCCTTCTCTTAAAGAGGGAAAAAAAAAGAAAAGAAAGAAAAGAAAGAAGGTGAAAATTTTTGAATTAATAAAGAGCTGCAGCTCTTCTCGGTTAATATATAATAAATAGTAAGCTGCTTTCAGTTAATAGCTTTTATGAGGCGCCACCGTAAGGCCAAATTCATCATAGAGCTCATCTTTGATTGTTCTGTTTTTAATTTCGAAGTCAGCTTTGGATAAGTATGTATTTATATCAGCTTACTGATAACATGAGAATAGGGCCATGCCAAAAATTGTTGAAATTCGGAATACAAATTAAAAGTTTTGCAGGTTATGCTCATGATACTTTTATGTTAATAAAGAAATTCTAACTAACAGTATAAATTTAGAAAATTTCCGTTGTAACAGTTCAATTCATTTGGTTTTAAGCCATAAATTTTTGTGATCTGGCTGACCATTTTTCTGATTTTTTTTTTAGTATAATTGAATTTGAAAAAAAAAGATATACATACATATATATATATATATGGAGATAAGATTCATCTCCTCATCTAAGTAAGACCTTTTTCAATACAGATATTCATAGTTATCTTAATTTCGACGAAAAAGATTACTTTGGATATATTAATTCATATCAATTTCAATTATTGAATCGATCATGAAATAAAGTTGGTCATACTCTTCAATGTAAGAAAAACCAATACTCTTCAATGTAAGAAACTTTTTCGGTGTTTGCACACTATTTTTCATATTAAATTTTTGTCACGTGTGTATATATTTTTTTCATGTAATAGATTGATTGATGCATGTGACAAGAATGTTATAGAGAAGGGTCTATACCCCGATGACACCCTAAATTTTTCTTCATTAAATAAGTTGTAAGAAAATAAATCATTCAAAATAAATATATAAAAGAGAAAAAAATGTTTGAAATTATTTTGTTGATTTTTTTCAGCAAATAGTTGACCCTAATTTTCAGGATCTTCCGTTCATACATACACCCATATCGAGCTTTAGCAAAAACTTGTATGGCTATTTTCGCTGCAATCAAAATTTCTAACCATTTTTCGACATGCAAGTCATTAATTATTGATTAGAACATGGAAATTAAAATTTGTCTTCCTTTAATTCTTAATGAAATTAAAAAAAAAAATTTTTACAGCCTTTTCTTAGTACAGTTCAGATACTATGTTTTGTTCAGGTATTCTCATTGCAGACAGCTGATTGTTTTTTCTTTTTTTTTTCTATCAAATATCCAACGCAGCAATAATTATGTCCGTAAGTACAAATGTATATCCAGATATTACATCTTTTTCTACAATCTTTTTTTTTTTTTTTGGCAAAAAATGTATCGAACATTTATTAAGATTTTTCAGTGTAAAAGGAGATCAGCATCAATTCGTGGCAGGTGCTGATAAATTTGAAAGCAAAAGGACGCTGTTCCGAGAGTTGCATTTAATCTTAAATTCAGGCATTAATTCTATTTACAATGGTGTGGTGAATTTATTTGGAAAACTTCTGATTCTGATGTGTAGTGCTGTCGCGTGATTAAATTTTGGGTGGCAACATTGAGTGCTACTGTTCCTTATAAACGACTAAGAGAATTATTAAATTTTTATCAGCTCATAGAATTAATTTTGAGAGTCTGCACTTTTCTTTCATCAACTACCGAGTACTAAGTAATTTGAAACTTCCGCACTTACTGAATTTAATTTCTTGTTTGATCATAAATATAAAATATAATATTTTGCGATCAAATTATCACCACTACAAGAACCTCTTATAGTTTAATCTCTTCATCCATTTTGCTCACATTTAGTGCCATTATTGTGGGGACTGGGGAGATATCATATCACATGGCAAAGTGGAAAATTGTGCTGGGTTTTTAATAGCAGAATCAAATTAAAGCTTCCTCAAAGAATTCAAAACCGGGGAAATTATGTAATTATAATAAATCTTTTGTTGGGTTTTGAATGCCCACAAATCAAACAAAAAATAAAAATAAAAATCTACTAGTTTCAATATTTTCTGTCACACTTTTTAAGTTACATACAATAAATACTCCCTTCAAGTTTTTTTGCGGTTTCTTTAGTACTTTGTCTTCGCTAGCTAGTGAATATACACATAAATAATATTATAGTTCTCAAGAAGTATACCACTTGTTGATTCCAAGTGAGATAGTTTTCATTCATTAATTGATACCAAGGATTGATAAATAATTCTATAAATTATACAATTGATCTTTTTAATGGATGACCCCAGTACTTAGACTGAAAATAATAGGAAACTATTGAAAAGTATGGTAATACTCAATAAATAATACAACAGTTGTGAAAATGCAACTTGTTTAATTTATAGGCAACCAACTGATGCAGATTCAATAGCTATAATGGAGAATATGTACACTGGTTTAATATCATTTATTGCAAACCCAACTGTATTATTCAAATTCTCAACTCTTCCAACAGAGACTAGCAGTTGTGTATTATTCATTTGCCTTGCACACAATTTGAAGGGTATTGAGCTAGTAAACCTTGGAGAGATTATGTGATTTTAGGTGTACGCCATATTCTCTAGCTATTATTTATTGCATCCTAACACTCAATCAATTTTTAAATTAAATGATTTACTATTAACATGTTATCTTGATTTCACCAGGTACTATGAATTATATATTGGATGCATATTTAATGTGAAGCGATATATTTTTCTTGATTTTAATATGCCCACAATCAAGTTGTGTTTCCCAACCTTACGAGAACGAGATTCGATTTTCTGTAGCACGTAACATCAAACCTAAACTCCAATATTAAATATATTGATTCATATCCTTTTATGATCACTTATTCTCTCAATTATATAATTGGATGGAGGTAGATATCTCACGTATTAATATGAGTAAAGTAAATATTTCTTGAATATTTGTGAGGTAAAAATTTATGTTGTATTTCATAGACTTAATTCAGGATAGTCTTATTTTGATTATAAACATTAATAGAATTTTATAACCCAACTTATATTTAGTGGAGTTAGATACCATATTTAATACAATAAAATATCTATACAGAGATACTCTGTATAGAAGTAATCCAATTTGAGATAGTTACAAGTAATAATAAACTACACATCGTAATAAGTTATAATTTTTTCAGATCCTGTTTTTAATCTATAAAAAAGTTACTTAACAAATTAACCAATAATTATTTATTAGCAAATCAAGAAATAAATATCAGTATGAAACAGCTAATATTTTTTATACTATTGCAATAATCTTGCTAATTATTGTTTATAAATAAATTAATACTAGCCAATTTAAAGAAAAATTAATATCCTTACAACAATATTACTAATAATTTTTTTTAGAAAATTAATTTACCAAATTAATCATAAACGCAAAATAATTACAATTAATTTTTAATTTATTTTTAAGGTTAATTTAATAAAGCTATTTTTTTCATTAATAACTCCAAGAATATTTTGCATGGATATTATTGTAAAAACAAAGAAAAAGTAAGGGTATGATTATTATATAATTACCAACAACAGTGTCTTGAGATATTTTCTAAAATATAAGAAATAAATGGACATTTAACTAAAAAAATAAGGATTAAATGAGCATTTGCTGGATCAATGCAAAATATATATGTTCTATTACACTAAAATTTAAGATGTAATAAAATTTTTTTCTAAAGTTGTTATAGATAATGATATATATATTCTTTAAAATCGTAACTTAAGTGTCTCAAGCGTTGTACAGTAATTATAGAATGTAACTCAAGTGTAATTATAGAATTTATATTGAAAGAAAAAAAATAAAGAGATTGCAAATGTTAAACTTGACTTTACATATTCCTAATACTATATAAAAAAATATGTATGAGCTTTTTGAAACTATTTCTATCTCTTTTTATCATGTCTATATATTGGATTTAACGCACTACAATGATTTATTATTAATGTAATGCATACATTACTTTTATATCACCCGCACTAAGGGTAACTAAGTTAAAACAATAAGTTTTACAACTATACCTCTATTAAGTTATAACCTTTTTATAGTAATAAAATTAATTTGATTCCAACATTATGAATATAAAAAAGTTTTACTATATATAGAGTGCACCGACATGTTAAACATGGTAAAATTTAGGCATATAGAAAACTATATTTATGCTAAAATATGTCATGATTTTAAATTTTTGATGTCGACTAGACTTAATTTTTACCTGTATATTATACGTACAACTAACATTAAAATTCTTGTGCTTGAAGTTCATGATACTTGTACTATCTGTCTCTATATTTAATGATTGATCCTCGAACTTGGCTCCCAACAAAGGAAAGCTGTATTTTCCTTCTTTCTTATCAACAAAGCTGCTCTTGTATTTGCAATGCATGTGTAGTTATGTAGTAAAAAGATACAAACAGAATAGATATTAATAATTTGTTAATGTTTATTTCTGATCTTATCTTAAGCCCTTAAAGTATCAGTGAAAAGGATACATCATTATTATTTAAGATAACCAACGTTTTTTTTTTCTTTAGAAAAAAAAAAGATCAAAGCTCATATGAAACATAATATATATATTAATATCCATTTGCATTTGTATGAAATAATTGTAGTTTTCCTTTTAAAGATACGAAATATGAAATTTTTATACTTTATAGTTTACAGATGAAACCTTGAATTAAATTTCTCAGCCTCTTCCTTATAAATACATGCGTTGCATTTACTGACATGCCTACTCGTTAGCCTTTCAATATGGCGGAACAGAAGCATTGAAGAAACGCCATTAACGGATCAACTTCATGCGCCAACAAACCCAGCCAAAAAAAATTAACATGTGAGAATTCAAATGCATAACTGCTATTAATATGAACATTCAAGTTTTCTGCAGTAGATTTTAATTATTATTTATTTACACTGTGATTCACTTTAAATGAAACCAGACAGTTTAATGATGGTTTCAAAGTTTTTACAGCAACACGCACATATAAGTGGAAAATCCAGTTGCATTTTCCTGTGAGAACTTTTAATGTTTCCATATTTTATACATATATATATATTCTTTTAAGGATATTAGTTTTTCTTTAAATTGGTTAGTATATATATTTTCAGGATCTTGAATTTGTTAAAGTCTATAAAATTTATTAAATTATGTGATTCAATAATGTAATGACTGTGAAAGTTATTAAACCACATGATTTAATAATATAATGACATTATACTATTCAGGATTTTGAATTTGTTAAAGTCTGAAAAATTTATTAAATTATGAGATCTAATAACACAATGACCGTGAAAGTTATTAAATCACGTGATTTAATAGTGTAATGATATTATGCTATTTAAATTTTTTTTTTTTTTTCAGATTTTCATAAAGTCTAAGATTCTAGACTAGATATGTTTAAAGATTTGTTGGATGATACTCTATCACGTGCAGTCACATGACTTACATTACACGTGTGCCGTGTGCGTAAATCCATTTGATGTAGTTTTAAATCGAGGATTTTGTTGTGATAATTGATCAAACGCATCCTCATAAGAAGCAAGCAATCAAACATGGATTGTCTTCTTAACCATGTCAAACGTATGCTTTTGCGATAAATATGTTGAAATCTAAGTGGGATCTTGAGAAAGTTATATAGGGAGGTGTTTTCTTAACATTATTCTCACAGAGAATATCTAATAAAATCCTATCACATGTGTGTTCAATTTGAAGTCAATATATTCAAGAAAATTTAACACTTCTGTCATAATTTTATTGGAATAGTTCGTAAAAATGTTATAGTAGTACAAAGACTTCGGTTAGAGTTACTAGTTACATTAATATTGGTAATATTAATAATCCAAAAGGATGTCTAAGTCATAACATTTAGTTATATATCAATCTTTTTGCAATCAAATTTTATTGTGCACACCTTAATATGATATCAGTCCGACGATTTAATTGTCAAGTACTCAAAGCCGTTGTTAAAAACAATTTATCTTTATCATGTTATACGAACATCAGTACATTATATTAAATATATCATATCCGTAATCGACCGCTGTACAAATGAAAATAACTACATTTTTTTTTTCATACCAACTTAATTGTGAGGCATTGGGACCTTTCTTGATACGTACAGCAGCTTGTGTACTTAGCATACAAGTACTGTAATGTGCCTCTCCGTGGGTGTCTGGTAACCACGTATGAAAGGGTATAATCGGCAATTTGACAGCAAAAGCAATAAAAAATCCAAACTAAATATTACCCAATCGAATGTAGATTAATTCAATCACAAGCACAAGAAATCAAATGCATGGTAATATATATACACACACACACACAAACAATTTGCAAGAAATCAAATGGGTTAATTTTCAAAGAGTAATGATATAGCCACAAATTCTTGTACAAACTAAATTTGTACAAACTGATTTGACATTAATTCATTGGTTGAAAGAAAATATAAAATAATGAAAACAAATCATGTGGACCAAGTGATATTTAATTCAACCAATTAAATCATGCCACATCAGTTTGTACAAAATAAATTTGTACAAGAGTTTGTGGTTATATCATTACTCATTTTCAAAAGGCATGATAAAAAAACACACACACACACTACCCGTTTAGTGGCTTCATAGATTATTAATTACATTTAATGTTGTGCAATACATGAATAGGTAGGTTATGTAAACATTTAATGTTGTGCAAGACATGAATAGGTAGGTTATGTAAGCTACAAGAATTCCAGTTTGGTAACATTTTAATTTTATTAGTCTTTAATTGAGAGATGTTCTTAAATATCACAGTAACTAGCAGATACAACAACATTTTACTAATTGAAATTAATAATTTCGAATAAAGGTTGTTGAAGATATAACTATATATTCACCTTCAAACTTTTAATTCGAAGAATCCTTGAACTTAAATTTCCTCTTCAATGAGGATTTATTAAGTATTGGTAGTTAATTTATGTTGGGCATGCAAGAAATCTTTAATATTGACAGGCCAAATTCAATGAGCCAAATAAATAAATGTCTGAGCCCCACAGAAAGACATTAAGTCCATGTAGAGTTGGTTTGCCACATTACTTTTAGATAGACAAATTTCCAGAGATTGGAAAGCTAGCTCTCTCTTGGCCTTCAATTGCTTAGGGCTAATTTGAGAATATTGTATTTTTTAAAGTAATTGTTATTAGTTATACGGTATAAATAATTAGTTACAAAAAAAATCAATTAAAAATTTTAGTAAATTTTATTTTCAAAAGTATTGTATATTTTGAAAGTAGTTATTAGTGTTTGATAAATTTTACTGTTAAACTACTGTAAAAAAACAAATGACTATAATACATAATGTTGGATGAAATTTACTTATACATATAAAAACATGTACATATAATATTTTTAATTGTGTATTATAATAATTTTAACTAAAAATAAAATTTATACTTATTGATTTTATTTTTTTATCTTAAAATAATTGGTAATTAAAAAATCAACTACAATTTTCGATAAAATAAAATCAATCAAAGTATAACAAGGTACTCCAAAAAATAAACATAAAGAAAATGTAATGAGCTACAAAAACTCAAAAAGAAAACAAATAATAGATTGTCATGCAATATTATATTGTCATTAAACTTGCAGCAATATTATTTCTTAGAACTTCCATTTCTGGTGCTTCGGCTCCATTGTCAATATGTTCTTCTTCACCTTCCTGTCCATCATTGACCTATCTCTCCGTCTCTTCATTGATGTAATCATTGTGCTCATTTTCTTCATTCTCAAAATGTTTGTCACATTATGCATATCTTCTTATATAGTTATGTAATGCCATGGTTGCAATAACTATCTTTACTTGTTTGTTGAATGGATAGCTAGGCATGTCCCTTAAAATCTTTTATCTTTTTTTTTTCCATACACCAAAAGTGCGTTATATTACACTTCCAAGTGAAGAGTGTCCATGATTGAATACCTCTTGATAGTCTGTTGGTTGTCTGCCTCTACAAAAATTTGGAATGTGATATCTTTCACCTTTATATAGCCTCAAAAAGCCCCTCATTTGTGGTACCCAACATCCACCAAATAGTATATTCCTAAATATTTAAGATATAATTTTAATAATATTATATAAAAACCAACTTAAGAAACTGCTGGAGAAAATTTTGATAAAAAAAAAAAGAAGAAGAAAATTTATGTAAAAATAACAAACCTCTAGGCAGTTTAGGAAAATTCAAAGTAGGGTTACGTAGAGTTGATATTGCATCATGAACGCTTCCTTCCCAACCTGCAATTGCAAATATAAACTGCATATCAAAGTTACATGCAACCATTATGTTTTGAGTTGGTATGCCTTTCTGACCAATGTATGTTATTTGATCCTCACGAGGTATAGAAACCTAAACATGTGTGCCATCTATAGCACTGGTACAATCCTGAAACGACAATACAAAAGTATGTATGTCAATAATAATTACAACTTTATAAAGTGTACAAATTTAATTGATACGTCATTTACCTTAAAGTGAGGCGTATATCTAGAATTTCTCAATATTTCTCAGGATCAAATGGCGTTATCAAATCTATAGAAAAACGACAAATAGCATCTAGTGCTTCACCAAAATATCTACTACCCTCTCACCAAAGTGGAATCGTTCTTGTGCCAATCTATTTCCTACACCATGTCCTATAGTATGCAAGAACATTCCTAATACCTCAACAACACTCACTTTTCTTGAGCTTTTTAACCCGTAGTTTATTTCCAATTCATTACATAATCTAAAAAAATACATCTTTCTCCATCCTAAATATCCTATGACATCGAATTTCATTCCCTTTTAATATTTGCATCAACCAAATATTACCTGTTTCTGAAGAATTCATGCAAGGTTGTTTATGAATATATGTCCTATAATAATAATCAATAGCAATCATAAAAGTGGATATGATGCTGTCAAACTCTTGCTCGTCATCTAGCATGTCCATATTATAAACAAAACCTGTAATCAATAATTTAAACTCATATCATCTAGCATGAATTAAAAAAAAAAAGAAAAGAAAAAGAGATAAAAACATATCTGACAAACATTCAAAACAAATAATAACTCATTGCCATATATTTAAATAGCCAACTGTACCTTAAAACATCATAAGAAAAAAAACATTAAAAAAGAAGAAGAAAAGATAATCCCTTATTACTACTAGAAGAGAAGAGTAATTAATAACGTAATACTTAAGACTGAAAATATTGTGATTGCTCATAGTAAAGGCAGGTCAACATAATTTGAGATTCTTTCATGGTTACAAACATCTCCCTTTTCTCTTTACGAATAAAAAGTTGAGTAGCAAACAACCATATGTTGCCCCCAATCTTAACCCCAGGAATAGCTTCAATCATTTTCATTGCTTCGGCACCATTTCTTTTTGTAAATTTATTAATGTAGAACTTCTATTCTCAATTGCCTCAACAAGACGTTCAGTTTGTTGTGATTTTTTGTAGCACCTTCAACCCTCCCCACTCCATGATCAACTTCTTTCCTTCTCTTTATTTTTTTGGCTTGTGTGCTATGTAGTCCAACCACTCTTTTGTCTTTTTTCTCTTCAGCACCTTTAAAGTGGTAAGTATACTGAACTTGCATATCTTTGTCAAAATCACTATTTTCTTCAACATCAAATATTGTGTCGTTATTGGACTCTTCATAATCATCAAATTGAATTACTCCAGAAGAA
Organism: Murraya paniculata; assembly: GCA_030449075.1. Classification (NCBI taxonomy): domain Eukaryota; kingdom Viridiplantae; phylum Streptophyta; class Magnoliopsida; order Sapindales; family Rutaceae; genus Murraya; species Murraya paniculata. The sequence goes on along the minus strand of JAEVFN010000020.1, from coordinate 511,912 downwards.
GGTGTCCAAGCTTTATTGCCAGTAGCTGTGATGTTCATGAACATCCTAACTAACTTTCCCTCCAATTCTTTATCAATGCTCTCCTAGGAATAATTTTCTACTTTAGGATTTGCCAGCATGTAATAAATCATATTTAGATGAGTTGTGAAAATATTAGCCGAACTATATTAATAGCTATTAACTGATATATGTACCCTTAATTTACTCTACCACCATTCCGAAGATGCATCGATTGTTTTTTTTCTGTATATTCCATCCTAGACGAGTTTCTTTTCCAATAAGATCCTTTCATAATTTCCAGTCATTCTTTAGTGCGTCCCATTTATTTTTCAATTGTAACTTATTATACTCTCTTCCCGTCGCCTTACAGAAGTTTTTAACCAAACTTTCCCATTCCAATTTAGTAAAATGAGTCCCAGGGCGACGTCCTTTCTCTATCTCTTCGATACACAAATTACAAAAGATTAATATAGTCTCACTATCCCATATAGCCTTACCTCGTGGTACATTATTAGTTTCAGTTTGTTGATAATTTTTTTGTTTCTATCCATCTACATCATCATAAATATATTTTAACACACACTACTTTAAAATTATAATGAACAAAAAGGAAAATAAAATGCGAATACAATATATGGTAAAAACTGTGATAGTCAATAATATTATTTTTAGAACTGACAAATGGCATAAAAAGTACAAATCACAGGCACTCATAGTCCGTATACACAAACTAGGCGGCATACAAATAATAAACATTGCAATTGCATAGGCATTAAATCTTTTTGAAATAAAAATATTGCAACAACATATGCATGAAATATTTTAGAAATAAACAAACCCAAACAAGATAAAGAGCAAATATTGTAATAAAAATTACATTGAATATGCATGAAAAGGTGATGAATCAAATGATATGCATGAAAACGTATTGTTATTGAATATGCATGTAAAGGGGATGACTCCTGTACTGGATCTTGCCATGTTGCCGAAAAGGGGATGACTCACGTACTGTATCTTGCCTTGTTGCTGTAGAGAACTTTTGATGTAATGTAAAATATGAAGAAGAAATAGGGTAAACGAAATGTGAATTATAATAAAAAATTATTAAAATATTGATTTGGTTTCTAATCTGAATAAGGATAATTTTGGGTCTAGTTAATAATTCTAAGGATATTTATGGAATTGTATTAAAGGATAAAATTGATTCTCAAAATTAGAATTTAAAAGCTACTCATTTCTTATTTTTTAAAATCAATTGTGGGAGGGGTTAATTTTAACAAAAGTGATTTTAAAGTTTTGTTACCAAACACCAAAATTAACGTTTAGATTTTAAAAATCACTTTTAAACCTTCCAACAGCAATCTTAAACAGACCTTTAATGTTTTAAAGAATTTATTGTCGAATTTATGGGCTGTTAAATTCAAAACACTATAAATATGGGTGGATTTAGAAACTTAATTTATTCGGGGTAAAACCATTAATAAAAATTAATACTTTATAAAACTAAATATGAAGATAAATGAATTTTTTTTTTTTAGGTTGGGCAGGATCAATTGCCGACACTAGCTTCTACGTACATTCGGCCGATCATAAACAGAACAAAAGGTATGGTCGAAAACCATCCTTCAATATTCTCTAAACTGATGGAAGACACGAAGCTGGATAACTCTACGTGGAAGTAAAGTTGTGTACATGAAATCGAACAACAACAAAAAAAAAGGGGTTGTGTGTATTAAAAAATTAATTTTAAAGCAGTAAGAAGCCCATGAGAGGAGAGCCAAGGCTCGCTGTTTCAAGCCCAATCCGGAACCTCCTAATGGGCCTCGTTATGATGTTCAAATCCGTGTATGGGACGAATTAATGAATTGTAAGAATAACATTTAAAGACACTGGTGATAAACAGTAAGAAATCAGTATGGACGATGAAAATATAAATTTTCGATTTAGATATTAAGACTAGAAATAAATTTTCAAAAGACCAAAATCAACCAGGTATGTGGCAGCAGATTCAACCGGCTCGTTCTGGGCTAAGATATTCATATTGCCCTTGAACAAAGCAATTCAGGTAGGGGGGACAAATTTTTTATTATAATAACCTTACCTTGTAATAAAATATTAAAATATTATTAGGAAAAGAAGAAATAAAAACACTCATAAAATGGACATAAAGCCTAATTATATCTAAATAAAGACGACTTGTCGTCTATCAGTTTTGAGATGTACTACCTGTCCAAAAATATACGAATAGCCGGCGGATGATTCTTCTAAGAGACGATTTGTAGTCTACAAATATTTTACGTAGATGATATGCCGTTTACTAATGTTCTATTTCATCGAATTCTCGCTTTCAAGCAATCGCCATAAATAATTGAATCATCCTTTCGACTCAGCGAAGAGCCAAAGAGTAGCAGAATGGGCAACGCTCAGTCACCCCCTGCAAATCCTCGCTTCGTTTCAGCGTCCAGGTTTCTCTCTTACTTCCTCTCTTTCTAAAGAATTTTTACATTTCTTCATATGAATGTTGATCAATATTTTGTAGATCATTCACTCAACATGAACTCGAAGACCTCAAATCACTGTTCAAATCAATGGCCGCTCAGTCACAGAGCAATGGCCGATACATATCTCAGTCAGTTTTTCAGGTTTTTTTTTTTATAACCCCACTTGCTTTTTTTCAATTTCACACCTGCCCCTTTTCTATGTTTGAGTAATTAATTGTTTTAAGTTCATTTAATTTTGGTTTAGGCATATTTTGGACTGAATGGTGCTCTTGGGGAGCGAATGTTCAATTTGGTTACGCAGAAACGAAATGATCATAAACTCACCTTTGAAGACCTCGTTGTTGCTAAAGTAAGTCCTTTTGATTATATTGACTGCATAGAATGAACCGTTGATAGGATTGTTACTTATGTTACTTGTTGTATGTTGCAGGCTACTTATGGGAAAGGGACAAAAGATGAAATTGAAGAGTTTATATATCAACTATTAGACGTTAACGATGATGGAGTCTTGGGGAGGTAAAAATATAATCAGTTACCCTCTCTAGTGATTACGAAAGCCTTATGATTCTGTAAACTGTTATGGGTGGTCTTTGCATATCATTAGTTTTTGAATACGCATCCAGATTGATGTAAAAGGAACTTTTCTTTGTTAGTGTTAGTGTAGAGAAGAAAAGATATAATTTTCCTGTGGCTAGAAAAAGTTTCCCAGATGGCACAAGTGGAAAAAGAGTTGTTAGTGACACAAAATAGAGAAATGAATGATACGAGAAGAGTTTACAGGATGTTATGTTCGTCATTCTTATTTTATTTTTATTTCTTAATTTTTTGAAAGACTAGGGTAAAATGTAGAGGTCTATGGGATAATTTGGATTATTTTTTTTTTTTTAAAAAAAAAGTAAATGTAGTCTCCTTATTATTTTTAGATTTAAGCTAGTTTTTGAGGACTTCCAGTTATATACATGTTCTTAAGGTTCTGTATACATGTCCTCAGAAACAAAGATTTCTTTGCAGATTAGATATCCACCACTTCCTATATCATTTAATTGTTGTCATTATTATTATTATTATTATTATTTAACCCTTTGTAAGGTATTTCTTGTTTCTATGGGTTTCTCTACTTATTTTCTCTCATGATGGATGTGATTTTTGGAATCCGATGTCAGGTCGGATCTGGAATCTGTTGTAATTGCAATGTTGGAAAATATATTTTCCATGAAAATTTCTGAACGTGGATCGAATTCCCATCAGGACATTGTGGATGTATTTCTAAATGCTGCAACATTTTCAAAGAACGGTGAAGGAAACGGTGACAAAAGTATGTCTTTTGAGGATTTTAGGACTTGGTGTACTCTTATTCCATCTGCAAGGAAATTCCTTGGAGGCTTGCTGATGCCACCGGATCCAGGTTCTTTGCTTCTTCTCAGTTATTAGTGCCCATGCTTATTACTTTTATCTATTCATTGCTTCTATCATAGAGTGTACTTAAGTAAGCTATAAGCATACCAAGTCGACTTCACTATAACATAAATAATTACAGTACTATTAATCATGTGATGACGGCTTCTAGTATCATCCATTTGCTTCAATCAACGGCCTCCTGTATGCTTGGTGATTTGTAATGCTTTTTTGCCCACTGGGCACATTTCTTATTTCTTCTTAGCTTTCTGTCTATTTCTTTCATAGTGAATACAGTGCTGCTTGTCTGACTTACAAAAGCGATTATGATTATTATTTTAGTGTGCTATGGTGCGGCTGAAATGTGTTGTATTAACCGGCATTCTAACTTTTACGTATTGGGGACATCTAATCTTAAGTGTGATTGGTTAGTCCTGTTTAAATCATTACTTCTTGTGTAGGAAAACCTGGATATCAAGTTCCTCGGTTGCTGTATTCAGAAAATGTTCATTCCAGTTTGTTATTATTGAGGAAGGAATATGCGTGGCATATAGGAGGGGCTCTTTCTCCGCATGACTTGGAAGAATGGAAGCTTTTGTATCATAGTGCTATGAATGGCTTAAGTTTCAACACATTCTTGGGCAGCATTTCGTGAGTTTTGTTCATGCAATCATCTGATCGCAATACAGATGCCATTAGTTTCTGGTTTTGAGAAGTCTATTGTTCTGAGCCTTTTGAAGGAATATGCTTTCATGGACCTATTTTCGTGAGCATTTTTGTCATATACGTTCTGCCTGTTGCATTTTTGTCAAATACATTCTGCCTGTTGACTGACTTATCTTGGAAAATTCTCTATCAATTCTTGACCGCTCATAACCTGCATTTTTTGGTATCCTTGGGGATATGCTAACTTGCTAAGCGATTGGTAGGATGCTATAGTAAGAAGGTATTGGATGCAAAAGTTCTGTAGACAATATCAACAATGCATGTGTATGACTTTCTATGGATCAAAATAATGATACTATTTTTAAACATTTTTATTTTTATGTTTCTTTATTTAATTTTCCCCTTGTCAGCCAAGAAAATAGAAATGCTAAATAAATACATATGTATGCTAAAATACTTTCTAAATAGTATTTTGGAAATTTTTTAAATAGGAGTGGATGGTAACTGTATGATTGAACTGCAGAAATGATGAGGGGTCAACTGTGTTGATTATTAAGGACAAAGAAGGACACGTATATGGAGGTTATGCTTCGCAGCCGTGGGAGAGGCATGCTGATTTCTATGGAGACATGAAGTCTTTTCTTTTTCAGCTCTATCCAAAGCTAGCTATTTACAGGCCTACTGGAGCAAACAGTAATCTACAATGGGTATATGTCTACTTGTTCTCATAGATGAGGGAAAAGCTTAAATTTAAATTGTGTTTCTAGGACTTGCAGTTTATAGTGGCTCTACTTTTGATGTTGTTCAATACAATAGTCCATTCAGTAATTGAAACGAAGCTTTGCTGGCATCGATTCACCAGATAGATTTATTGTCTTTTAATAATGGTGAACTATTTGGGTAAGACTTTTGGACAACATAGTGATCTCATTTACCTAGGAGGAAATTCTGCATGTTTGGAAAAATGTTATTATTCAGTCGCTTTACATTGTCTACTCTGGAGGAATTGTTATGATGAGATTGACTATAGCTGGCATTTGTTGTGAAAAAATTAACTGGTTAAAGGCCTTTGCAGTTGGTAATGTAAATCTGCAGCAACTCATTCATTAGAAATATACATGACTGGGTCAAATATCTTTAGTTTCAGATACTTTGCTGAAACTTGTGTGTCACAGGAACACTTTATATTATTTTTTGCTAGGAAATTTACTAGTGTTGTCAGAAATAAGAGTCTGCCTTTCCAACCAATGGTTTTCTTAAGTATTATAAAACGTCCTTCCCACTGAAAACAAACTCCACTACAAGAAATTGAGCCTCCTATAAATTATACCTCCAAACACAGGTAATGCAGGGAGATCTTGTGATGGTAGGTCAGTTATCTCTAATATTATTGGAGAGCTAGATGGTCTTGCAACTTTCTTCTCTCAGTATTTTGACTCCCGTCGCTGAATGTTCTAAGCAAATATTTGGTGGACCTAGTTTTCTAGTTGTGAATTTTTCACATTACAAAGCCCCATTTTAAAAGGCCTTATTTTATTTTATTAGTGAAAACGCACACATTTAACATTTTGTTCTTTGGTTGTGTAATAAAATTGCTTAGTCAAGTTTGCACATATGCAGCTGACTTTCCTGTGTGTTTTCAAATCATTTATGTTGCTATCAACCTTGTATGGTCAGTGTGCAGCAAATTTCAGTTCAGAGAGCATACCAAATGGTATTGGTTTTGGTGGACGTGTTAATCACTTTGGTCTGTTCCTCTCGGCAAGCTTTGATAAAGGGCATACGTTCACCAATACCACATTCGGCAACCCTTGTCTTTCCAAGACCAGCCAAATATATCCAGATGTGATCGAATGCTGGGGAGTTATTAAGGGAGCACAGCAGGAGAGGCAGGATGCTGTCAAGGGTACCGTACTAGAAAGATTTAAGGAGGACCGCCATATGCTCAACATGGTTGGGCTTGCAAATTCGAGTGAGTAATGTTAGAAGGTTTTCAACATTGTATAATTGTGATATCCCACTTTGAATTTGTTCCTCAATGATCAGAAGTAATCTTCTGGACGCCATCTGGCCTTTCAAACCATATAGATATCTGCATGTAATTTGTATCTGGTTTTTCCCATTGGCTACAGTTTCAGATAGATTTCACTATATGTTTGCTCAGGTGAAAAACTATGTTCTGTATTAGGAGGGCAATGATCGGTTACCTCTTTGTGCTACTTCTCTTGGGTGGCACGGGGTACATGCAGTGATGTACAGTTTACGTATCTAATAAAAAGAAACGAGGGGGTGGAGGAGGAAAGATATGATGTTTGATTTGACAATTATCTCCTTGTACACATAACACACTGCAGCAGTTGACATATCATTTTCAAAGAGCATACACATATAGAAGGGGAAATTCAACAGATTAGCACCTGTTGCTAGTGTTACAAATTCTCACTACACTTGCAATGAGAGCAAGGATTTTAATATTTTGCTATTGTTGGAAGAAAATGTGAAGATAGAATTACCATCTTTGCTTGTGACTTGTGTGTTTTCAATGCTCTGGATGCACAGAATCGAATTTGATGATTGCTTTTATAGCTTCCAAAGTCATAAAAAGGCTATCGTTTTTACCTAAATATCATGGCATCACAAGCAACAGGGATTCGAAGACATCAACCGCTGATTGCAAAAAGTGCAAAAAGTGCAAAAAGAGCTGTTACGAGTGATAATTCCCCAAAAGAAAGGCAGCATTATCTCAACAAGAAGCTTTTCACCCATGCCTACACAACATCAAATCATGGCATTATAAGACTGACCGGTAAGTAATCCCAATTCTACAATAATATGGCTGAGATGAGACACCATTTTACTTTGGCAGAGATGCGATCAACTGAACTGAACCTAGTCATTTACCAAACCAATCAATTAAAATTCAATCCCAAGAATAACAAGAGGATATTAGAGGCTAATTCCAGTGTAATTATTCCTAAATTGTGCAACTAATCAATAAATAACGCATATAAGATCAAAAATTGTTGAGGCACAATGTACCCATTCAATATAACATCAAAATTGTTCCAACAAAAACAAAATTAACCATAAACATATTCGCCAAAATCAAAACATCAAATTAAGTCTTTAAAAATGAAATCCAACAAACACCAACCAAAGCCCAACTCTCTAAAACCTCCTCCTGGCTCCGGCAAAGCCGCCACGAGCGAACTCAAACCCTGGGGCAACCGGGTCGACCCGAACAAGACCCGGGATCTCATTCATACCAAGAGCTTCAAGCATGTCAAGAGTCTCCTTATCGACCTCAATTTGATCCGTCTTGATGGCACTCTCATCCGGGACAAAGTCCATGCGGCGCTCGCGCTCCTCCTCTTGGAGCTTCAGAGAAATGCCGCGAACCGGACCCTTCTGTATCCGTTTCATCAAGTGGGTCGAGAACCCGGCGATCTTGTTACGTAGCCGTTTGGATGGGATGATGGCCACTTCCTCGAGGATCTTCTTGTTCGTGTGGAAGTCAAGGGTCATGCGTGAATAGTAACGCTCGATCACTTGGCGTGAAGATTTCTTCACTGTCTTTGTACGGACCCGACCCATTTCGGTTGTGCAGCTGAGAGATTGACAATGGAGAATAAGAGAAAGAAGGCTCTGTACCTGCGTGTGCCCTGTGTGCGTTGCCCAGGTTGGTTAGGGTTAGGGTTTTTGGTGGGTATTTATTATTTATAGGCCGTGTGTTTGAAATGGGCTGTGTGCTTAAGGTGACTAACAGCCCAAGATGAGAATCTCGAGTCTCGGCCATAAGGTAATGGTGCCCAATCGAGTATGCATGATTTCCGTCCATTTACATTTTTCAGGAGATTTTGACACTTCAGGAGATTTTGACACATAGCGTCATAGCAAGTATCGTTTTGTATGAATACGATCAGGATTTTTAGTGTTTATATATATATATAAGAGACCCTGCCTTACAGCTGATGTAAGTTACAGCAGCTGTAAAAATACGGTGAACAGTACCCACGTATGGTACTGTTTACGTTATTTTACAGCTGCTGAAATTTATAGCAACTGCAAAGTAATAAAATCCATATATATACATATATATATATATATATTGAGATTGTCCCACCACCTTAATATGCTGAGATGATGATATAATTCATTAATGTTCTATCATTTGATAAAGTAGTGAATTTAGTGAGTAATTGTCAATTTTTTTTAAAAAAAATTGGTACAATAGAATCGTAGTGGGCTGTCTTACCACCGTAGCATGCTGAGTTGGTATGACAAGTTCACATAAATTTTCTACCACCTTAGTATTGTTATTGATGTGTTTACTTTAACTTTATCTTGTAATCGGAATAAATTATTAAAAGTTACTAAACTGACCTTAGTTGATTATTGTCATTATTTTTATTTTAATAGTAAATAAATAAATAAATAAATTTCACAATTTAAGTGGGGCAATATGGTCATTAATGATTACTAGAGTTCCCATTCCCAATTTTGGGTGAGGCCCACTACTTTGATTCTCATTCCAACTCTCATTTAAACAAGTAAATACATTATTCATTTTTATTCCTTGATTTTCATTCTCATTCAGTAAACACACCATAAAGGTAATATAACCAATTAATGTATGTATGATGTGTATTTAAATTTTATATAACCTACCAATTGTATGCTAGTACTTCAAAACAAAATACATATATGCCATAACATCAATTGTTTATTGTATTATTGACATGATATCTTATAAATATTCTAGAATTTCTGGTTATTCCTCATAAAAAAAATTAATTATCAATAGTTTTCCTAACAGTTAGAGAATACATACTTAATTAACTGAAAAAGAGTTGATAAAACAACTTGCTCATCTTTGATAATGATTTTTTGAATGGGACCCACCACTTTGATTCTCATTCCAACTCTCATTTAAACAAGTAAATAAATTATTTATTTCTATTCCTTGATTCCCATTCTCATTCTTATTCAATAAACACACCATAAAGGTAATATAACCAATTAATGTATGTATGACATGTATTTAAATTTTATATAACTATCAATTACATGCTAGTACTTCAAAACAAAATACATATATGCCATAACATCAGTTGTTTATTGTATTATTAACATAATATCTTTAAAATATTCTAGAATTTCTGGTTATTCCTCAGAAAAAAAAAATTAATTATCAATAGTTTTCCCAACAGTTAGAGGATACATACTTAATATGTGATAAAACAACTTGCTCATCTTTGATAATGATTTTTTCCCTGATTAATTAATTAGATGTAGTTGCATTTATTGACTCAACAGACTTTTGATTAAATTTGGTTAAATATTGTGCATTGGCTAAAGGTCCTAGCAAGTGTCAATTCTTAGAGACTTTGATAATCATTCAACTAAAAATGAGGAGCTCTTCTTCAGCGACTCCAATTGCCAGAAGGTTTTAGCCGTAATCTTGCCAAAGCCGCTTGTACCTCCGGTGATTATCGCCACATGCCTTCTAACCTGAAACATACACAAAATGAAATTCAACGTACTAATTAATTAAGGAAGATTTATCCAACATGGTGCTAAAACCATCATAGCTGATGTTCAAGATGATCTTGGTCAATCACGTTGTGAGGAATTGGATTCAGATGAACTAATTTCTTATGTTTGCTGCAATATCATCGGTGATTCGGATGTTAAAAACGTTGTTGATTTTACCAAGTCTGGCAAGCTAGACATTATGCTCAACAAACGTTGGCATCATAAGCAATATGGATCGAACAACTTTTGGCACCGATAATGTAAAATTAAAAATGGCTTTGTAGGTTTATGTTTATGTTTTTTTTTTTTTGGGCGCAAAGCATACTGCTAGGGTTATGATTTGAGGTAAAATTAAAAGGTGTTATTCTCTTCACTGCTAGTCTTGCTACCGAGACTACTGGCGAGGCTCCGTATGATTATCTCATGACTAAATATGCAGGGTTCGGGCTTATGAAGAACTTGTGTGTGGAGCCACGGCAATATGGCATTAGGGTCAATAGCATTACTCCTACTGTCATTGCGACACCATTTTTGAGTAATGCAGTGGGCATAGACAAGAAGATGGTTGAAGAACTGCTTTATGCATCGGCTAATCTAAAAGGAGTAGTGCTACAGGCAGTGGATGTGGCAGAGATAGCATTGTATTTGAGTAGCGATGAGTCTACTAAGTATGTGAGTGGACTTAATCTTGTGGTTGATGGAGGTTATAGCTCACCAATGGGTCATTTACGATGCAATCAAAAATTTCTTTCCGTAGGTCAAAGTTTGTACCTAAAAGCAATCGTGCCTTCAAGAGCTTTCCAACATGCTAGCATACGGGTTCACTAGTGCACCGAATAAATCGTTGAATTATATGAACTTTGTTTGTTCTTGATGATATAAAACAACTTGGTGGTATCATCTATATTTAGTTTTTCACACTTCTATTTTCTTTCTTTCTGTTTTGTTTTCTCCTCTCTTTCGGATATAAATTTTCTTTCTATCTATTAGTCCATGATTTATTATGTTATGTTTCAAGTAAAGAAAGTGGATTCTCTTTAATTAGAGAAGATTTTAGGTACTCTAAGAGTATTACTTCTCATCCATTCTTATTATTAACCACATGTGTATGCTTATTATTATGATTAGTTGTAGCATATACTTGACTAGAAGTAAATGACAAAAAGAATAGTGCAAATAATTAAGCATTACATTAATTAAATTTGTTCTCATATGAGTAGCTTCTAATTTGACTTTAAAAGGAAAATCTAACAAAAGAAAAATGTTAAAGAAATTAAAGTGTAATAGAGTGTAGACAAGATAACAATACACCAATGAGAATTATTTCATTACTGTTCAATTAACACCATAATCCCAATTGAATTTACTGTTTTTTTATCATTATTGTGTTAAATTCTATTGTTTAACACTTTTAACTATCATTGCTGCTGCTGCTGCTGGTAATAATAATAATAATAAGCACCCACATCAAGTTGCAAATCCCAAATGAAAGGAACAGAAACGAGAAAATCCTAATGCAAGAGCTGAGAGATGGACAAAAAGTGTTGATTTTTCCATCCGAAGGGTGCTTATTGTCAGGTGGGAACAATATTAATTCATGCATTGGCCCAACATTTTTTGGACCATCTTTTTCTAAGGCACCAAACCCAATGGTTCAGCCCGAAATTACAAAATCAAATTTTCGTTTTCTTAAATCTTAATAACTGAAATTAATAATAATTTTAGAGTAATTTTTTAAGAGATGCTTTTTTACAACTAAACTAAGCTGGGAATTCAAGACAGAGAGAAAGGAAATTTTGATATTTTAAACTTAAAGCCTGTTCGATATTTTGACTGAAATCTTAATGTGACTTAAATTCGTTAAATATTTTAAATTGTTATTTTTTTAGTTTAATGAGATTATTTTAGTTTTGTGGCATTTCGTTAAATGTAAATAGACTGCATAAAATTTCTAAATTATATTTTTAAAAATATCTTTATCTAGTTATACCATGTAATGTTACTCACCATATGGCTAAAGCCCACTGGAGTCCCACTCAAGTCAAAATAAATTTTTTTAAAAATTAGTATAAATAATTAGCATAAATGGGGTTCGAGTGAAATTGAATTTATTGTAGAGTGAGTATCATTTCTCAATTATTTTAGTAGGTCCATAATTTTTCCCTAAGTTGAACACAAATTGATTTGATTATTGCAACGGATGTAAGATATGAAGGAATCGATTCCCTTCACACCAATCTTGGAAAGGTATTTCCCTTTGTTTTTTTTTTTCTTTTTTGGGCGTGTTTGCATGAATGGGTTAGGGTAGGATTATGGTGTGCTAATTTTTTCTTTAAATCTATTAATTAAGTCCATATACTCATTATTAGAACTGGTAAAATTTGACATGAATCATTCACTTAATACAAACATGACATGAATAAATGAGTTTGAGTCATAAAATTTGATATGATTATTAAGTGAATCATGTCTAAGTCAATTTAATTTTTTATTGTGTTTATTGTGTTGGGTTAGGGTTCATTTTTTTAATCCATTCACCCTATTAAAAACACTACTATAGTAGTGTTGTATTTTATAAAATTCTAGCTAGACGTAAAACTCAATTTTGTAAATGTATAATATTAATGTAGTCATGTATGTTTTGTAATATTGACACATCATATTAGTTAGATAGATAAAGAAGTGCAATTTTTGTCAAATGGGTATTTAATATTTGACGTAAATCATGTTAAGTAGATATTAAATAGACTATTGGGTTATGTCATATAAGGGGACAAGATTATGTTATTATTAATAGGGCCATTTTAGGTCACCTATTTATTTTTTTATGTCAAATTTAAGTTTTAATATTTTGACAATATTATTAAACAGGTCATGCTTGAGCCAGTTTAAATTTGACACAACACGAACATGGCTACCTTAATATTAGTTATCCTATAATAAGGCAAATTTTTCTTCTCTACGTGAGAAAATACTTGCATCTAGCAATCGGTAAGAACATGATCCCCCTAAAACACAACAAAAAATAAGTAGTAGTTTTGAAAGTCAAACAAGTTCAACGTTGCAGTCGGCTTCAATTGTGAGTAAGCAATATAGAGTTTACACGAATTTTATTGATTTGCATTTAAAGAATAAACTTGTTACAAAGAGCTAGCGATTGATGTTCATGTACTTGGACAATAATTGGGAAATGATACTATATACTAGTAATTAAATAAAATATTGTACAATGTTTATTTTTAAAGCTCCTTACAAGCGATGAGTGTGGAGAGATTTTGGTGATATGATTTCTTTGAATCAAAACTTTCCTAATTTCTTTACAGACATCATTGATTCTTGGTTGATCTTGTAGGTGTTGTGATTATGTGAAGCATCTTGCTTTGTTAATTATTGTTTTAACTAGATTTTCGCCAAGATCCAATTTGAACCATTAGGCAGTTGTTCTTACCGAATTTAGGTCAGATCTAATTAAAATAAATAAAATTTATATTTTGAAAAGATTAAGCTAAGTTTGGATTTGAGTGTATTTTCAACGTTTGAGGCAAGAGGTATAACTGAGGTGATCTGGAGGATAGTTAAGATAATTTGAGAGGTGAATTGAGATGTTATGAGTTTGGAGTAATGTAAAGAGTTATATAGAGGGAGTAGTACAGGATTGACATGGGGAGTTTAAGAGAGCTTAGGGGATTGATTTGGTGAATTTGAGGACAGCTTTAGAAAGCTTATTTACATAGCTTAGTAGAGCTCATGGCATAACTTAGATAAGCTCGTATATAAAATGCAATCGAGGCATTAAAACCATCATAACAAGAAGAAAATAAGAATAAATAATAAAGAACAAATAATGTTTTACGTGGCTCGACCTTTTGGCCTACGTTCACGAGAGTAATCATCTTCAATCCATTATGTAAGTGAAGTATTACATGATTTGCTTTACAATATCAACAAACATTATTCATGGTTGTTTACGGTGAAAAATAATATGAGGGATGTGTGGGTCTTGTAGATAATAGGAAGTTAGAATGAGCGAAAAGCTTATTTGAGAGATGAGATGGTCAAAGTTTTTCATGTAGGTATAAAAATGGAGGAAGAAACATTAAAAATGGAGGAATAATAAGATGAAATAACCTCGTAAAAAATCAAATCTTGAAAAAAATTGTACATGTGGAGCTTATAGAGAGAGATCTCATCAAAATTGAACATTTGAGCTTTTATAGGAGTGTTTTTAAGGCATTTTGATAATTTTGGACATCTAATTATCTTGATATTTTGCTTTCTTGTCTTTTAATAGTGAAATCTATGATCCTAGGAGTCGAGGAAACCTTTAACCACCTTTTTCCCTCAACTGGACACGTGATAACCTCTCAACCCTGTAGTCCTGCTACGTTTAAGAGGATAACAAAGGATAGCTGATGTGGTTCCATCGTGTTGTTTTGCTCAAATAATTTTTATTTTTATTGGCTCCCTATTCTTAATAAAAAAAAAAAGATATTTTATTTTTTATTATAATAGGGTGCATTGTTCACTTAGTGATTCTAAACACCAAAATTTTTCTCAAAAAACTTATCTTTTGACCTTTAAGAGTTATACTACTGTTTAATCAAATAAACTAAATTCACTTGATTGACTTTTTTTTACCAAGTGTCATCAAATCATTAATACATGTTAGCATCCAAATTTCCCCCCACCAATAATAAGACAATGCAAGTCAAAAACAGCCATCTACATAAATATTCGGAAGAATTCAACTACGTAATTAATGGCAGGCCTTTCTGCACTAAAGCAATCGAAGTGGCTTTCATGCGCAAAGTAGTATAAACACGAGTCAAACAAAGCCAGCCATATGTTACGTCGCACGACCCACCTGACGAAGGTAATATTACACAAATATACTCAACAACAGGTTCGGTATTTTAGTTCAAATCGCAAAAACGACGATGAAGATTTAATAGAGGACGAGTATTCGGACAAAAAATTTAGATAAGATGGCTATAAAAATAACTGTAAATTTAGCTGGGCTTATTCATTTATTGATCATATTTTAAACTGTCGCCATCTTATCGCTCTTGCGTCCATTTATCATTTTTCAATTGGAAATTTTGCCCTGAGACTTTAAGAAATTAATCTGTACATTCTTAGTTTTCTATAAATACCGCATAAAGAATCAAGGAATTACCCTGTAAGCCATACCCAATTGCTTGTATCTAACCCTCTCTCTGCTTTAATTAGTTTCAGGTTTTTGAAGAAAAGATGAACGGCCCTTCCTTTGCAGCTCCCTTCAAAAGGTAATTGGCCAGCGCTTCCAGGATTTTGTACAAAAAATACTAAAAGAGCATTTGCGTTCATTTCATTTTTTGTTTTTGCTATCCAAAAATGTTCGTCACTCAATCTTTAATAACATTTTGCAATTGCAATATTCCAATTTTAGGTTAGAAGGCAAAGTGGCAATCATCACCGGGGGAGCAAGCGGTATCGGAGCAACGGCGGCCGAACTCTTCCACGAAAATGGCGCGAAAGTTGTTATTGCCGATGTCCAGGATAAGCTTGGCCAAGACCTTGCTGATAAGCTGGGCCAAGATGTTTGCTACATCCATTGTGATATCTCAAATGAAGATGAAGTCATCAATCTTGTTGATACCGCCGTTTCTAAATTTGGAAAGCTCGATATCATGTACAACAACGCAGGCATTCTTGACCGCAGCTTTGGGAGCATTTTGGACACTCCAAAGTCTGATCTAGAACGCTTAATTAATGTAAACACAATAGGTGGTTTCTTAGGAGCTAAGCATGCTGCAAGAGTCATGGTGCCACAGCAAAAAGGTTGCATATTGTTTACAGCTAGTGCTTGTACAGAAATTGCAGGGCTTGGCTCCCCTGCTTATACAA
Source organism: Murraya paniculata (assembly GCA_030449075.1). Taxonomy (NCBI): domain Eukaryota; kingdom Viridiplantae; phylum Streptophyta; class Magnoliopsida; order Sapindales; family Rutaceae; genus Murraya; species Murraya paniculata. The sequence continues at coordinate 495,929 of JAEVFN010000020.1, read as the reverse complement.
TATCCAAATATGGGATTTTAGGATTAGTAAAGTGCTTGGCAGCAGAGCTAGGACAGTATGGAATAAGAGTAAATTGCGTCTCGCCTTATGGTTTGGCGACAGGAATGTCAATGAAAGGTGGAGTCGATCCGGCTTTAATAGAATCATCAATGAGCCAGATGGGTAATCTAAAAGGGCAATTTCTAAAAACTGACGGCATTGCAAATGCTGCCCTCTATTTGGCTAGTGATGAATCAAGTTATGTGAGCGGGCAAAATCTTGTGGTGGATGGAGGATTCAGCGTGGTGAATCCAACAATCATGACGGCTTACGGTCTTATCAAGTAATTGATTGGAGCTTTTGTACATGATGGAAGATGGAGTGCTCTGCTGCGTACATGTAAGAATGCCTTCATTTTGGAAAGTAATTCACTAATTTGCTTCCAAGTATCATATTTGAAACAACATATACAATAGTTCAATTTCTGGCAAATCCATTACTACTTCAGCTAGTTTGGTGTACAATTATGAAAAGAGCTCAAGAGTATCTTCGACGGAGCTCGATTTTATTATGTGTACGTCTGGTGAAAATCTCGAATGAAGATATCACATATAATAAATAAACGAAAACAGTAATAGCATATTTCTACGAAAATATATATAATTAAAAGAGATATAATAAATAACAAAATTAAATAGAATATCATTATGTTGGAAGCAAGTAAACAATTTCCCAAACCACGTGTATATCCCGTAAACCATTGAATCTCTATATTTCTACATCCCTTAAGCCTATCTACTCGACAATTAGTCAAGTCAATTTATTGTTAGGTTCAATGATTCAACCTTCAGGCTTCAATCAATTCAATTCCTGTATTTTAGTCTTCTACGAAATTTCTAGGAAATTTCCCTACCCACAAGCGGCGGTCTTCTTCATCTACCAATTGCAAAGTCCTGAGATTAAGAAAAACTAATTGAAGTTAGTATATTCAATTTTTTTTTCCCTATAAATTCAGGACAAGAGTAAAGGAAATGATCACAAGCCAAGTGAAGGAAATAATCACAAGCCAAACCTTTTCTTTTAAGAATCTTGATTGAGTTTCAGATTTCTGAGGAAATTTTTTTATGCAGGCTGGTAGCAGCACCCTGCGACTGCGAAAGGTATCAACTAAACGTTCGGTAAGAATTTACTTGAGCTTTGTTTAATTTTCTCCCTTTTTGTTTGTCTATCTATTGGGCTACTGCTATATATCTGAAGAATCAGAAATGGTTTTCAAATGTTTGTCCCTCAAAATAGACAATAACATACTGCCGACCTTGTCATCCTATTATAGGTTACAGGGCAGAGTGGCAATCATTACCGGCGGGGCAAGCGGGATTGGAGCATCCGCGGCTCAGCTTTTCCACAAAAATGGAGCCAGAGTTGTCATAGCCGATGTGCAAGATAATCTTGGCCAAGCCCTAGCCGATAAGCTAGGCCGCCAGGATGTTTGCTACATCCATTGTGATGTATCAAATGAAAGTGAAGTCATCAATCTTGTTGATACCACCGTTGCTAAATTCGGAAAGCTCGACATCATGGTCAATAGCGGATGCAATCTTGAGCATCGTAGTTTCGTGAGCATTTTGGCCACTCCGAAGTCTGATCTAGAACGTGTACTGGCTGTGAACACAATTGGTGGTTTCTTAGTAGCCAAGCATGCTGCAAGAGTCATGGTGCCGCGCCGCAGAGGTTGCATATTGTATACAACGGGCACAGGCACTGCTGCTTGTACGGAAATTGAAGGTTTGTGCAATATTCCGGCTAATTATGGAGTGTCAACGTTTGGGATCTTGGGACTTGTCAAGAGCTTAGCGGCAGAGCTTGGACAGTATGGAGTAAGAGTAGATTACGTATCGCCTACTTATAGCTTGGCAATGACTGAAGCAATAGCATCAATAGCAAACGCTGCGCTTTGCAATATGGCTACCGACAATGATACAAGTTATGTGGGTGAGCAAAATCTTGTTGTCAATGGAGGATTCAGATAGAGTTGTGAATCCTACCCTCTAAGAGAGCTTTCAATCTATGAAAAAAATTTCTCAGTTTTTTAGCTTCATTTTTCTCATATGTCAATTCAAAAATATGTAAAATTTGTATGATATAATTTTGTAACTCAATCTTTTTCTTTCTTTGTGTGTGTGTGTGTGTGTGTGTGTGTGTGTGTGTGTGTGTGTCTGTTGGGGAGAGAGAGGGTGGGGTGGGGGGGGGGGGTGGTTAGGTAGCATTATTTGTTTGGTAAATTCGGTAATTGTAAAACTGTATTTATTAGAGAAGTTAGGTTGCGGTTGTTTTTTTATCTAAAATTTATTTTTTTATTTGAAATTTGAATAGATCTGAATTTAGCTGAAATCGGAATAGACATTAATGAAAATATCTGAATAATATGTTTATTTTTTTCTTTTTCAACATCTGAATAGAGAAGTCTAAGAGTTAATAGTTTGACATAAATATCTTTTTAAGTAGTGCATATATTTATTCTTTACAATTTATAATTTTTAAAAGTTGATTAGTTTGATAGCATTAAATAAAAATACTTTCATTGTTGATCTTAATTTAACTTTGTAATAAAAGATGTAATTATAACATCAATCTTTATTATAAAGTCAATATTATTGATTTAGTTTTGATTCATCACAATGGACATAATTTGATTTGTTCAATATTTTAGTTTAGTTAATGTTACCATGTGAATAAAAATTTAAAGCAATTAAAAAAATAACTTCAAGGATAATACAAAAATTAAATTTATACATAATATTATAAATACATGAATTATTAAGGGTATTTTTGAGATTTGAAATTAAAATTTTTCATTTTGATTTCAGACTTCAGATAAAATTAGATTTTTTTATTTTTTTTTATTCAGATAAAATTATCTGATAATAAGTGATAAATTAAAAAAATAACAACCTATAATAAGTAAATATATGAAAAAGAGTTAAATTCAAATTTTAAACTAAAAAAAAAAATAACACCTTAGTGAGTGAAGCACTTGAGTCCTAACACCCATTTATAATTTAAAAAAATTAAAAAAAAAACCTAGAATGAAATCCCACTTTTTATGTTTATTGCTCTCCCTGAATGAAAATTTAAAAAAAGAAATGATAGGAAAAAAAACCACAGAATCTTAATTTAATATCATCAAAAAGAAATTTATTTAAATTGTAAACACATTTTTTTCATAATAAAATTTTTATTTATTAAATAATTTATTTTTTCATTATTTGATTATTTGGAGTTTCATTAAAGATAGTGGAGTTTATGATTTTCAAGTGTAAAGAATTTTTATTTTGGTTAAATTTTTGTCCTTTTATATAATTTCTTATATTAGAACTTTCTTTTATTACAACCATCACTATAAAATTGTGGTTTTATGGAGAAGCACCACTGATAAAGATATTAAATGCATTCAAAAAAGTGGGCCAGCTTACAAAACAGCGCAAGGTAGAGCCCTTTAAAATTGGCTGCCTGAAAGTACAGCCCCTATTAAAAACCATTGGTACCCAAATTTTTGCTTGATCAAATGCGTTCCTTAAATTATTTACAAAATACTGAAACACAGTGTAACATATTAAGCTGTATTTTGATCAATTCTATACGCTCTTATTATGTGGAAATATCATTTCTTTTTGGAAAGAAAAGAAACAAAATTGAATTTGATGTTTTAACTCTTATCGATAAAGAGAACGGAAAAAAGAGACAGTGAATAGTTTGTGTGATCTGGGCTTACTGTTGTTATTGTGAAGAAAAATAAAATAGTAAGCAAATCAACTTTAGGCATACAATGGATAATGGGCTGGCAGCCTACTGATAACCCATATATTTGGTGTATGAATTCCATTTAATCATACGTGGGGATTCTATTTCTTTCTCGGTAAAGGCAGGCCTCTTTCTCACTGATGCGTGGACAAGTGGATTAGATGCTTTTCAGATTATATGAGGATAAAACTTTAGCTTGTAACTGAGAAAGATTTGTTATAATTTATCGCAACAGATTCTTTAGTATAAATATGAGTACATTGTAATATTTTCATTCAGAGTATGTTTGACATATTGTATTATATCATGATATATTGTATTATTTTAATGCAGGTATATTATATTACAAATATTACATTATATTGCATTAATACTGTATTATAATAATGTTATATAATATTTGATATTATATTATACTGTATTAATTTTTTATTATACTATTTAGTGTTGCATTGTACTGTATTAATTTTTGTGATTAATTGATTATAGATTTAAAAAATAATATTTATTAGTACTTAGAAAAATTACTAAATATAGAAGTCTTAAATTTTAGAAATTTAGCAATTTTTTTAGCGTAAATGTTTAAAAAAATCATAATTCTTCATGAAAATCGAAGCTTAAATCCTTTAATTTTTGGAAGCATAGCATTTGTTTTCAGTATTTTCTAAATATATAACCTATTGAATATCAAAACAAATAATTTAATCAAATAATCTCTAAATAGTATAACAACAAAAATAAATGGTTAAAACTTACAAGATTAGTCCAAAAGTCATTTTAGAATGATAGAATAAAAGTTTGTGTACACCACAAAATAATCCCAAAATAATAAAGTGATATAATCATTATAACATATTCACTAAAATAATCCAAGTAAGCGTATGTAGTATATGTATAATATTTTATATTATTATTATTATATTTTATTATTATTATTATATTATTATTATTATTATTATTATTATTATTATTATTATTATTATTATTATATTATTATCTTATCTTATTATTATTTATTTATTATTATTATTAGTATTTTTTTATTATTATATTTAATTAATCTTTTGAAATTTATTTATATTTAAATATATTAGTTGTTATATTAAATTATTTAAAATAATTATTTTTATATTAATTATTGTAATATAATTAAATAATGTAATTATATTGTATTTTATTATACTATTTAAGTATTTCTTATTAGTCATATTAAATTATAAATTTATGAATAAATAATGCAAAATAAACCTAATATCATATTATAAATTAATTTAATAATTATAGTGTAAATAAAATTAATATCATATTAAATTAAAAAACTAATATATTATTTATTATTATTATTATTATTCTTATAATAATATATAATAATAAATAATAATAAAATAAAATAAAATAAATAAATAAAAGAAAAAGTAAAAGAAAAAAAAAATACAAGTAACTGCCGCATTAACCTAAATCCAACTCATAGTCCCTTAATGCATTGCAATTTCCTACCAAACAAAGGATAGCATTAGTTTAATGAGGAGCAGTTTTCTGAGACCGTGTAATTCTATCTTCCGATCACACCCTCGATGTATTTATACTGTAGGATTTAGCCGACCGCAATAACGCGAGTGAAGTACTATATTGATCTCGGGCAAGTAAGCATTTATAACTAACCCATCTAAAGATCTGTACGAACTATAAGTGTAATTTATTCCCACCGACTTGATTTGATTCAATTGAAATGACAATAGGCGGACCCCATCAGATGATATGACTCATGAGGCATTTGGCATTTATTTTCAAATTCCTATCCGGATTTCTAATTCATTTCTCTTAACTCTATAAATCCAAGCAAGAATGAAGGTGAGAGGGCAGCCCATACCCCAGCTTTGACTTTACTCGCAAACTTTGACCTTTTGAGTTTTTGAGGAAAATATGGACGGTGTACTCTCCGCGGCACCATCTAGAAGGTAACTAATTAGCAATCCTAAGAGAAATTAATCCAGGTCTTTGGTTCTTAATGATAATTTGGTCTTGGTAATTGTCATTCAATTTCAGGTTGGACGGCAAGGTGGCAATAATCACCGGTGGGGCAAGTGGAATTGGAGCAGCGACGGTTCAACTTTTCCATGAAAATGGAGCCAAAGTTGTTATAGCGGATGTCCAAGATCGCCTCGGCCAAGGCCTTGCTGATAAGCTAGGAGATGGTGTTTGTTACATCCATTGCGATGTATCAAAAGAAGATGAGATCAGCAATCTTGTTGATACAACAGTGGCTAAATACGGAAAGCTCGATATCATGTACAACCATGCAGGTATCGTTGACCTTGCTTTTCGGAGCATTTTGGACACTCCAAAGTCTGATCTAGAACGCGTACTGGCTGTTAACACAACTGGTGCTTTCTTGGGAGCCAAACATGCTGCGAGAGTCATGGTGCCACAGCACAAAGGTTGCATACTGTTTACAGCTAGTGCACTTACAGAAACTGCTGGGCTTGCCTCCCCTGCTTATGCAGCGTCCAAATATGGGATTGTAGGACTAGTAAAGTGCCTGGCAGTAGAGCTTGGACAGCATGGAGTTAGAGTAAACTGTATCTCACCATATGGCGGGGTGACTCGAATCTCAGATCTTTTTGACCGAGTGGATCCAACAGTGATGGAAGCACAATTGAGCGAGATGGGCAATTTAGAAGCGCAGGTTCTGAAAACTGAGGGCATTGCCAATGCTGCTATCTACCTGGCTAGTGATGAAGCAAATTATGTGAATGGGATTAACCTTGTGGTGAACGGAGGAGATAGCGTTGTCAATCCTACCGTTATGAGTGCATTCAATTATGATACCAAGTGATTGTGATATAAACTTTGAAGCCGGTTAGAGTTGCTTCTTTGGCGCTCATATATATGTTGAGCTTTTTCGTTGTGCATTTGTGACCGATGTAACTTTGCTTTGTAATTTTTATCAGTTTGACCCACGATTAATAAAGTTGCTCAACGTTCAAAATAAAAAAAAATTGATGATTTGCATGGTGATGGAATTATTATTATTGTTTTAATGGAATTGAGGATGCAATACTCACCACATTTAATAAACACATTTTTTATCTAATTTTTTTTCTAACTATTCAGAAAGGATACCTATCAAGTGACGCGTACTATTAATGCATTTATTAAGCACAACAAGAAACGAAACTTCATCTGTTCATTAAAACAAGATGTTTGAACTACCGGATTATGTTGGATTTTTTAATTAAGTATCGTTGCATTTTTTATTTAATATTAAATTTATATGTAAATAATTATGTATTATATTCTGTTAAGTAAGGTTAAGTCTAATTAAAAGTGATCTATTTAGATTTTTAGTATTATGGGCTTGAATGTATTTAATTGGATGTGAGCCTTTAACGTATAGAGGCCTAATGATATTTTAATTTTATAATGGACAGAATTATGAACACTTAATGACAACAGAAAAAAATTATCTATATAAGTGGTCATGGTCCTCAACTCACACGTATCATTCTATTCTCTACTGATATCCCATCATCAGAGAGAGAATAGTGAGAAACTTAAAGGATTCTTTAGGAGAATGTGTTGATCTGGAAGGCCAACCACACAACCCTACAGAGAAATTCAGCATTATGAATTCAGTCACGCTTCTGCATAATCTATTATTGATTATTGGTGATACAACATGAATATTCATGGGTTATAGATGATGGTTTTTACCAAAGATTTTGTCTTAACAAGTGGTATCATAACCCTTCATGTTGAATAATTGAGAATCAAATTTAATTTTGATTAATGATTAAATCTCTGGTGTTCTTAAATTTAGTAATAACAGAATTATTAAAATTATTGAATTTCTGTACAAATCTCATATGGTTGTCTCTGATATTGTAAAATATTAAAAATTCAGTTTAAATGGATTTAGCCTGTCGCTGGCGTTGAGAGAGGCACGACTGACCAAGCACGCCGAGGCCACCAGGTCGAGGCGGATCAAGAGAAAGCGGCGGTGGAAATTATCTGATTGTAAATTAAGGATGGCAATTTGGGTCAGGATTCATTTTTTCGATTCGATTCGATGCAAATTAAATGGGTTTGGGTTTGAAAAAATTGATTCGTTTAATAAATGGATGAATTCAGTTTGATTCATTAATTAAACGAATCGAATACGAATTTGAGGATATTGATTCGTTTTTTGTTTATGATTCGTTTAATAAATGGGTCATAAATGATCAAATACAATCTATTCGTTTATTATTTTTATAATCAAATTACTTATTTATCCATTAATATATATGAAGAAATTTTAAAATTTGAAGGCTAATATAGTAATTATAAATGATAATAAGTTTATATTTTGTAGAATGTTAAATTAGTGGTCTTTTTATATTTTACTTTGCTTAATTTTTGTTTGTTAATTATATTTTTGTAAAAAAATTAATATTTAATTGAATTCATTATGGATTCGTTATAGGATAAACGAATCCAGATTTGATTCAATTCGTTTATTAGTTCTATTAAACGAATTAAACAAATCGAATCGAATATTCGTTCAATAAATGAATCGAATCCGTATCCTAAAATTTCAATTCGTTTATTAAACGAATTGAATCCGAATCAATATAGTTTTGAGTGTTTAGTTTGTATAATATGAGAGCAGAGAGAAAATATACAATTACAAGTTAAAGAAAGAAAGTAATCAGTAATAAATAATTTTGAGATTTTCTAAATTTTAATTTTTTTAATAATAATTTTAATTTTTTAATAGATATAAATAAAGTCACCCTTATAAGTCATGATAATGACAAATTGACCCTTATTGTATCTCGAACTTGCAAATCATACAGGTATGACAATAAAGGATAGGTACGAACAACAACAACCATCACTAAAAGCTTTAATAAGATGATGAGGACTTAAATCTTCATCATTTATAGGGATTCACAACGCCACAAGGCTGAGCCCACTCACATAACTTTATTTCCACGTTGCCGTCCAAGCTCCGCTGCCACGCTTTTAACAACCATTGTATAACCTAAATTTAAAGTTATTGTAAACTTCAATTTATCTTTATTTTTATAAAGAAAATAAAAAATATTTTATTAATTTATCTCTATTTTCTTTATTTTTTAATAAAAATAAAAGTAAATTAAAATTTATAATAATATAAAAATATTTTAAAAATTTTCATTTCACGGATAAGATAGTTTGAAATTTATCCTATTTGGAAACTGTACAAGTGGGCCCCTGAAATTTCTGCACAAGCACTAGCTGTGAACAATATGCAATCTTTGTGCTGTGGCATCATGACCCTTCCCACAGCTACGATCAAGGATGCTCGCACTGTTGTACGTTATGTCGAGCTTTCCAGATTTAGCCACGTCAGTGTCAACAAACCAATGATTTCATCCTCATTTGTTGTTAAAATCACAATGAACGTAACAAACACCTTCCACCAGCTTATTAGCAAGGGCTTGTGCAAGATTATCTTGGACGCAAATTAATGGTAAATTAATTGCTATTAATTAATTTGACGGACCCAACATTTCAAGAACTCCAAGCTAGCCAGCACACGAGTGTGCAATAATCTAAAATTCAAAACTAAAAGTAATACGAATTCAGGTTTTGCTGGTTACAAAAATAGTAGAATTGAACAGTGTGATTCGTTATTTACATTTTGCTTTCTCCAATGCAAAGGCACTGTTCTTCTCCTAAAAACCTGAAACTCTGCGAGGGAGAATTTGATAAATAAATCAAAATGTGAAGGTTCTGGTTGTTCGTTGAATTCTTTCTTGAGTTTTTTTTTTTTTTAATCTCAGTAGTTTGGTCCAACATGAAGATTATGGTTAAATTATAATAATGAGATGTCTTTGGTACTCTTCGTGCATTCCTCTTTGTTTATTATATTATTATAATTGGTTGAAACATACACAATAAGTGATGTGTATATATATCATCATCATTATTAGTTAAAGCATACACAATGAGTAAATAAAAAATAAGCAATACTCTAAGAGCATCTAAAAATTTTTCAATTAAAAAAAAAAAGGCCTAATATAGAAGCTCTGAAGATAGAAAATGCTAGCTACTAATTAATTAAAATAAAAACAACAATAATTTGAATTCCTTACATACAAAGTTTGATAACCAAATGAAAATTTGCCGAACAAATCACAATCACAGTGCAAAGTTAACATTCAACTTGCATTTTACTACTGATGACTGGATTACTTTCTGAATTTGCGAATCAAACACATCATTGCGATAAATGATATGCGAAAGAAACTCCGACATCCATCACTAATTGCTTTGATGAAATGAAATGGACTAAAAATCTTCATGATGGAAGGATTCACAACGCTGAATCCTCCATCCACTACAAGGTTTAGGCCACTCACGTCGCTTGCTTCATCACTAGCCAAGTACAGAGCAGCGTTTGCGATGCCCTCAGCATTCAGAATCTGCCCTCTTAAATTACCCATCTCGCTCACTAATGCTTCTAGTATTGCTGGATTGATAAAACTCTTATCCGTTATTCCAGACACCAAGGCATAAGGCGACACACAATTTACTCTTAAGCCATACTGTCGAAGCTCAGCTGCCAAGCTTTTGACCAGTGCTATAATCCCGTATTTGGACACCGTATAAGCAGGGGAACCAAGCCCCGCAATTTCTGTACAAGCACTACCTGTGAACAATATGCAACCTTTATGCTGTGGGATCATGACCCTTGCAGCATGTTTAGCCCCTATGAAGCCGCCAATTGTGTTCACAGCAAGTACCCGATCTAGATCTGACTTTGGAGTGTCCATGACGCTAGCATCTTGACGGCTAATTATCCCGGCATTGTTGTACATTATATCAAGCTTTCCGTATTTAGCCACGGCAGTGTCAACGAGATTGGTGATTTCATCTTCACTTGTTACATCGCAGTGGATGTAACAAACATCTTCCCCTAGCTTACGCGCAAGGGCTTGCCCAAGATTATCTTGGATATCGGCTATAACAACTTTGGCTCCATTTTCATGGAATAGTTTGGCCGTCGCTGCTCCAATCCCACTTGCTCCTCCAGTGATGATTGCCACTTTGCCTTCCAGCCTGAGATTGGACGAAAATGGCAAATTGTTATTAAGAGCCAGTCTGGTAAATGCTGCCGCCCACCCCACCCCCCCCCCAAAAAAAAAAAAACCTACTAATTAAGCTAGCTCTTTTGATCCATAGCACTTTCCCTTACATATAGCTCTTTTTTATTTTTATACAACTCTTATTGACCAAAGTATTCTTGTTTAGCTTAGCGAGATTGCGTCGAAGCACTTTTTATGTAACACTTATTAAATAGTGTATCGTATATGTGAGTAATGTTATGCAAATTGAATTGGGAACTTACCATCAGATTCTAATTTTGATATTTAGGTGATGGTGAGATCAGTTTTATGAACCAAGCAACATGGGAGTTGGGAGAACACGCACATCGTGAAATTACGAGTTCAATGGTACCGAATTTACCATCCAAGGACAACTTTCTCTTTTTCTGCTGCCGGAAAAAACTCGCGGGCCTCAACACCAGGACTGTATGCCGGCGGGCTTTTTTTTTTTACATTTTGCAACCTGATGGGTATTTTTGAAAGAACAAATGTTTATGAAGGAAAATTTTGGTGTTGTACCTTAAAAAATTTGATTTTCAAATAATCATGTTTAGAAAAGTTGCTTTATGTTGCTTTTATAAATCAGTAAAAAATTTGATTATTTGAAAATCAAATTATTTAAGAATCATTTTAAAAGTGAATTTACCAAATACTTTTTGATTACTAGATTATCAAATAAATGATTATTATGCAATCTAAAACAATCCTAATGATGCACTGAACCTACTACCAAAAAATTCTTGTATATTAATTAAATACCTGCTGGGGAGTAATTTATGAATTCGAAAAAATAACAAGCGCCGTTCGTTATTTACCTTTTGCAGCCTGATGGGGAGGCACCGTTCATCTTCTAGCTCCAGGAGAATTTGTAAAACAGATGTAATGATATTGGCTTGTGGGTTAAGTTCGTTTCGTCAGTCTTGATGGAATTTAGTTTTATAAACTTAGTTAGCCAATGGAATTTAGTTTTATGAACTTTGTTAGCCAATGCCAATCTAATATAGAGAAGGAAGTTACTATTTATTGAAAATGAACTATACTCACTTCGAGTCTCTGGGACATTAATTATAAGTTGTTGAAATCATAATATCAGTAGTTGGATTCAATTAAAAAATTAATTTGATTGAGAAGAAATTCAAGTTGCAGCCTAAACTAGCGTTTACTTTTTGGATTAGATTGAGAATTCTAAAGAGTGGGAATTTTAGGAGTGTGGAGTGGGAGTAGGTTGTTTACTTACACTGAAATGAGAGTGTGGAATAAAAATCAGAATCCTATTTATGTGTTTACATTGTCTTAGATTTGGAATTGCTAGTTTCAAATTATAATTTTACCATTATTTAAAAAATCATAGTTTTTAGTTACAATGTTGATAAAAAAAATATTTTAATAAAAAATATTTTTATAAAATAAACTATTTATTTATTATTAATTTAATTATATAACTTAATAATAATATTAATATTTTTTAGTTATGTACATCATAATTTTTTATTAATTTTAATTGTAATTATGTAAATTAAAAATTATTGATACTACCAACACAAATGAACGTTATAATTAATAATATAGTACACAATTAATATTTTTTTAATAAACTATTTATTATTAATAATTATTAATAGTAAATAAATATAATAATAATAATAATAATAATAATAATACTAATAATAATAATAATAATAATAATAATAATAATAATAATAATATATTTTTAAATAAAGATAGTATATGGTATATTATTAATTCTCTATGAATATAATAATATTTTATTTAATAAGCTTAATATTATTAAATAATATAATAATATTAATTTTAAATAAATATAATGTTATTTTATTTTAATAAATATAAATTATATTAATATTAATAATTTATGTTAATAAATTATATTATATTTAATAAATATAAATTATTTATTTTAATAAATATAATAATATTATTTTTAAATAAATGTAATATTATTTTATTTTAATAAATATAAATAATATTAATAAAATGGGTAAAAAAAGAAGATGTGAGAGTGGATTCTCACTCCCACCTCTCCTATGGGAGTGAGAATCCACTCCACACTCCAAAAATAAGTGGGACCCACGGAGTCCCACTTCCACTTTCCTCTTTAAATAAATAAATAAACACTGAAGTGGGAGGACTCCACACTCCCCACTCCTACTCCAATAAATAAACACTACATCAAAATATTTGAGTGCATGGATTGTGCTAATGAGCTCTTATTGATATGTTTGTTCAATACTTCAATATAGGTAAAGATGGGTAAATTTCTCCACTGACTTGAAAATCTTCTTCAAATTTTATTTTTTAGAATTTTACCAACTTGAGGAGCTGCTCATTTTCATAAAGGTTATGTATATTATGAGGATATGTTTGCTGTTAAATGCATGCGGTTCGTTAATCAAATTATCGTGAGGGTAAAGGGCTCATGCCGGAAGTTCAAAATGGACAGTATCATGTTAGTGTGTGCGTGTTCTTTCATATTCAAGCATCATAATTGATTATTACTACGTGATATCTTAAAATAATAATATTTAGAAATATTTGAGTCATAATTTGAATTATAATACTATATATTATTTATTTATTAGATGATAAATTTTATAGCTAGTAAAATTACTTAATAACCATCTAATGAATAAATACCATATCAGTTGGGACTTAAATTAGAACTTATAACATGGGACACATAATATTGCTCATCTTAAAATAAATTATAATTATCATATTCAACATAATGATAGTGCACTATTAAAATTTTGCAAATAATGTAGACTAAAAAATAATAATTTAAACATTATAGAGATGTCCCACATTTTTGTGTAATTTTGTGAACAAATAAATAAGTTTTTTTTTGGTCAATATACATTATATATTAAACTATGATGATGATTTATGTCTTAAGAAGTAGATAAATTTGTCTAGTTTATGAATTGTGCTTCAATCATTCAATTTATCAATTTAAAAAAAAATAAATAAATGGGGTTCACTCTTTCTATTTATTTTACTGTAAATATGACTGCACGCCAAATAAGTTGGTGTTCATTACTCCACCCTCAATGCTTCAGAAAGTCATTAGTCCACCCAACTGTTAGATTTTATGTTAAACGTAACTATTAACCACTTCAACAATATAAAAGTATAATAATATTGTTATTAATATGAAAAGTGACTAAAATATCAGCGTACATAATATAAATTATTTTAATACAATGTTGATTAAATTTTAATTACACATATATAACATAAAAATATATAATTATAATATTTTTAATTGTACACATACACAATTAGTAACAAAAAAGTAATATATGTAGATATAATGATTTATTAATTTTATTTTATTATCTCAATTCTTTAACTACAAAGTAACTTAAAACAGGAGAAATTAATCAATTAATTGAAACACAGTGAGATTTTTATTTTTTTATCATTTTCCCCCAAGTATTACAGCGTTAAGATCACAACTAGCAATCAAACTCGACGTTTTGTTTTGGAATAAACTACTTGCGAATGAGTCTAGGAATGACAAGGCTTGTTCAGTTTTGTCTCATTCGATATTAAGGAACAAATACGAACTTAATATTTCAACAAAGTTTTTTTTTTTTATTATTGTTTCCAAAAGGGAATAAACCTTGATGAAATTACCTAAACTCGATCAAGAATCTGGGTACTGAAACATTCCGAGCGAGGGATTGACAATTGTGAAACCTCCGTCAATGAAAAGATTGTGTCCACTTACATACTTGGCCTCATCACTTGCTAGATAAAGAGCTGCATATGCAATATCTTCAGTCCTTAAAGTCACGCCCTTAAGGTTTGCCACTGAATTCATAAAACCTTCCAGATCCTCATCGGTAAGCCCAACAAAACTGGTAGCCAAAGGTGTTGCAAGAGCATAAGGTGACAAGCAATTCACCCTAATCCCAAATTGGCCTAGCTCAGCAGCAGCATTTTTGGTGAGTCCCAAAACGGCATGTTTTGCACAACAGTATGCATGTGAGGCCGCAGCACCAACTCTTGAGCTAACACTAGCAGTTGAAATAATGCTGCCACTGCGAGCCGGAATCATGACGCGAGCAGCATGCTTGATGCCCAAGAAAACTCCGGTGAGATTGACACTGAGGACACGCTCGAAATCGGCCTTTTCGTTGTCGATTATGCGGGCCTTGTTGGCGCCGCCTATGCCGGCGTTGTTGAACATTATGTCTAGCTTGCTATGAGTTGCAACGGTTTGGTCAATTGCATTCTTAATGTGGGATTCGTTTGTGACATCGCAATGGACATAGGATGAATTTGAGGCGCCTATGGATTCAACAACTGAATGGCCCAATTCTTCCTGAATATCTGCAATGACAACTTTGGCACCCTGTTGGGCAAAGATTTTTGCAGTGCATGCGCCAATTCCACTAGCTCCTCCAGTAATAAAGGCCACTTTGCCCTCCAGCCTACACAATTCAGATGCAAGTCCTGAAATGTTAGATTTTTTTTGGATGGTTTTACATACTAATTTACTTGTAGATCTTTGTGCAGGTCGATTCCTATCCAACGTATTATCACCTAAAAATACAAAGTGGATCTTTTTAATAGTAAAGGGATTGTAATAGAATTTGAAATATGAGGGAGAAATTTTGATTAATTTTAATAAAAGAGAAAAATCCATAACAATATTCTAATTTTGAAAGATATTCTGTCTATTTTCAAATTGAATAGAAAAGAGCCTTTCTCTGTAATTTCGAGTCAAACCGGTAGATCTGAAAATCTGAGCCATTAAAGCAAAAACTTGATCAGTTGATGAAAAAAAAAAAAAAGCACTGATTATCAAAGCAAAAACTTGGTTTGGTTTGCTGTGACTTACCTTCTTGTGATTGCAGAAAGAACCGCTGATCTAGCCATTTTGCAGAGAGGGTGTGTGTGTGTGTGTGTATGTGAGAGAGAGAGAGGGGGGGAGTTAAGAGTTGTTTGTATTTATCAGGAGTGTATTATAATAGCCACTTAGGCATTTAGTCAGTGCTTTGTTTAGTCTGGGATATCAATGTATTTGTTTAGTCCGATGTATCTTAAATATCTGTATCCCTCTTCTATGAGGAGTATTTATTTATGATATCAATTTATTTGTTTAATCTGATATATAATCAGTATTTATAAATATCTGTATTCCTCCTTTATGAAGGATACTTGTGTAGGATATCAATGTATTTGTCTGCTATAATAACAGTTGTAAATATCTGTTGTAATAACAGTAATCTGATGTATAATCAGTATTTGTAAATATTTGTTATAAGTATAATAAGTATTAGTCTGATGTATAATTAATATTTGTAAATATCTGTTATAATAACAGTAGTATGATTATATCATTGCGAAATGCGAGTGGAGTAGATACATCATTTGATGTATAATCAGCATTCGTAAATGCGAGTGGAGTAGAGACATCCATCCTCTATGAGGCGTATTTGTTTGGACAAGTACTTCATAAATAAGTTTCAGTTATATATTTGATTGTAAATACCATCAGTATTTGTAAATATCTGTTATAATAACAGTAGTCTGATTATACTCTTGCGAAATACGAGTGGAGTAGAGACATCCCTCCTCTATGAGGTGTATTTATCTAGGCAAATACTTCATAAATAAGTTCCAGTTATATATCTGATTGTAAATATTAATATATTTGTCTGCTTTAATAACAGTTATAAATATCTATTGTAATAACATTAGATTGCGTAAAATCAATAGCTCAATATTAGTGTCAAAATTTTAAGTAAAAATAACTTAATCTATTTTTAACTATTATAAGTTTAAATTATTTTCATGATTCTTCTTTCTTTTTTCCAATCTCTTAGTCAATGGTGTTGCCAAGTTACAAAGTCATGTAACTTACAGCCTTGCATCTATACAAAAGCAGTACCTAATAACACCAAAAATTTGACAACGAAATTATGAGTTACATGATTACGATCGGAACAAGTCCCTTAAATGTGTCGTTAAGAGTTTCATCACCATTTGATACAAACTAATCCACCGGACAAGAATCTTTTGACTTATTTTCGCTTCAAATTTGGACACGAACCTCCAACAACTCATGAATCGTTTGGTCGGTGGGTATAAATGCAATAAATGGCTCCACGACAAGGGTGGGTCCCTAACGATTAATTGGATAATATGGGCAACAAATGGTTCTGTTATTTTTTAAAAAAGATTTTTTTGGAAAATGGATTTCATAAATTTGAAGCAAAAATTAATAGAATAGCCGGAAAGTCTTCCAGCCAAATTACAAAATACAAAATTTGGACGGTTAACAGTCATCTACTACAAATTTCTCTAAGATCTTGGATCAGCTCGTGAATGTCTTAGAAGAAAAAAAAGAAGGGTTTAATTTTAAATTATTGATCCATCAAGATATACAAAATTAAATATATATAAAAATACCCCACAATTGCCGATCCCGAACAATAAAGAAATCAAATAAATATAGTTAATTAAAAAAATTATAAACTCTAAAGTACAACAATCATATTTTATCTAGATTGTAACTAAAATTCGTAAAACTCTCAAGACGCAGGATTTATCTCTCAATTTGAAGCCTGCAGACTCTATACCAAAACCATCGATTCAACCTCAGGCCTTGGCCTTCCATGACTGTTGCATGTGGGAATGGATTGTTCATTTGATGAAGTCAGATTAAGATTAAGCTGGATTTCCAATACTTGGTGGGCTTTTGACGAAAACTAAATTTGAGTTCTAATTTAGATTTTTCAATTTTTGTCACATCGAATTTACCGATATACTGCTACAACACCTAGTTGCCCCTTTGTATTTACAGCCATTAGATTGGAATGACTTAAATCCAACGACTGATTTACAACAAGACAAAATGCTAGAGTCAGTACCTCAAAGACAACAATATAAGACCGGAAATATTCATATTCAATTGAGCCGGCCACATTTGTCATCAGATTATCGATTCAAATTTTTATCCTATTCCAAATGCTTTATGTACACAATACATCCCCGAATACAAAACAAAAGCGTATGGGCGGCTCGGAATCCCTCCAACCATTCAATGGAATCATTCATTTGTTTAGTTTACTTTAGAGTTAAAATATAGATAATTAATAGTCATCCATTTGTTCTGCTGTTTTTTTTAAAAAAAAGAAAAAGAAAAAGAAAAAAAGATTCGTTGTACTTTTGAAATACAATAGAATTTATTATTAAAATTATATTACAGCATATCAATATTTAAAAATATAAAACAAATTGGATTTCTTCTAAATATTAAATTAAAAAAAAAAGAACTCACAAATGCACAGGGAATAACTCCAACCACTTCCTCAATTCCCACGGAAGAAACAAGGAAATGGATTTAGCATTGATCCATTTGGGGCTTTATGGACTTGGGCTGTGATGAATAATTGGGATGGCCCAACTTCTTCGAATGGATGAAGAGAATCAGGAGGAGAATGCACGAGAATCCGGAATTGGCTTTTGAAGAATACGAGCTTGACTCGCTTGGAATTGAGTACAGGTGGCCGTTTGCTAAATTTATTAAAAAAAAAATTGTTGTAAACTGTTTGTGAAAATTTATTAACGTGACAAGTTGCAAATGGAAATGCGTGTGAAATTTCTCAAACATAAGTCAATAATCTTTCTCGTCATTGCTATTTGAGAAGGAAATGGTAGTGTGGGAGCGTAAGAGCAAGAACGACGGTAAAATGCATGCTTGTGGGCATGATGTTCACACAACAATGCTGCTTGGAGCAGCTAGGCCACTTAAACATCGAAAAGATAGATTAAAGGTAAATTCGTAAACACACCAACATCTCAGAGCAAAGATGAGAAATTCAGAAATCATATCTGCACTCGAATTTGACATTTTGATTTGATCGATTTGAATTACACAAATTTCACTTCAAAGGGCACTGTCAACCTTGTCTTCCAACCTGGAGAAGAAAGTTACGGCGGCGCATACCATATGATAAAAGAGGGTGCTCTTGAAAAGTTTCAGGGCATTTTTGGATTGCACGTTGCTCCAGAGCTGCCCACTGGTACAATTGGTTCAAGACCTGTTCCTATGCTAGCTGGCTCCATGAGGTTTCTGGCCGTAACTGGAGGAAAAGGTGGACATGCCGCAATGCCCCATGCAACTACAGATCCTGTTCTTGCAGCATCTTTTGCAATCCTTGCACTCCAACAGATAGTTTCGAGCGAGACAGATCCTCTTGAGGCCAGGGTAAAAATTTCTCCTGACATTAGCACACATATGCGATTCTTCATATATGACTTATTTGTGAATTGATTTGTCCATTCAAAAGGTACAAAAATCTACATCTGCTGTCCCAATTACATCTTGTCCTCACTAGAAGTAGAGATCTTAGTTATTGACCCTTTTTCAACCGTACACAGCTAGTCTCGGTTGGGTTCATTGAGGCAGGCCAGGCAGGAAACGTAATCCCAGCGAGTGTCCGATTTGGAGGAACTTTAGGGAGCATGACTACCGAAAGTTTGTTGTACCTTCAGCAAAGGGTCAAAGAGGTAGCGCGGGAAAGGATAAAATGTCAGATCTTCTCAAGCATTCTCTCGTAGTCTGATTCATTAAATTTTGCAAAAGGTTCTAGATAGTGTTCATGATTTTCAATGCAATTTGTGGTTTCATGGTGTATAAATTTCAACCCAAGACATTGTTCTAAAGAAACTTCAATTAGAAAACACACCGAAGCTTAGGAATAGTAATGGACTGAGTTTCTTTTGGGAAAGAAGGGAACGGCCTAATATTTTCTTTTCAAGACTATATGTGAACATTTAACATATTTTTGTTCCCAGGTCATAGAAATGCAAGCAGCAGTTCATCAATGTAGTGCCACAATAGACTTCATGGAGGAAAAACTGAGGCCTTATCCGGTAACTGTTAACGATGGAGAGATGTATGAGCACGCAAAGAAGGTAGGAACCTCCTTGCTCGGGGAAGCAAACGTGCACCTTCTTCCAATGGTGATGGGAGCGGAGGACTTCAGTTTCTACTCGCAGAAGATGGCGGCTGCACTCTTCCTGATCGGGACAAGGAATGAAACGCTCAAGCCAGTAATCAGACTGCACTCACCGTACTTGGTAATTGATGAGGGTGTTCTCCCAGTAGGAGCAGCTCTTCATGCTGCAGTCGCCATACTCAATAAGAAACGTGGTATCTTCATATGGGAATACTTGTTTTTTTTTTTTTTCCCAATTTTTAATTCACGCTGTGCACCCACTGAAGCTCCAGT
Source organism: Murraya paniculata (assembly GCA_030449075.1). Taxonomy (NCBI): domain Eukaryota; kingdom Viridiplantae; phylum Streptophyta; class Magnoliopsida; order Sapindales; family Rutaceae; genus Murraya; species Murraya paniculata. The sequence continues at coordinate 475,744 of JAEVFN010000020.1, read as the reverse complement.
CCGGGACTTTATCCTAAGAACGCTGATCCTTACCTCTAGCGTTGATCCTAAACTTCAAAATACTTTATACTTGGCTCTAAATCTTCCTTATTATATCATAAAACCTTCTTGAAATGAAAATTATTAATAAATAATCACCAGATGTACAATTCTAAGATTTTAGACACCCCAGCTTTGGAGGAGTTGAAATGTCAATGGTCCGAGATCAACGAGACTTGCGGGTTACTGCAATTTGCCTTTTTATTTTATTTTATAATTTTCTGAGGGTTTACAATAAAAAGAGAATTTTATTGACACATCCATTCCATGTAATGAATGACACGCGTACAAGGGTCCACTGGGAACATACTAAAGTTGGGTCGGCCCATATCGTTGATAATTGTCATTTGGCTGCCACCTAAACACGGGTTCCGGGGACAAAACCAGCGCTGGAGAGTGTAGTGTGCAGAACTGGGAAAATTTTAATTTTATAAACAGAAAATTCATGCTACTTTGTACCGCAACTCTTCACAAAATGTATCTAATGCTATTGGCTCGTCTCTCTCTTTTGATTATCGCATCGACGATATTTACGTGCAATCCTACATGGGCTAAGGAGGAAACTCAGTCGGGATCGGAGCAGCTGAGTTCGTTGACTCGGGAGCTGATGGACTCAGCGACGGAGCCTGAGTTCTTCGAGTGGATGAGGAGGATTAGGAGGAGAATACACCAGAATCCGGAGTTGGGTTTTGAAGAGTACGAGACGAGTCAACTCGTAAGATCGGAGCTTGACTCGCTTGGGATTGAGTACACGTGGCCGATTGCCAAGACTGGGATCGTGGCTTCAGTGGGTTCAGGGGGTGAGCCCTGGTTCGGTCTTAGAGCTGAGATGGACGCCCTGCCTCTTCAGGTTTCACTTTCAGACAAACATTTTGAATTCTGTTTAAAAAAAGAAAAAATGTTGTAATATAAAATGCTGAGCCTCTTTCTTGTGTAAGTATGGGGTACTATCTTTAGTCTCTAGTGATAAACAAAAACTCTTATGTAATCTTATTCAACATTTACTGTTTGAACAGGAATTGGTAGAGTGGGAGCATAAGAGCAAGAACAACGGTAAAATGCATGCTTGCGGCCACGATGTTCACACAACCATACTGCTTGGGGCAGCTAGGCTACTCAAACACAGAATAGACAGATTAAAGGTAAATTCAAAATCGCGCATGCTTCTCATAGAACAAATGTTGACTGAATTACCTTGCAATCATTTCACCGCATAGGGCACAGTTAAGCTTGTCTTTCAACCTGGGGAAGAAGGTCATGGTGGCGCATACTATATGATAAAAGAAGGCGCTGTTGATAAGTTTCGGGGCATGTTTGGAATACATATTTCTCCAGTACTGCCCACGGGCACGATTGGCTCAAGGCCTGGTCCTTTACTAGCTGGTTCGGGGAGGTTTACAGCCGTGATTGAAGGAAAAGGTGGACATGCCGCAATGCCCCAAGATACTAGAGATCCTGTTCTCGCAGCATCCTTTGCAATCCTCACACTCCAACAGATAGTTTCAAGAGAGACAGATCCTCTTGAGGCCAGGGTAATATTCGTTCCAATTTCATCTGTCAGCTTGACTATCAGCTTTCTGTAAGTTTTTGATATTATCTTCTTATAAGTAAATTTATATGCCTACACAGGTAGTCACAGTCGGATTTATTGATGCGGGCCAAGCGGGAAATATAATCCCTGAGACCGTGAGATTTGGAGGCACTTTCCGGAGCTTGACTACAGAAGGTCTATTATATCTTCAGCAAAGAATCAAAGAGGTTAAAATTATTTGAGGTTGCATATCAAAGATACAACTGTATTTCTCAGGAGTATTTGCATAATATAATTCATCAAATTCTGCATGAGCTCTAAATAATAATGATTTACCTCAAATGTAGCTGAAAGGGTAGACTCCCTTTCAAGGCTTTGACATCATATTTTTAAATCAAGATACTAGGGCTTATTGTTAACAGGTCATAGAAATGCAAGCGGCGGTTCATCAGTGTACTGCAACTATAGACTTCATGGAGGAAAAAATGAGGCATTATCCAGCAACCGTAAATGATGAAAAAATGTATGAACACGGCAAGAGGGTCGGGGCCTCCATGGTTGGAGAGTCAAACGTGCACCTTACTCCAGTTGAGATGGGAGCAGAGGACTTCAGCTTCTACACTCAGAGGATGCCAGCCGCACATTTTTATGTCGGTACAAGGAATGAAACACTTAAGCCATTCATCCGACTGCACTCCCCGTACTTAGTTGTTGATGAGGATGCCCTTCCTATTGGGGCAGCTCTTCATGCTGCAGTAGCCATCTCTTACTTGGACAACCTTGAAGTTGAAATACAATAGGAATGGTGTATCTTCATAAGAGAGTTTTATATTTGAACTGGTTAAAAAGAATTGTATATCTAAATCCATTGGTATTTCAATGCCCTCCTTGTAATAATAAACAATCTGGAAATGAAAATTATTAATTAACCAAAATAATATACATATATATATATATCTCAGCATACATGCTTTTAATTTTTGAGCTTGTTGTAAAGAAAGGCAGTCATTGCACATTGGCACTCACCTTAATTTATTGTGAATTTGTGATGAAGAGGCTCTAGCATAATATTAACCACTCCGTCGAAACTGAATAGAAACATGCCAAGAACGGCAACGTAAAGCCAAAAAGAATTGTATGATTGCTCCTGTTTATAGAAGTACGCGCATGATGAAGCGCTGCAAGAACAAAGAAACTGAAACATGTGATCGATGAATCACATTTTAGTTAATTAAAATTTTATATCTCAAAATTTCTTGCTAATATTTAACAAACTGAAGCAATAAATTAAATGAACTGATCTTACAGATTGACAGGATGTCCATGATCCTCAGAAAGGTTTACCTCTAAAAACTAGCAAATCCAAACATATCTGATTTTGGGAAAGCCAACTGCAGCTGTAGGGAATATACAAAGAATGTCGACTTTTGAACTAAAGCGAACTGCAACCAGGTATTTTTCTAAGACCCCTCTCCTTCATTTTGCTTCTAACAAAAGAGACATCCAACCACCGCTCTGCAGTTGCATAGATGTTGGATAACAGCACATAACTACCAGCATTCTGTGGCTCGAGGTCAAAAAGCCGGTTTGCAACCAATTCTCCTAATTCAATGTCTGAATATAACTTACAGGCCCCAAGGAGTGCACCCCAGGCACTTGCATGAGGCTCCACGGGCATTGAATTTAATAGCTCATAAGCCAATTTCAAGTGTCCCGTCCGGCCAAGAAGATCAACCATACATGCATAATGCTCAGGAGAAGGAACAATAGCATACACGTTTTGCATGGCTTCAAAAAAGCGCCAACCCTCCTCCACAAGTCCAACATGACTACAAGCAGTGAACACAATTGTGAAGGCCACCTCATCAGGAGTCAACCCTTCACTTAACATTCTATCGAAAAGGCCAACAGCCTGTCTGCCATGCCCGTGTATTGACAATCCTTTTATCATGGAACAATATGATACCACGTCTCTGTTGGGCATTGTTTCAAATAACTCGGCCGCCCTATCCATGTTCCCACACTTAGCATTCATGTCTATAAGTGCTGCAACAACATGAGCTTGGCTAAGATCCATTTGACTTCTAGTCAAATAAGAATCGACCCACTTGGACAAATCCAAACTGCCCACCTGAGAACAAGCTGACATCAAGCTCACCAATATAAATTCATCTGGCTGGACATTCTTTGAACACATTTCTGAAAATATCTTCACAGCCTCATTAGGCTGACCATTCTGTGCATACCCTGATATCAAGGCTGACCATGCAACAACATCTCTGTCAGGAGCTGCATCAAACAAAGACCTTGCGGACGTCATATCCCCCGCTTTTGCATATCCATCAATCATTGTGGTATACGATACTACATTCCTCTCGGGCATTTCATCAAACACCCGCCTAGCACTTCTCAAATCTCCTATCTTCACTAACCCTCCCATCAAAGCATTCCATGAAACAACACTTCTCTCCGGCATTAAATCAAAAACCGTCTTCGCTTCCACCAAATCCCCAACACTTACATATCCAACAACCATCGCTGTCCATGAAACAACATTTCTCTCAGGCATTTCATCGAACACTTTACGTGCGCAAGAAATCTCTTTACTTTTCCCATACAAATCAATCAAACTAGTTCCCACAAACACGTCCTCATCAAGCCCCCACCTAATTACAGCAGCGTGAATCGCCGTTCCTTCCCTCACACTAAGCGCCTGCGAACACGCCTTAATTACCAATGGGAACGTATATTTATCAGGCACCGCTTCCTCTCTAATCAATCGAACAAAAATCGTAAAAACCGCAATAAAACAAGAATTCTGAGAGTACCCTTTTAAGAGGGTGTTCCAAAGAAAAGTATTAGGATTGACAATGCGATTGAAGACGGCGGTGGAGTAAGATAAGGGAGTGGCGAGTGAGTGACACAGCGAGATGAAGTGGGCAACAAGAGAGTGGTCTTGCTCGAGGCCCTTTTTGATGATGTGAGAGTGAACTTGGTGGAGGTGAGTTCGGAGTTTGCACTTCTTTATGAGAGTTAAAGCCGAAAGGAGACACGATGGTTTAGGGAAGTTGATGGGCGCTGATCGTGGGCAGCTAGGTGGCATCGAAGAGAAGGATTTGTGCTTGCATGCCGCGAGGCTTTTGGTTCGTCAATTTTGGGCATTGGAGTTAGCTCACCCTCGCGGCCTCGCGGGATAGTTATCCACTGTCCCCGCCATTGTAGCACTTGTGCCGCCAGCCCAGGACTTAAGGGTGGTCAACATAATTGTAATGAGTCAGTGGGTGATAGTACTCACACTTTATGGAGGGTAACAGATTTCTATGGCTTCTAAATGCTTACCATATGATAGGCAGTAACGTTCAACAAATCATCTCCATTCAAGTACTTTTAATTATGCAGCTCAGCAGGTATGACTCCGACACATGGCAAAAATGGTTAGAAATTCGGCAAAAGGTCGTCATTCAAGTCTCATTTTGGAGCCCAACGTGGCAGAGGCCCACAAATTTACTTCACTGCCACTCGCCACACCAACTAACAAAAAGCAGCCGAGTGAAATTGCGAAGACGGCAGGCTGGAGCGAAAATTGATTAGTACAGTAACTAGCGAATTGCCAGCAACAGCAAAATGGTAGTGTGGTCATACCCACCAACGCGCAAGCAACTATCCATGTCTATCGGGTTTTTCATCACCGGCGTTTCACTATTTACCGCCGGCGCTTACCTGTCCCTCGTCAACGTCGGCCCACAGCAAGCTCGCGCCAAAGCCCGCAAAGATTTCATCAAAGCCCGTCTCAGAAAGCTCCTCGACGATTAGCAAACTAATCTTTTTTGCTGATTAACGCTCATCTACTAATGGGTATGTTCTTTGATTGTAAAAAGTTTTATTGTGATTGCATTACTTGTGTCAAATTGAATCATGGGTTGTGTTTTATTTCTACAATGCTTTGCTAAAAATTGAATCTTGTTTATGATAATGAAAATTTTGAAATCTTCAGCAATAGATGATTGTCTCAATTTTCTTCTTAAATGTAAAAGTTGAATGTATGGAGAGTTAGTGTACAATGAATCAATTAGATTTTATTTGACGAATTACTGATTATATACACTCGGTGGATCACTGAAACACTTGTATGTTTTGGCATAAGCTTTATCATGATTGATCATTTCGGCCTCACTTCAATGCCTTCAATCACAAGCCCTCCTTTCAATTGGTAACCCTTTATCTCCCTTAAACTCATCTTCACTTCTTGATCACCTTCTTCGTCACCACTAAAGAACTCTCCCAGTTCAATCTCCACCCAACCATCATCTCTTTCTCTAGCGAACCTTTCATCACCTTCGATTACTCTCGACTTCGTCCTCTGAGTCCGGTTGCTGTAAAACAAACACTCCATTTGATGTTTCTTCTTGTCTTTGCAACTCAAATAGGCTGTATTAGCAGATATTACTTGATTTCCCATTTCTAGGAATGTTTCTGAAGGTATTAAATCCAACCCATAAGCGCGGCGGGTGATTTTAATCAGAAGATAAGCTCTGTACATTGTGTTTGGTGACAACATATGAGTTCTGATCTTCCCTTCAATTTCTAACCAACTAATCATTCTTAGTTCAGCCACCTCTAGAAACCTGGAAGCAAAAAATGTGCATGTGTTGGTTTTACTAATTTTGAAATAAAATAAAAAAAAGCAAACATAAAGCATGCATGCATATGCAAAAATTAACCTTGATTTTGGGGAAGGTTTCCAGCTCCAATACTCTGGCCTATCACTCCACGTAATTGAAAGCTCCCTTGCAGACAATACATAGGATTTTTTGCCAGATGATTTATCCAATTTGAAGCTCTGCAATTCATATGCGTTTGTTGTAAAATATACGATATGGGAGAAAAGAATTTAACTCTTAGGACCAAAGAATTGTTGATTATTTTAAAAAATACAAATATCCGCATAAAAGAGAATGACTATAAAATTGACTAACCTTTCTACCGCCGTCTACGAGAATGGGGTTACAAAGATGAAGATAAAGCTCTTTCTTTGAAGAGAACTTTAGAGGAGTGACGGACCTGGATACAATTTCTTGATAATCCCACGGCAAGAATTTCTCCCAAGCAACATTAGACTCGGCCGCTAACCGGAACGTCCGTGAAACCAACGTAGCCCTGCACCCATCTAATGGAGAAGTGAGGGAGAGAATGATAGAAACACAATCTTCAGGCAACATATTCAAGTTCAATACACCTTGAATGTTCATTTCTTAAACTTGCTACAAGAAGAAATTTATCTGTACGTTTTAAGTTTCCCATTCTGTATAGGTAGCATATATAAGTTGAGTTGGAACTGTTGTTAAAGATAATAGCGTTCGTAAAAAATTTGACAATTTGCACAACTTTAACGTAACCGAGCGAACTCACAATTCCAGTTGACGCCAACAAGATTATTAGCTCAGTTTTGCGACTGTACCAATATTGTGGATTGACTCCACATTGGATAGTTATCTGTCAAAATAATATATTAAATTCAAACAATAATAATAACAATTTCCACAGCTTTCATTGAAACAATCCAACTCGTAATCTGATAATTCCAGTTGACGCCAACGGGATTATTAGGTCAATTTTGATGTCCACCTGTGGTGTGGATTGACCTAATATTGGTCATTAACCTTTCAAATATAAATCTTATAATATATCAAATTCAAACAATAGCAATAGGTTTATAAAAATTAGATATCCTTTATTATAACAAAAAAAAAAAAAAAAGGCATATGGCACTAATCAATAACAATCTTATGTGACGTAGTAAATAACTATGCATATCATCAATGTTCATTGTTCAATAATATGGCAATTATGTTGCAGTTATTAATGAGAGACGTCCCAAGTGCTGGCAACTAAGGAGAACATATTTTAGATATAATTTACTTGGTGTTAGAATTGAATAATATAGTGAGCTTAAGATGCATTTGAGTTAGGATCAAAGGAAAATAATGATTAAAATCTAAAATAAATAAATAATTGGGTGCAGTTGTTGCATGAATGGTACTTTTTCATATGCCAAATTTTTGGCTTTAAGGATATAACTAATATATCGCACAAATGTCACACACACACTTGTTGTGATGCTGATGTAGAAATTGAATTGGGTATTGATCGATTCCCATAACTAATAGCTTGATTAATGATAGATTGAATGATTATGAGAGACTGTGGCACTCTGTCAGTGGTGACATCTTAAACTTTGGCTTAACAATCATATTTTATGTTATTGAAGGTGGTATCTTCTAAATCTCGCATATGGACTATTGGTGCATGAATGTTGCAGCTATGTTTTGTATCTAAATTTACGAAGATTTTAGCCGAAATTTAAGAATATGACTCCTCGTTGAGAGGTAAAAGGTGTCCTGCGAGGCTCAAATGAACAAAGCTGGGAAGAGGGACATAAAACAGGCAGCTAGCTATCTAAGAATTCCAGCATAATTATAGGTTTGTTATGCTAGAAGTTTTTGTACAGGAGATATTCGTCTGATTGGCAAATCTCGCAACAAGAACTCTATAAACACAAACGTTTCTACAAATTGATGAGACAAGCTGATATGCAGCGAGCAATTGCTGCAATCTTAGCGGCTAAGGAATGGCACACAAGGCATTAATGAAAACAAAAAGGACAATTCACAGTCTATCCATCTCACTATTGTCTGGCCTTGTCTCTGAGCTACCCTCATCCATTTCGAATCTCTTGTTGCAAGTCGGATGGCTCAGGAGGATTGAGAAGAAAGCACAACAGAAATGCACGTCACCACTTGGATTTTCTTGCATTCTGACTTTCACCTCTGGACTCAGCGAGCCTCGACTTTGAAACACCCCCTGGCACCATAGGAGGTCGCTCATGAGCTGCATTGCCATGATCCCGCGAAGGGCGTGTCGGACTAGCATAAACTCTCGAAGCACCAATCCTAGAACTTGATAGCAATTGGTCCTTGAGACCCTTGGCTGATTTATACCCATGCATTTCATCTCCATAACCTAAAACTTGAGCTTGCTTATCTAGATCGGAATGTCTTCCCCAGTGCAAGTCATCTCCCACATTTTGGAGTCTTTCAGCTTGGCTGCCCCAATCAACTCCATCTGATATGCTTCTCTGCAGAGTAGTGCTTCTCTTGGGTAGTTTGCCAGAGGTTGACTTTCTCCCCTTGATTTCTTCTTCGTCAAATGGAACCTTTCTTGAATCAAGAGCAGTTCCAGGAGCATAAGCCCAATCGTAGATCTTGTTATTATTGTCCATATTTAATTCAATGGAATGAAGATCACTTTCAGCTGAGTCTTCTTCAATTTCTAGTCCATCTTCTACTTCTCCATCATTATCGTCATTTTCTTCAGTTGGATTGGAACCAAAATGGCTTCTACTTAAATAGGCTGCAATCTCCTCACTGGTAGGTTGATTTACAGAACCGTGTCCTTTTTCTTTTGCCTTTTTGGTTCCTAGAAAAGCTTCAAGCTGACTCCTCAATTTATCAACTGCAGCATTTTTTTCTTCAAGCTGATATTTAGCCTCTGAGAGTTTCATCTGAGCTCTCTCTTCACGCAATACATCAGCTAGCTGCATCATCTCCCTTTCCTTCTCAACCTCTTCAAGAGCTATGAAAGACTCTCTCTTAAGTTCTTGCGCTTCAGCTTTATCATCATTGATATCTCTGGCTAACTCATCACATACTTGTTCAATTACTACTCTTGCTCTCTTCTCAGTCTCAAGATCTTTCACCGCCTTCAGAAGGGAATGCTTAGTCTGAGCTAGTTCTTTCCCGAGCTTCTTGTTTAAGCTTTCAAACCTTCTCCTCAGCTTCCTTTCTACCTCAAGTTCTCCTGCAATGGATTCAATAGCAGCCTCAACCACTTCCTGCTCCTTATTTTTCCATGCTGCCTTTTCTTCAGCAAAACACTTCATTAGATAGCTGATCTCACTTTGGTCTGAGCGCTGTTCTTGGATAAGTTGGTTCACTTGCAGGCGAGCTCTCTCAAGCTCAGCATGTAAGGCCGAGACAAGAGACATGCTCGAAGAAGGCCGATCTTCTTGACCCCACATGCGATTAATAATCTTGAGAAGCTCTTTAGATGTAGTCAATGCATTACTAACATCCTTCAAACGAGTCTTAACTCCGGCAGTTGATCCACTAGGAGTCTGTGCTCGGGATCTAGTCTCTACCTGCTTCATAAAATGGGGAGTTGAAAACCACTTCTCAAAATCCTTAAGTTTCTAACACAAGGTAAATGACATCTAAAAATCTTTCTAAATTTGGATTTGGAATTATAACACTTGAACGTCTCAGTGTGATACTTATACATTCAAAATGACTGAACATCCATGAATGTGTGTGTGAGTGTGTTGCTGCTGTTGCATATGCATCCAGCGTGAATGTGTGTGTCCAACAAAGACCAAACATGCTCCAGATGAACTAGAAAACACAAAAATCACTTTAATTTTTAAAGAGTTCAAGTGCCCAAATATGAAACTTAAGTAGGTGTACCTCCATTAAGCTAGCATTACTAACAGAATCCAAAACTCCACCATTGCTTTCTGTTAGCCTAAGCCTCTGAGAAATGGATGATGATCTTCTATGGCGACTACCTGTGCCTGATCGATCCATCCTCTGGAAAGCAATAAATTTAATAGTGAAATGAGCTCTTGTGCTGCATCAACATCTAATTGACAATAAAGCATATCAAACAGAAGTATGATTCTGCTGCATCTGGTTGAATACTACCAGCCCTGGTAATCCTATTCCCAACAATTTGATTGATTTCCAATGGGGATCAATTTAATTAAAACAAATTGAAGCAAGATTTCAAATTTCTATTTACGCGATCATCTCAAATGACACTTAATGTGTTCTTCTAAGTTATAAAGGATCACCATTATCACTTGATTACCAACAGCATATGGACAAATTAGAACTTATGTGGATCAAAATAACCAAAGCAAAACGGAGACATATCAAACTATTCATGAAAAACTCCAGCATCATATGTCAAAGCACTAGAAAATACCTTTCTGTCAACGTCAACAATCAGACAACAAGCCTGAACTTAAAAATAAAAACCGTTCCTCTTACCTTCAACACCACCGAACCTACCGCACAAAATGAAAAAAAACCCAACACAACAACATCACAAGCCATTGAAACAGAAACAAAATCAACATGTAACAAAAGTGTCAATTTCATTATGCATACCCCCACGAATTCAAAAAAAAAAAAAAAAAAAACTCAAACACATGCAAAATTAAACTCACCTCAGAAACGGGGCTGTGAGATGGATCAGACAAATGGGCAGGCAAAGAACCCGAATGAAGGGACCGGGTGACCCGTTCCCTTTCTCTGTCTCTAGCTCTAGCTTCTCTCCTAATCCTCTTCTCATCATACCCACCACCACCACCACCAGTCTCTCTCAGCTTCGGCGACGGCATCTCGTTCATCTCCCACAGCGTCGCGGCCAGCTTTCTCGCGGAAACCGGCTGCTGAGAATGCTGATACTGTTGCTGTAGCTGTAGCTGGTGTTGTTTCGCTTTATTGGCGAACCCACCATACTCACTCTGGGAGTCAATCGCACGCAATGCCGAAGACGGAGTAGTCCGCATCAGCCTCCATGTGGGCACCGGCGTAGCGGATCCTCCCCCACCTCCTCTCTTGCCTATTAAAATTGCTCTTTTGAATCTGTAGTTCTGAACGATCGATGACGTTGACGAAGCTGATGATGAACACCCACGTTTCCTTATTTTTCCCGGGAAAAAATTCTGGGCCTGATTCTGCTGCCTTGACATTGTTTCATTCAACTATTATTTTCTAGATCTGGAAAAAGAAAAAGAAATACAGGTTTTGCATTTATAATGCGCAAGTTTGTTATTTAAAAAAAAGGAAAGAATTTGAAAGTAGAAGAATAAATGCTAAGTGAATGCAGAGAGACAGAGAGAGTACCATTAGGTGATGTAATGAAGGGGAAATTGAGGGAATCAAATCACGAAAAGTGGGGAGGCTTCGATGCTTCCACTGCTTAGCCCACTCGAACGCTTGCGTTGTGTGTCAAGAGAGAGTAAAGCGGGACAGAGAAAGAAAGAGCGCTAGTAAAATCACTGATCAGACATGCTGCTGTGGTCTTGGGTGGGATTAGCACGTGGAGCTACGCGATTGGCTGTTAGAGGGGTAATTATTTGATTGTTAAATTAAAAGTGAGTGAGCATGTGATCTGTGATTATGGTGGCAGTGAAATTTGTGGGATTTTGAGTTGGGCCACTTGGATTTTATTAGATTACCGCATTGGCAAGCAAAGAAATTGCGGCCTGAAAATCCAGTCAAATAGTATTAATAATTTTATCGCAGAGTAATGTTACATTTGCATATTCACTAATTGGAGCTGTTTAGTGTCAATTAAATGTGTAAGGATTGGGTTACTTTAGGATAAAGTAATACTCATCTTTGTATTTGATGGTAAAAATGAGATTAAAATAAGTAATTATAGGCTCATCAATTAGTGAAGTGAATAGTTAAAAATATATATTCTAAAGGGACCCCTTGAGATAAGAGTGGTAACACTAAAATATTTATCCTAATATAGGGATTGGGATAACAGTGCCAAGGCCAAAAATTAAGGTAAGGTTCGTTTAGATTTACCGATGAATAGATTTAATTTCGATTATATTTTATACTACATTATTTATTTATTTTTAGCTATGGTGATTTAATTTAGATTATATCTTCATAATCTTTTTTTCATTTTTAACCATGTTTGATTTAATTCAGGTTATGTTTTATGTTATTTTATAATTTTTCATTTTTGGCTATGTTCAACCTTTGATACAAATTTCACAAGGCATTGATTTGTCTCATTTTCTTTTTTTTCTTTTTTTTAAGAAGTTACTCGTTAAGGACCAAATTAATTTTTAATAAGTCAACTAATGGAAGTGACATAAAAAGAGTAAATTATTATTTTTTAAAAATTAATATAATGGAGTGTTACCTTTTAATAGTTTGTGTAATAATTTGTTATTTTGAATTACTTGTCATAGTGAAAGGATAAGAATCCTAAGATTTAATTATAAATTTAGATTTTATTTGATGAAAATATAATTTTGTCCATGTGAGTATGTGGCGTCAGTGCGAGATCATCTTTAGACTAATGACAGTAACTAAAATGTAGTAAACTGTTATTTTTTTAAAAGTTAATAGAGTAAATTGTTATCTCTCAATAATTCGTTTGGTGATTTGTATGTCGCTATTCTTGTAGTGAAAGGATAATGACCAAAAATATATTAAAAGTATGTTAAACGAGTAAAATTTTAGAAAATATATTAAAAGTTTAGTTATCCAATTACGACACATCTGATAATCTAGTCAAATTAATATTTAAAATTTTTATCATCATTAATAACACAATAAAATATATACCAATTCTAACCTGACAAAGGCTCGGTACCAACATAACACGCTAAACCAAAAGAAATCATTATCCCTACATGTGACCACATGAATGCATGATAAAAATTCGACGGAGCCAAAGTCCTCACTCGAAAGTGAAAACTTCTCCGAATCTTTACGGGGACTGCTCTTGGCCACAATATCGTCAAATATCCAGAGAATAATTCAAGCATAAGAAATGCATAAAAAACAAACAAAATTAAAAAATTAAAAAAAAATCATGCTAGCGATATCATCGAAATCGCTATTGTGCATTAAAATATCCTGAAATCGCACATTTTCGTCGCATCAATTGTCCACATTTCATTTGTTTTCTAGTCCAACTTACACCTAGATATAGTCAATGATCCGAAAAAAGGGTCCTTCATTAATTCTCTCACAAACTGAGCTATTCCTCCAAGAGCTCAGTTATCGAACCCAGAAAAAAAGAGAAAAATTCAACAATGGCAATTGGGTCCGTATTTCTCTCAATTTGTCTCTTATTTTCTTCAGCTTTCACTATCTCAAATGCCAAAATCTTCCCAACGATTCCTTCTTTAAGAATCACCCCAGAGAAAGTCTCATCTCTGATTTCAAATTCCAAAAATGGCCAGGGCTTATACAGGACGAAGTATCACACTCAGATTCTCGATCACTTCAATTACAATCCTCAAAGCTATCAGACTTTCCAACAAAGATACTTAATCAATGAAACTCACTGGGGTGGCTCCAAAAATAATGCTCCAATCTTTGTTTACACTGGAAACGAAGGTGACATCGAATGGTTTGCTCAAAACACTGGGTTCATGTATGATGTGGCTCCAAAGTTCAAAGCCCTTCTTGTTTTCATTGAGGTAAATGATCAAACAAAAACCCTTTTGTTATTTTTCTATTATTTTCTCGGTAGACAAACAGAAACTGATTGTGAAATATATTAACTGCAGCATAGGTTTTATGGGAAGTCCATTCCATATGGAGGCAACAAAGAGATTGCTTATAAAAATGCAAGCACAACTGGATATCTGAGCTCAACCCAGGCATTGGCTGATTATGCTTCTTTGATCATTGATCTCAAGAAGAATTTGACTGCAACAGATTCCCCAGTTGTTGTTTTTGGAGGCTCCTATGGAGGAAGTATGATAAAATAATTAATTTATTCCTTAATTTCTTAGCTGTCTTTTCTATTTTTTGACTTTATTAATATCAGTCACCAATTGACAACGTTATATTAAAATTCTCTTCACGAGTGAAAGTTAAACACATTTAAAAAATGTAGTTTTCAACTAGATAATACTGTTTCCTTTACAAATTTTAGCTATAATTTAATATTCTATATATTATTACAGTCAGATATTATTATCGAGGATGAAATTTATATTTTTAACATACAAATGTCCGCATTAAAAAAAAACTTTAATTTTATTTTTATTATATTAATTGCTATATAAATTGAATAAGATGAAATATACCTGCATATTGCTATATAAATTGAATAAGATAAAATATACCCGATAAAGAAATTTAATTAAGTTGTTGATTGGAATAGATTAACAGCGAATTTATTTGTCTTTGCAGTGCTGGCAGCTTGGTTTAGGTTAAAATACCCACATGTTGCCATTGGAGCCTTGGCATCTTCTGCCCCAATCCTCAATTTTGACAATATAGTATCTCCATATAGCTTTACTAACATTATAACTCAAGACTTCAGGGTACGTCTTTCTTTCTCTTTCAATATCAGTTCTTTACTTTCTTAGCTGTTTTATATGTGTACACTTATTTATTATATAACATAAATATGATCACATTGAGCCTCAAGCAATTAATTAACCCATATGCATGCAGCTGCAGGCACTAAATTCTCAAAACAATAATATTAAGTAACTAATTAAACCATGCATGGTACTGTTGTCAGAAACAATTAATTCTAAATTAACAATCTCTTCTTTTTTTTTTGTTTCAATTAACTTTTTGTGCTTGGGGAAAATCAGAGTGTGAGTGAGAATTGTTACAAAGTGATCAAAGGGTCCTGGAAACAGATCGAAGAGACTGCCGAAAAACCTGGGGGTCTTGAAAAACTCCAAAAAGCATTTAGAGTCTGCAAGTAAGCTCTTGAGTACTCACTTGTTAATATACCTCAACACAAACTTGAAGTAACTAATTTAATCGTTTGTTTTTAATTTTTTTTGGTATAAAATTTTGTTAATTAATTTGGTTGTTGCAGATCAGAGAAAAATTTTGCCATCGGAAGCTGGCTTTCAACAGCCTTCGCATATACGGCCATGACGGATTATCCAACTCCTTCAAATTTCCTGAATCCCTTGCCAGCTTTTCCTGTCAAAGAGGTGCTTGCCCTGCCGTGCACGCTCTTTTAATTTCGTTTTATTGATCAAATTTTGTGATTAGCATAACATTTGAAAGGGCAGGGGGTATAATAGTAAATTTATTAAGTTAATGATGACATGGACTTGGCTGACTACAGATGTGTAAAGCGATTGACGATCCGAAGACTGGAAATGACGTGTTTGCCAAGTTGTACGGTGCTGCTAGCGTCTACTATAACTACAGTGGAACTGCCGAGTGTTTCGATCTAAATGGTGATTCTGATCCTCACGGCCTCAACGAATGGGGCTGGCAGGTTAAGAGTTATTTGCGTTTATATATATATATATATTAGTAGTTTCAGTTTGGGATTCCTGATTTTAATAAAGTCAGGGATTTACTAAAAGACAAAAAAAATACAGACTCTAATATATTTTTTTTATTTTTTAGTAGATCTCGGACTTTAATAAAATCAAGAATTCCTAATTAAAAAATTACTATATATATATATATATATACTCGTTACCATTAATTTTCTCAATTCATTACCAACTGCCGAAAAGTAATAGATTTCTATAGTCTAAGATTCGATATTAATAAATAACCATTAGTTATAACACACTTCCTAGTTTATATGGTTTTTTTTCAAATAAAAAATAAAAATGATGATTATTCATCATTCCTAGAAAATTTTAACACTAATATTTTTGTTAATAACAGGACTCGAATCTAGGCCCCTCAACTTTCAGAATACAATTTCTCTTATAGAGCTGGAAAGCTTGCCACTATGCATTAGATGTTGGAAGCAACAAAATTTTAATAATACTGTAGTAATATTTTTAACTTAAGTTAACTAGAAATATATAGAATACTTTCTTGAGTCTTAATCAAGAATTTTATTTTTTTTTAATAATAGTGGATAGAGAGCATTGGGGTTTTGGCGGGGGGTAAGTATCCAAGAAAAGCATGCATACGTGATGGTGGTGTGATGATTAATTATGATTTTAGCTTAGCATTTGGAGCCTTTAAACGTGAAAAATCAAATTTGCTATAAAAGAATTTCAAATAATCATTTTGCTTGGTAGCATGCCCAGCCATTGCTATTTTGATCAAATTAAACAAAATGTAGTTGGTCCGGGCTGGGAAAAGTGCTAAACTTTTCGCACCTACAAGAGCCAGTGACATGATGATGATGATGATTTACATTTACATTCGGTGTTGGAAAACGTTTCAGAGTGAAAGTGGCAATTTCAAATTTAAATTTGAAATTAAATCTAAAATCATAATCTAGAAAGCAAAGACTGATGGGGTATCCGATGAAAACGTGACAAATTGTGTTTTTGTTTAACAAAAAATACAATAACTCAGGAGGAGCTTCAATGATATTACATATTTGAACTTTTTTAATAAATGAAATTTAAGTAAGTAAAACGATGAATTAAGAAGTCGTCCGAATTTTGTTATGATTTTCGAAGAACTTAAGTTATGATGTACAACATTATATTAGTAGTTTTTACATGTATTAATTTATAACATTGTATCATGTTACTAGCTAAATAAAGCTCAAGGTTATCGCCTCTTTTTTTTTTTTTTTTTGGTGGGGGGGCAGGCATGTACAGAGATGATAATGCCGACGGGTGGTAGCAACAAAGATAGCATCTTCGAAGAATCCGAAGAGGACTATGATGCTAGAGCCCGATTTTGCAAGGACACCTATGGCGTTGATCCCAGACCCAATTGGATCACAACAGAATTTGGTGGCCATGTGGGTACTCTTATTATTATTTATATATATTATCATCATTTTGCTTTTCTTGATTGAACAACCAAATAATGTAACAAGACGATAAGATTTGATGCTGCCTTATTTAGCTCTTTTAATAAGTTCTTGTCTATTTGTGTTTTGGACAGAAAATTGGGTTAGTCTTGAAAAGATTTGCAAGCAACATCATCTTCTTCAATGGCTTAAGAGATCCTTGGAGTGGCGGAGGGTATGATCTCTCTCTTCGCAGTGCAAACGTCTCTTAGCGTCGAGAAAATCTTCAGTACTTGCTGCATGCACATTTGCCTCCGTTAGGTTGCTTTTATGTGATGAACTTTAAAAGAAGATTAAACACGCACGTAATCGAAATTTAATGGCCGAGAGTGTACATATATCATCACTTTTCTTGGAGTAGTTGTTGCTATTATTATTATTATTATTATTATTTGTTCTATCATTTACATTGTCATTTATGATCTTTCAGGGTGTTGAAGAATATTTCCAAGACCGTTCTTGCACTAGTTGAAAAAGAAGGTTGGTTCATCAAATTTTGAAACAAAAGTGAGAAAAAAAAAAAAAGAAGAAGAAGAAATCTGCTCATTTATTATAAAATTAAAAATTAAAAAATATCTCTAATATTAATATCTTGTGTGCATTGTGGCAATTTTTTATTAGGGGCTCACCACGTAGACCTGAGATTTTCAACAAAAGTGGATCCACCATGGCTCAAGGATGTGCGCAGAAGAGAAGTGCAAATCATTGGCGAGTGGATCTCTCACTACTTTGACGACTTAGCCCAGTGAATTACATACGACTCGTAGAGATGACAAATTTTTTTTGCTTTTTCTTCTTTTTCGAAATTTAGTCAAAAACGTTCAATAATTGCTCAAGCCTCAATGTGGTGCTGGAGTTATGGGATTTGAACTTCACTCAAAATAGAATTAAGGAAGGATTTTGTTTGGTTAATTTCATATCATCTTAAAAATCCGACTCTTCGCTCACACCGAAAGTAAGAATCGTGTAATATATAATTCATACAACTTTTCCAAGTACTAGAGGGTTCAACTGATAAAATCTCTTATGGTGGTATAAAAGATCTGAGATTTGAACCCCTTTTACGTAGGTGGGAGTGAAATTGGTATCTATTATACTACTGAAAAAAAATGCAATATGAAAGAAAATGCTCATAATTTGCTAAAAGAACAGATGGGCTTCCTAATTCACGTTCTGTTTCTGGGCTAAAATATTCTTTTCTTTGGATCAAGTTTGGGCTCGATTGTTTTGGAGGCCCAAGGTAAAGAAATTTAGATTTCGGTAGAATTTGTACAAATCTGTTTCCGAATTGGGAGAGGGTTCATAAAATTGAACATGTTTGTTATGGTAGTTTTCACGGTGATATGTGCACGAAAAGGAGCACTAAAGAAAATCCACTACAAGAATTTTTATTTTTTATTTTTTGGTCTTTTGTACTATTTTTTGTGTTTTTTTTTTTTTTTTTTTTGGGTACAAATAACATTTATTTTAGTTTTCGATCTACTGACTTGTGTTTCCTACTCCTGCAAAGATTTATTCGAATTGAATTTTGACATTTATTTTGAATAAAGAGTTCGTTTTTTATGTATAGAAATGAAAACATTTTCAAAATAAATTATTATAAACGATAACAAACAAATCGAAGGGACATATTTATCCGGCCTCATTTTTCCGGCATCTAAATAGTATTTGTTTTATTTACTGAATCCTTCTCATAACAAGATTGAATAACATATCAGTAAAATAAAGGGGAACTAGATGAAGGTAAAATTTTTAATTCCTCAAAAATGTATTATTATTATTATTATTATTTTTTTTTTGGGTTGGAAGAAAATATATAGCATGGATTTCGCTGACACAACTATCAATTTGGAGGCACCTGAACCGTGTCATCAACCTAACAACACCTAGATTGACATTAACACATCTTTGTTTTATTTTGAAATTATCAATCACAAGACGTATCTGAATAAACCAGCCATTAAACAGATTGAATGAACTACCAAAAATAGTGTTCAAAAACATCATAATCAAGGCATGATGTTGCCAAAATAGGAGGCAAATTACGCATTAAATAATGAGTGAAAATTAGGCGGAGTAAAGACACAAGGTCTTCTTCGATTTGATTTTTTCTTTTTGCCATTTTTTCAAAGTTAGGCCGTGAATGAGACAGGTCGTTTGATCCATTATTCAAAAAAATTTGCAAAGTGGGTTTTGTCATTGGATTTATAGAATACAAGAGTGAGTGGACGGATGAAGTTGACTACATAAGACACCCATTGCCCAACATGGAAATAAAGATGCCCATAATATAACATTATTCTTTCCTAAGTACGCTGTTACACCTTTTTTATCTACCAATTTCTGTCATTCATCCCAACATCAAAATGCCTATCATTTTTTTTTTTTTTTAAATCCTAAACATTTACTATATTAAGAGAATCTAATAGCAATTTAGAGTCAACGTAATTATAATTTACTTGAAAGGAAGAAAGTTTTAAGCTGTGCCGACACCGTAAAATCATTATGAATATATCATGCATATATATGTGGTAGACTGCAATCGGATAGTGTTGTATGATGTCCGCCGCTTGAAAATTTATGTGAATGAAATACGTCCACAATATTAATTTACTTTTGTTTATTTCTACAGTAATTATATATTATAATTAGAACACCTTAATTTCAAACCGACTTAAGTATCACCGTCACCTAATAAAACAAGAAGAATTGTTTGTTACATGTTGTAACCTTTAGTTCTTTTACTAAAGTGCTAAAAGCCGTAAACTATAGAAAATTCAAATGCAAAAAACCACTTTTTTTTTGTTGGAAAAAGCAAGATATAAGAAGACAAAATTTGTCTTATTTTTTCCATTACTTGAAAAAGTAAAAAAAAAAAAAAAAAAGAGATTTAACAAAGCTGATGATGCAAAACTTTATCACTTAGATCAATTTTTGGATATATATATATATTTGATAAAATGGTTTTGTTACTTTTCTGTGTTTGGGTGAACAAATCTGCCAGTGGAGTTACAAGTTCTGCTAAAATTCTCAAAAATTCATAACGCACGCCTTGGGTAAATTTCGGAGATGGAGTTGAAGTAATAAAAATGGCTAGGTTAAATAGTAACTTTCTGTAGCGTATAAAAATGTGTAAAAAAGATATCGAAATAGAGGGTGGATTTAACCAATGGGACCATACTATTTCACATGGTCCTACATCTATCAGACTATCACCCCCCCAAATTCAAACTCTGATCCTACAACGCGCGGGCCACGTGTCGCTTACAGTTGCATCATCATCTGATTTCCCTCTTTCTTGCCCTTTGCAATCTAAGATAACGAGTGCAGCCTGGCAAACAGTAAGTAAAACCAAACCTTGCCCCACCCCCCCAATAATTAATTATAAAATAAAAAAAAATTGAAACAATATTCTTTTATCTTTTATGCTATGTCTTAAAATAAAAATTGAAACAATTATTTTTTTTTCTTTGGGGGGGCGGGGGGGGAACTTGGGTGATTAATACAACTTCTAAAATTGCCAAAAGAACTTTTTAAAAAAAAAAATAGAAATTATAAAAAGAATTTGGTAAATAAATCTAAGAAAGATTTTTGAATGAATTGGAGGGAGGTTCAACAAATTTCTTCAAACTTTCTGTTTAGACCAATTCCAAAATTTTATGGGAGGATCTCGGAACAAGTCATATTTGTTCACATTTAATACAAATAAATTGCGACAAAAACATTTTTTAAAAAAAAAAAAGAAAGCAAAAGAAAATGGGAGGTGGTCTCTGATCTTGTGGGGCCCTGGAAATTCCAAATGAAAAATTTGATACAGTGGGGCCCCAATTGAGAGTCCCCACAGACCGCAGTCCACAGCAGCCCACGCATGCTTTGCTCACTCTTTGATTGATGGGAAATTGATATCATGAGCCTTTTACAGCCGAGCCACACGGCCTGATCAACACCAGACATGGCCTCTTCTACTTGTATTCGGCTTCCTTTTATTTTTCTTTCTATTTAAATCAATTTTCTTAGATTAAAACATTTTTTATTCTCACACCACGTGTCTTGGGAAATTGCTAATTTCTTTCTTAATTATTTACTTGCAGCCTTTTTTTTTTTTTTCGTTGGCAGTGCCAGATATCATATGCCGTCTGTAGGGCAGGCAGTAGGCCACATAGGGGGAGGCAAAAGGAGGGAGAAAATTGGTGTTTGTTTCTTGGGAAATTAATAATCCCTAATAATAATAATAATAATAATAATAATAATAATAATAATAATACATAATGTTCTTGGGAAATTTAGTATTTTTCTGACATTAGACAGGTTGTTTTGCTGAATTTTGGTGATTTGAGCTGACAAGGAACCTTCATGAGAACTGTCAAACTTTCTACACTTCCTGTTCTCTTAGAGAAATTTGTATGGTCAACAAAGAAATTTAATGAATGTTGGCATCTAAAACCGTTATTAAAATATGTTTACGGCTAGACAAATTAATATGATCAATCCTAAGATAAGCGAGCAAGATTTGATAGGTCGAAAAATTAAAACAGTTAATCAAATAATTACGGCATTTAAGAAATCACTGTGTGATTAGTAAATTGCAAAATGCCAAAACAGTTTTATATAAGAGTGTTTGTTTCATAATTTGTAGGGGGTAGCCGCATCGTTATTCTTGAACAATAAATAACTAAAAAGAAATAAAGTTTTAATTATTACACCTAAACTTGTTGAATCCACTTTCCACTCTATAATTAATCACATAATCTCATGAAAACCCAAACTAATCAAGGGGTCAAAGACTTGAAGCGCAAAGTCCAAATTCATTAATTGAAATGTTGAAGTAAGCTCTTGCATTCGTTCCACCAAAACTACAAGTCCACAATATCGGCTGCATAAATATTTTATGTATGAAAAATATTTGTAACATGCGATTCAATTCAAGATGCGTAACTCTCACTCAGAAGATGACTCGGAGGTTCCCATTTCGGACCACATGAAATTAAATGGTCGTTGTTATAAAGTGAGTTTGAAAGTGACGAGCAAGAAAAAAAAAATAGACACCTAAGCTTGAGGATTAAGACAAATGATATACAAAAAGTATATTTTTTTTTATTTTAATTATTTGTGAGGCATTTTTCACCAAAAGTTCGTCATTTTCATGGGACGAAGCTATACATAAAAAGATTAGGAGATTAAGTTAATATGTATCAGCAATCGGTGAATAATAATTATTGTTACATATTATTAAATAACACATCAAATATCAAATCAACTGAAACAAATAGTTACACATCTTGTACCCATTATTAAATGCGTAGTTGCATAACGGAGTTTTACAAATGATTACTTTTAAACACATCATCCATATAGGAGAAAATGTAAAATATCTTACATTATCCGAAGTCGTGTATATGTTTATTTTAAATTAACCAACCATGTTGGTGATTACAATAGACATGTAAATGTTTACGTTACATCAATTATTTTTTAAATTAGGGCTACTATCGGTATGCTACTTATCCTATATATATAAATTTTTTTTTCTTTTTTTGGTTATAAATCCCAAATTAGAGCTTGCGCACTAAAAACTCAATACATATATAACCGAAAACAGAAAACAAAAGAGAAGGAAGCGGGATGAAAAAAAGTCGGAATAAAAGTGATAGAATATACCCCATACATGCGTGGGTTTTAACTTTTAAGCATGGCAATTTATCAGCAGACACGAGATCTCGCTGTGTGTGCTTAATTATATAGCTAAACCATTTGATGCAATTAAAACATTTCAGTAACGGGTCATCTCCTAATGTTGACTTGGTTAAACCAAGTAAAATAACAAGCTAGTAGCTTATTTATAGACCTCTCTAACAATTTCATTATTAAATTTCTAATTCAAAGTTGCTACAAGGTTGTCGGATAACAACGAGAAACATTAAATCAATTCATAATCCAAAGCATCTATTTCGATCATTTTCACTAATTTATATATTACCCTTTGTAAGATTATGTTTCTAACAACGAGCTAGTAGAGATGCGTATCAAACTTTAGATTATGGTACATTGTTCTTGGCTCTTTGAGACAAGTTTGGACAGTTATACCTTTTACATTGAACTGGTACAAAATCTGAACAGGCATCCCTTTCATAAATTAATCACCATTTAAAAATAATTGATTAATTTTCATATGCCGTTATTGATGAGGACCCTTCAGCATGTTACCCTTCAACGAATCAATTTCATGAATAGTATCAAATTTAGGGGGCGAAAATTGTTGGATGATAATTGAAGGTTGTTTGATATTGTATTAAGACTTGTTTTTAATACTTTTATTAGATTTTTATCTAACAGTTTAAATTTTTGGGTCTTAATTATAATATTTTTAACATGGTATGATACTAACACCTTATATTTGTACCATTGATCGTAAATCATATAATAGATCATTCTAATGAGAACCCGTCATACATTTAAAATTTTTCTCTATCCCGGTTATCCCAATAATCACTATAATCACGAGTATATGAATTTACCTCGAGAATGCAATTCCACATGAGCTTTCTCTTTAAAATAACATTTGCTGCAATTCATTAATGATATATATAGTATTTCTTTTTGAAATTGGTCACAATCGGTAGATATTATAAAAGGAAATATTCTACTGAGATTTGAAGTACATACGTTTGTAGTATAAGTAGAGATCTAGTGAGACTAAAGTAGAATTTTGTCCCAACGATTTTGTTTTTTAAATTTATTTCCACCCATGCTAATAGGAAAGAACCTCAATTAGACTCAAAACTTATTTCCTCAATAATACTCAATTTTATTGACGACACAAGTCCCAACAATGTGCCAAAGTAATTACCTAGTTCATAAAAGTTTAACCATTCCAAATTTTTACTTTTTTGTTTAAATCCAGCTAAAATTCATTTCCCTAGAAAACAAGACCACGTACATGACACATGATAATATATAACAGATAAGTAATCTGCAAAAAGAGACCTGTGGATTCGAGTGAGAAAGTCTCACCGATTGGTCTTACAAGATTACAAGACCGGGGGGGTTTGCTTGGGAACTGTGGCACTACCAGAAATGGAAATAAATAATTCCTGAAATAGATTACAATATCATCACTCGTTGAGTCATCACTGCCCTCAATTAACTCATATTCTTATTCTGGCCGTGCTTGTCTTGTTCTTCAGTCAACTCTCTGAAATAAACGAAAAGATATTTTTCCCCGAATGCAGAAAACACTCCACGAATTGTATGACAGATTCCTCACCCAACCTGCGTTTTCTTTGTAGTGAAGGATTCCTGTAACTTGGTCATTATTATTATTATTTTTTTGGTTTATATATATATATGTATGTGTGTGTGTGTGTGTTATTAAATTAATATAGATATTTTCACGGTATAGGGGCAATAAGTAGGCCTTTCTATTCTTGAAACAAATCTTCTTGTCTCCGGGTGTATTTTAGTAGATTTATAATCTCCCTTAAAAGTATTGCTGTAAACACTTCAAATAAAATATCTGTTTGTTAATTGGTTGGGAGAAAATGAGTATCACAGCTCTCTGATGCCGTATTTGGTTTGACCATTTGATCAAGGGAAAGAGAGTCAAACCTTGGAAGTAATAAAAGAATTGGAGGGTGCATGCATGCACTAGCCATACAAAAAGCTTTTTTGCATGATGAATGCAATTTGTACGACGAGTTGCAAATTATGCCCAAAAAAAAATAAAAATAAAAAGCTAACAACAGTAAGTAAGATGACACAAGCATCTTTGGTTCTATTACAAGTTGGAGACTTGGAGACTAATTACACCGCAAAAAAGGCACAAGGGCCAGTGTCGTATAAAATTAATTGTGTGTCTCCAACTCCAATCCAACTAGAAATTTTATTTTAATCCAAAACAACTGGTTTCGACTTTCAAGCCGACCTTTTTGTAGGGTTCGAAAAGGCAGCTGTGTGTCCGAATCCACCTGGAAATTTTAAGGCGGGTTTTGTCCGAAACTAAAAGAAACGGGCATACAAGCTCAATCAAATAAACAAATATTTATAGGGATGCAAATTAATGCAATATAAATTTCAACAGAGAAAGAAACATCGGGAGGCAGAAGAGAGATAGAAAATTAAAAAATGTGAGGAGAGAATTGAAACACGACTGAGCAAAAAGACGGTAGCTGGAGGGTGGGGGGTTGGTTTTGAATCCAAATGGACAAATCTTATCTCATTATCTTTCTCTCAGCTTATGGGAAAGCGAAAGGGAAAGGGATCTGTGGATTTTATTTTCAGAGAGTCCCAATCGCTTCTTTGTTTTTTAGAAAACTAGGAATGGCCAAACATCAATAATGCTGTCATGCACGTGACAAATATACTATTCCCTCCTCAATACAATACAATACAACACTGCATAGCATCAGCCATAATAGCCCAATAATAGAGAAATTAATAAACAACAGAATATCTTTACACCTAATCAATTTAATTTCAATTCACACTCCCGCTCTGGGAGACTAGGACCACTCCGATCCCTCTGATAATATTCCTCACACCCACTTGCTCTCCTCCAGATTTTACTCTCCTCTCCAATCTTTTTTGAATCGAAAAAAGTCTCTCTTACTCTTACTCTTACATGATCATCATATGTAAAAAGTTATTAGCTGAAAATGTCTGCACGTTAAAAATTATGGTAATTACCGAATTCCAATTTCACACTTTAGAAACAGAAAAAATTACCTCCTAGAAAACTAATTCACCCCCCTAGGACCACTTCCTAGTAGCATTGCTTACACCCGCTTGATTTTTTCCAAAGTGATTGTGTTTTTCTCCAACTAAAGTCTTGAATATGTCTATAAAAATTATCAGATGTAGACCATCCACACGTTTTAAAATATAAAATGAAAAGGTCATAATAAATTTTTAGATTCACACCTCAAAAATAAAAGATAACACCTAACTAATTAATTTACTTTCACACTTCTTGGACCACTCTATTTCGAAGGCCTACTTGATTTTTCAAAAAGGTTTTTTTCTTTAATTATACGTAGAAAAAATTTAAATTGCCAACATTATTTGATGTGGATGTCCACACGTTTAAAGAGATTAAAATTAGACGATAACAGCTAATTTCAAATTCACATTTAGATTGCCAACATTATTTGATGTGGATGTCCACAAGAGATTAAAATTAGACGATAACAGCTAATTTCAAATTCACACATTAGAACATCTGAACGTTCACACTAGATAAAGACTATACATAATTATATCCATTGTACCACGCTATTTATATGTATATTTGGCAAAGGCAAGTAAGCAGACCCATGTACGTTATTATTTCCTTTTCAAGGAAATATATGATATATCATGCCTGCAAAAGTCATTTACCGTAGAGGGAAAATATAGAATACGAATACGGGGAAAACCCAAGAGTTAGGAGAACGGTTGGATGGAGAAAGATAAACGATGATCAGAATGCCAGATAAGCTGGACCTACCACTTGATTTGTTTCTGCAAAATGGTACAGTAACAATACAGTAGAATCTCTTTCTTTCTAAAGATTCATGGAGATATAGTTATATAGATACGCATTATGTATACACAATACATTCAAATATAAATGTTCTGCTAAACTCAGTAAAAACAAATTATTGTATATCTCACACCATTTTCTTACTAAAACTGCACGGAGCCTCAATTACACTGAAATTAATGATGGAATTTTTCTTCACGCAAAACCTTAAAAGTACCTTTCGTACTTACTCACACCATTCTCAATTTCTCTTCCTCTTTATTTATTTATTTATTTATTATTATTATTTTTGCTTTTTCTCTCTCTCTCTCTGTTTGTAATTATATCCTATTGTCAAATTAAATGCCCCACAGTTTGCACTTCAAAATTACTCACTCATACCTCATTTCTTCACTACGCCAAAACTCAAAATCCTTTCACAAAAACTACATATGTCAATAAATCACTTCTCCACAGACTTACAAGAAACGTCCTGGCGGCAGCAACACCCACAGCAGCTGCATCAATCCATGATGGAAACAGCACAAAACAGCTCCAACAGTTCTTGTTCAGCAACAGCCCCCCAGCAACAACAACAACAATTTTCTTCTTGGCCTTCCCCTCATCAGCATCAGTTCTATCACCACCAGCTTTGGCTCAACTCTTATAATAATAACAGTAGCAATTCTCATCACAACCCAACCCTCAGCTTTAATCTCAACATCCAACACGACACTACCGAAGAACAACCAATGACAAGCTTAAACTCAAACCAAGAGCAAGAACTTGAAAAAGAACCCCTGTTCGAGAAGCCCTTGACCCCAAGCGATGTCGGAAAACTCAACCGCCTCGTAATCCCCAAACAACACGCGGAGAGATATTTCCCACTCGGTGGTGGAGCTGACTCGGGATCATCATCAGACAAAGGCTTGTTACTCGGTTTCGAGGACGAGTCCGGCAAGCACTGGAGATTCCGCTACTCGTACTGGAACAGTAGCCAGAGCTACGTGCTGACAAAAGGCTGGAGCCGGTACGTGAAGGAGAAGAGACTAGACGCTGGAGACGTAATTCTCTTCGAACGACACCGTACTGATAGCGAAAGGTTGTTTATTGGGTGGAGGCGACGTGGCGCTGCGGCGGTAGCACAGGATGCACAGACCGGCGGTGCTGCTGCCGGTGGTGGTCGTAGCGGTGGATGGCCTAGAGGGTTGTATTCAAATCACCCTTACCCTGTAGATGTTGTCCAAGGCCACGGCGTTTCTGTGCCGTTATATCAACATGCAGGTATTTAATTTGTTCACATTGTAACTTTTTGGTTACTCGCATTGCTGTTCAATTTTGAAAGCACGGCGGTTTATAAAAAAAAACAAAAAACAAATTCGGCCCAAATTTACTGTAAATTTTGCCGGGAATTTACCAGCAGTTTATGTGCGTCTTGCTTTTGGAAGGTTGGTTATACGATATATTTGTGTAATGCAATTATGAAATTTGCAGGGTCAGGGGTACAGGGCCAAACGACGCCGGTTGGGAACTCGAAGACTTTGAGGTTATTTGGGGTGAACTTAGAGTGCCAGCTTGATGATGAGTCGGAGGGATCGGAAAGTCAAGCTGAAGCTCGAGCCCACCAGCAGTTTAATTACACAGTGGAGGCTTATAATTCTAATCCTACAAACCGTCACAATCACATGGTAGGCCAATTTAATTGTGGTGTTATTACTATGGTGTGCGTCACTGCTAATAAAATAATGCCTGATTAGTGGTTAAAATGCATTCTAGGTCAGCCGTGTGCCTGTGACTGATATTATTGTTGCTTGCGGTGAGACAGATTGGGAAAAAAACTATCAATTAATTAGTAAGCCCAAGAATGCTTGACTCTTCTCCAGTCTTCGCACATGGCCTAATTGCTTTTTTTTTTTTTTTAGCTTAATTAATATGAAGGTTGGTTTGCTCAGGAGATAAATTAAGGGGGGGGGGGGGGGGGGGAAAGAAGTAAAACTGAAAATCATTGAGACTTCCACGTTTTTGTTTTCTTTTGTTCTTTTCCTAAGTGAGTTTCTATGTAGATTAATAATAATATTAACAAGATTACTGGATGTCATTACCTGATGGGCTCGTTCGTGGGCCCTAGAATTATTAAAAAAAACACCTGGAGAGAGTGAATTTTCCTTCCTGGGAATCTGTTGTCGATTTTTTTTCTTTTTCTTTTTTTTTCTCAAAATGAAAATATTGATTTTGAAGGTACTCTAACCGAAAAAGTTCCTTCAAAACAGACCACATTTTATTTTCATTCAGTTGTTTTGTCTTGTGATGAGAATGATGCATGCACCCACCAATAACGCTGGAATTAGCGATTATTAAATTTTAGTTTACATTAGATTGGATTTTTTTTAAAAAAAAAAAAAAACACCTTGATTAGAAAAGAGTTAAGGAGTTATTATTGATTGTAACAAACAGGACATCACTTTCTCCCGAGAAGATGTGAACCAGATGATGAGAAATCGCCGAGGATAAGATCTGGTGGATGTGACGTCCTCAGATTTTGACTTCAATTCAATCAAAAACCCAGCACCACTCGGAGGAAAGCTCATTATCATTATTATTATTATTTTTTCTTTTTTAAAAAGAGAGAGAAAATAGAATGTATAAATTGAAAAAGGAGGGGGAGAGAGAGGAGGGAATTAGAAAAATCGTTACTATTATTAGTATTGTTATTATTATGAAGTAAGTAACGTTTACGAAAGAGGCCGGGGCAATCACGGTAGTAGAAATGGGGAGGGGAGAGGGGGGGCCCTGCTCGTGGGGACAAGAGAGGTGAAGGAGAAAGGAGGGGGTTTCTTTTGGTGTGTTTTTGTGTGTTTTTTTTTTTGTGTTGGGGGGCGACGTCATCAGGTTTGAAAGATGGTGAATGGGGTTGTGAAATTGAATTGAATTGCAAGAAAGAAGGAAGAAGAATCTAAATTGGGGCCACTGTTGAGATTCTTTTCTGTCTGAAGATTTTTATTTATTTTGTAATAACAAATGATCATAATAACAATAATGGGGTGGAGCATGGAAGCAGGATGCTAACAAGGTCTGGTAATTGGTATGGCATATTGGTATGGCCTCTCTCTCTCTCTCTCTGTGTAAAGGGCCATTGAAAAAGGGGAGAGTGAGCGGGTAAGTGGGTGGGTGGGAGAGTCTTTGATTTTGAATTGACTTGTGACAGCCCAGTTGTATTAGCCCACTCCTTCCTCTCTCTCTCTGTCTCCTTATCTCGTAAATTTCTTAGAGAGAAAAGAGACCCAGCTTCGAAAAATTGATGCAAATGCAAAAGAGAAAGCAGCTTAGAAAAATAGATCCATGTTTTCAATTTGATCTTTTATCATTTCTCTATTTGTTGTAATTTTTATTCAAATTTAGAAGGAAAAAGTTACAAATTTACTCAATTTTCGCCGTCCACAACAACATATGATATGACGCTATTTTTTAATTTTTATTATAGCAAATGTTAAATTTATAATTTCATATGGTAGATGTAATCGTGTAATTGCATGCCACCGGGCGCTACCCCCATAAAATCATTGTAAAAGATGCGATAAAACGTGAAGAGTACAAAATATGTTTCCGCGGCCCTTTTCCTTTCAATTTGGCAGAAAAGGGTTGAAAATGCGGACCGCGGAATGGACCAACAAGCTCCCGTGGCAGGCAGGTGTAATGGGAATCTTGCGTGAAAATCTCTCGAGGCCTCCTCCAATTTAAGGTACCACAGAAGCTTAAGAGTACGGCAAAAGTTAATGTTGAAATTTCTCACCACCCCGGGGACGGTCAAATTTTGTAGACGCGACACCATTATCAACAAGATGGACGGACCTTTGCCTGTCGTAACAGTGATAGCACACGTGGTCATGGTCTCTCTGGAAACAATTCATTTGTTGCATCCATCCAACGTCACATTTGTAATATCTTCAAAGGTTATATAACGTTCTACGTGAGAAAAACGAGGCTGTGCCGTAGCCATACCCCTGTAAACCAATAAAAAAGTCATCCACGCACAGCCCAGGATGAACTATTCGGGTGTCCCCCTGCCTCTTCGTATTCTAACTCTCAGTTTACCAATTTAACTCAATATTCCATCCGCCTCATGAAACCGGTTCCCAACAGTACATGGGTTTTATCATGAAAACACCCCAGTCCCAATCAGAAAAGAAAACCAGGCCTCAAACCAGCTACTTGGATACCAGAATCCTAACCATTGGTTCGCTTAAGATTCCACTGCCCGGGTTTCTATTTCCATGAGCATACTGTCCCAACACTAACATCAATAATTGACACAAATGCTGATTATCAAAATTCAAGACACAGATGAAACCATTAGGTCTCAAGAATGTTGTTCATACAGTAGCCGATAGCAATAACATACCGTCAATCAAAATCGTGCCCTTCTAACTTGCAAATTGAATCAGTGGCCAACTCTAGACGCGACCTATCAACAATTGATCCCCATCAACGATGCAGTGCACCAATTAGACGACAGTTTTGTGATCTTATGATCTTGAAAAAAGCTTCAACTACCGGTCAATTTTCATAGGATAATGGCTACAGGCTTCGGCTTGTGCATACATGTTATAAGTACCTTTCAAGTGAATTAAAAGACAACAATATAAGCTGATCAATTAAGTGGAAAAATGTGCAGATTATACACATTCCTCTGTCATTGATCAAATACAGTGCCACGTGATAGTCAGGGCCCATAAAGGTTCAGAAAAGAGAGCCACCCATTGACCTCTGCAGGTGATGGCGTCCAATGTTTAGTGGCCTCTGCAAGTGGGAGGTCCCCCGTCCCCAGATATGGATTGTTATCATTTGGCCTTAAGGTAGTGGCCAATCGAGGCTTTAAAGGGCTCTTCCTGTGCAATGAACTAATGGGTTTGTCCCGCAGAATATTTAAATCACGAAAGACTAAGTACAGTACAAATGTAGAAACCATGTGAGAACTTTCTTCATTCCACTAGGCATTTTGTCTTATCAGACATTTTTTGCTTTTGAGGCTTCTGGGTCAACCTCGCCTTCACCTCGCCTTTACCGTCCAACGAAAAAATGAACCCCTTTTCTTGACTTTGATTCCCTGTGGAGCCGAAAAGAAAGAAATGATATTCCTGCGTGCCCTGACACCATTAATACAGTCACAAAAAGGGCAAATAGTATTCTAATAGATTCTTACATTTGTTAAAATAATCAGCCTGATCAAAAAGAAGGATTTTGTTAAGTTACAGCAGCTGTAAGTTTCAGCTGCGGCAAAATCACATGAACAGTACCCACGTGAGGTTACTGTTTATGTAATTTTGCAGCTGCTGTAACTTACAGCAGCTGCAACTTAGAGCCTCCCAAAAAAGAAATATTGAAAATTTAGGGGTAGCATATCTCCATAGATTAACTCGACAGAAACTCTAAACATGCCTTTGATAAGTGGAAAAGATTTGTAATATCTGCAAGAGAAAATGAATCTTGAAGCTCAGTAATAAAGGCTCCATGCCAATTTGCCAAGAAAATGGGTTACTAGTCTTGCAAAAACGAATCTTGAAATCATGTTCCTAAGAAGACCTAAAAGCAAGGCCCATGTGCGTTGAAATGACTTGAAAGTAAATAGCAATCACAAAAAGAGCAGCTGCTATGTGGAAACCCACAAACAATATCACCTGACAAAGAAGCCCACATAACAATCCACCAATAATAGGACTCTTCCCTAAAATAGATAAAGTGAGTGGTAGCTCAAGATAAATTTCCTCCAGATAATCAATGCAATCTAAGAACCACTGCAATTCAATGAAAGGAACTTAGCAGCCGATGGTAAGAGCCAAATTCTATTCTCAAGCCTTGAGCTCTGTTCAATTTTTGCAGTACGAAAATCCCCTCCCACTACGCATTGTTATTCTCTCTTGCAGCTTCTGATGACAATTGTCAGTCACATGCATTGTCTACAGAAACTAAAATGGACCCCCGCAATAGCTGGTTCAATCTTAGATAGATAATTCCACTGAAAAATCAGAGCCACTAGATTCTAAAAGATGCTGTGAAGAGGCCAAAATGATTTCCACCTGTATAAGGCAACAACAAAATTATGTCTATTAGATGAGCATCGTTCGGCAGAACCAAAGATATATTGCTCCATTTCCAAATTAAACAAACAGATAAAAAAGTCTACAACACAAAGTATGAGCTGTATTCTCTAGTCATGGCTATAAATACATCTTTGATGGTCATTTGCCTTCAAACAGAATAAGAAATATTGAGAGTCACCACTTTGCTTTTGGCATCATTGTATAACCTTACCTCCCGAATGCTCCTCTATTGCCTTGAGTCTCTGTCTGTTTAACAAAGAAAGAAGCGACAAGGAAAATCAAAGGAGTCATGGAGGGTAGTGATTCAATGGAAACCGGTTACTATAAAAAGTCAAGCTAATAACAAATTTGTCCAATAAAAGGAGTTAAAAAATTAAGAAGCACAATCATGCACCTAGAGCAATTGAAGTCTTTTAAAATTTTTTTTCACAAGTTCCTTAACATAAAGCCATAGATCATATTGCACACAGCCTACACCATTGAACCATAGCTGGCAACTGTTAGCAGCTACTGTTGGTATTTTAGTATATAAAGGTATTGAGACTGAGCAGTGCAATCCCAAGACAAATAAAGTAATTTTGGCATTGACTAAACCTAAATCTTGCAATGAACCGAAAAGATGACACTCCATCGCAAAATTCATTTAAAACCCAATGGTCTGGTAAGCCCAAATCAACAGAAGAGAAGGATTCAGCAAATTTAGCCTGTTGATCAAAGTATGCAGGAAAAATTCATTTCTATTCACATAAATAATTCGAATTTTTGTTTACAGGATGTAGTAGAACCCTCAAACTAGATGCTTAATGGTAAAATTCTACAAACCAAGCCTCATCACAACTCTTATTTACATGATCTCTCAAGAGGTATAAAGTGCTGGGGATAAACTAACATACAAAGTGCTGGGGATAAACTAACATACATTGCCTATCTGTAAACTAGAAACTAGTAGAGTTTTTCGGGTCATTGCCTTCTTGCCGAGCCTGAGTCTTGGAACCTTCCTTCTTCTCCATGACTTGCTGGATCCCTTCTTGATATCCTTCAATAAAGCTTTTGAGAGCGTCTCTATAAGCAGAAGCTCTAGTCATGTACACCCGCTGCAGAGCAGGCCTTAAGGTCTCCATTCCCCCTCTCGCAGCCACCGCTAATTATTTTAATCAATTTTGTTATTAAATAAATCATGGAATAAACACCAGAATTCAACACAAACTCCACTTGCAATGCAATTGTAAAACAAAGTAACTACAAGACATGAATCATAATAATAATTTAATTTAGCTCACATAACCAATAATCAAAATTAAGAGAGAAATTTCACCAAGATCTTCAAGCACAGAGGGTTCCTTGGGTTTATTAGCAGTTGGTTGACTGGCGTCTTCTCTCGCATTCGCATCATCATTATCCTTCTTATAATCCTTCGGCCGGAGATCCGGACCAATATCCCTCACCCAGCTCGCCCCGTAAAGCCTCGATGCTTCCTTCAACACCTTTACCCAAATTTTTTTTTTTTTTTTAAATTTAAAGAAGAAGATCGATGAAGAGAATGAAAAGTAGGGGGTTACTTACTAGCCAGCGCTCGTGCCAAGTCAGTTTGCGGCGTTTTTTGATGTGAGGGGGATCGGGAAGCGACGATGGAAATGCGATTTCTTTTAAGTCGTATCGAATGTAATCGTACACCTTCCTGCATACTACTTTTACCTTCATTCTCTTTCTGCGTTTCTCTTCCAGTACGCAGGCGCCAATATTGGAACTGATTACACTTTAACACACACTCACTGAAACAGAAACAGATTAACAGAACCCCCAAACCTTGAGAATGCGACGGCTGCTAATGTCGATTTTGGAAAAGTTTGGGCCTCCCGTTTTCGGGTGGGCTTTCTCTTAGCTAGCCCGCCGCTCTTCTTTTCATCCTCAGCCTCAAGGAAAACAAATATATATTACCACTGCTACTATTATACATCACTCTGAACAGAAAATTAATAAGAATCTCCCTAAGTTGCTGCGGCTGTAAGATGCAGAGGCAGCAACTTAGTAATTGCCAATTAATAATAATGGCTAATAATATATAGTCTTTTTTTTAATAAAAACATCTTTACATAACAGTAAAATATGAAAAAAAAAACATATATTGATTGTATCTTTTGCTTGTTAATGTATTGAAATTTATATTTTTTTAATTTTATCGGCATCCTCACTTTAATAAAATAAAAATATTCTTATTAGAGAATGATTATATATATGTGACATTGTTAGTTTTTTCCTTTCTTCTTTTAATTTTAGCAGTGGCATGCGTATTTGCCATATGGGGAGAGAATATTATGTTTTTTTTTTCCCTTAAAAAAGAAGTTTAATAACCAGTTTGTTAAATGAAAATATAAGAAAGAGTCAGCCTGTATCATTGCATCCAAATCTACTTCCCTTAGAATTCTATTAACATGCAACATAAATTTATATCAAATAAAAAGACAGTCAAGATAATTCTGTATAAGATAGGATTAAGCACCAAAAAAAAAAAAAAATTCAAACAAAATAACCCGTTAGTATTTTCTTGATGTATCGCATCTAAAATATGTTTTATTCATCTAAATTCATAACATGCATTGCGCGTGGTAATTGTAAAGTGCTTGATTAGGCAATTCAAATCCCTAACAAAAAAAGCATGCAATTGTGTAACGTTTACTCTTGATCTCGCCTATCAATCATTTAAAGAAAGGTAACTGAAAATCAGTGCCGTATTATTAGAAGCAAAATCCACACTATGGCCGTTAAAAGTTCTTCTGTTTCTCTATCCACAACCACAAGACCCCTTCAAAGTTAAAACTCTTGTTCTTCCTCTTCTAATGGATCTTTCTTCACCCTCTAATCAATCAAGCACATCCAAATGGAACCTTTTCTTATTTCCAATCACTTTTAAGAGAATATTTGTATATGCAATAACTATTTCTATACTTATGTTTGTATCTTTTTATGTTATATTCAATCTCACAGCAAGTTCTTTCAACGCTCAGTTTCTTTTTCGTTTCGGTTTCTTGTCTCAAATCTTGCCTAGCAACCAAGAAACGCCTTTACAA
This sequence comes from Murraya paniculata, assembly GCA_030449075.1. Lineage (NCBI taxonomy): Eukaryota > Viridiplantae > Streptophyta > Magnoliopsida > Sapindales > Rutaceae > Murraya > Murraya paniculata. Next base: position 439,936 of record JAEVFN010000020.1, on the reverse strand, counting down.
GTTTGTGATTACTCCTTTGGCAAATGGGTTCGCGACGAAAGCTACCCACTTCGATCATACAGCGAGAGCTGCCCGTTTCTTGATCCCGGCTTTCGTTGCCGACAAAATGGTCGAAAAGATGATGAGTATCTCAAATGGCGATGGCAACCGCACGGCTGTGATCTTCCAAGGTATGAGAGATTTATTATCATGAAGCTTATAGATGCATGCAGAAGCATGCACGTCCATTTCATAATACAAAAAATTGTTTCTTTCACTTCCTTCCATTTCTAGAAACTTGCGGTTGAAAGGCCAAGAAATTCATGTGAAGTTGATGAAATATGTACATCACCTCCTTGTTAATATTGACAATGTTATTACATCTAAAAAAAAAAAAGGATAATGATGTAATGATGCTTGTTCCAAATTATGAATAGACCATTTATTTAGTACTCCAAGTCATGAACCTTGCTTATTCATGTATTTTGGTAGATTCTATTCCATCAGTGGTCATCTCATAGGCTTCTTGTCAACATGCATAAATGAAATATTGCTGCATAACGAAGCAATAGCTCATGAATTAACCAATGCGGCAAATGAATGTGTCACTCAAGGATGCATCACAAATACTTTGCTGTGTTGCAAAGCAACATCTGGAAAGAAACCCGCAGATGTACTCTCTTCAATTTTCCCTTTTTCCCTTTTTTATAGTTACAATTCATATCAAGTACTGAAGAATAAATCCCTAAAAACAGAAACTTTATGATAAAGTTATAAGAACTACAGCAGTAATTTATTTGCAATAGTTATAATATTTTCGGCTTCCTGTATAGCCATTCTCGTTTGTCCATGCTCTTATCGCAGATTCAATGCAACTGATCTTTTGGAAAGGAGTCGAAATGGACGTATAGTATACGCTGGGGATTCTATAGGGAGAAACCAATGGGAATCTCTGATATGCATGCTTGCACGGGCAGTTCCGAACAAGTCTGATATATATGAAGAAAAAGGAAAGCCAATAACCAAGCACAAGGGCTTTCTCTCCATGCGGTTTCGCGAATACAATCTCACCGTTGAATATTACAGAGCACCTTTCCTGGTGGTCATAGGCCGTCCACCGCAGAACTCGTCGCATAAGATCCGAACAACTGTTCGGGTTGATGAGTTGCATTGGTTTTCCCAAAAATGGGTTGGAGCTGATGTTCTGGTTTTCAATGCTGGCCATTGGTGGAATGAAGATAAAACGGTTAAGATGTATGAAATCTGGTTTTCAAATAAGCTTCTTCGATTCACATGACAAAGAACAATTTTCTGATGCCGGGTTGATTGAAGAGTGTTGCTCTTTTTTGAATTTTTATTTATTTATTTATTATTATTATTATTATTTCTGTTTGTCTTCAGGGGATGTTATTTCCAGGAGGGCGGGGAAGTAAATATGAGCATGGATGTGATGGTAGCATTCCAAAAGTCTCTGCAGACAGTGAGGTCATGGGTGATTAAGAACTTGGATCCAGAAAGAAGTCACTTTTTCTTTCGTAGCTACTCCCCAGTACATTTCAGGCAAGCATTCTATTTCTACTTTCTTGCATATTATTAACAGACCATAAGACAAACACATTTGAAAATTAAGTGTAAACCTTAAATCATGTTACTAGTGAATAGTTTAATATATATGTGTATATATCCTCTGGACATCCTGTTATCAATGGCAGAGGGGCAGAACGACCTACAAAGAATAGTATTGTTTTACCGTAAGAATCTTGCTTGCAAGAATAGCTTGAATGGCTGTTGGATATCAGTTCTAAAGTCAAAGGATTTAACACCATGACTTGACAGGAATGGCACATGGAATAAAGGGGGCTTGTGCGATAAAGAGAGAGAACCAGAAACAAATTACTCCCGGCTGGAAGATGAGCCCACCAACAATCAACTCATCTCAGAAGTAATCAAGCAGATGAAAAATGAGAGCAGAAAGGTTCAGTTCTTAAATATTACATATCTGACAGAGTTCAGGAAAGATGGCCACCCCTCACTCCACCGTGAGCCGGGGACTGCAGCTGATGCTCCACAAGACTGCAGCCATTGGTGCCTACCTGGAGTGCCAGACACATGGAATGAACTTCTCTATGCTTACCTATTAAGTATGGGATTCAGAACAAAGTGATGCTACCTGGGCAAGGGAAATTAACTCATCCTCAGATATAATGATTATATTTTGAGGGCTGTAACAATCCGGGCTGGTTCTCCTCAAGCCAGTTCACCGATATTTTCATCGGGGTCCACTTCGCTACTTTCCATTTCCTTCACTTTCTCAAGTTGCCTCAAGAGATCCAACCTTTCTGGTCCGTATGTGGACGGTATCTGTCAGAAGAACATTTTATGGGTTTCAGATGTAGACAGATTTGAAGTTTGGAGAAGAGTTCCAATGATGAGATTTTTTGGGAGAAACCCACATACCAAGCCCGGGACATATCTCTGAATAGCAGCCAACATGGCCGCATGCCCAACAGCGGTAACCTGTGGTACATAATGGATCCATCAGATTATGTCAGTGTGTCAATGGCTAAGGGAAATTTAAGATGATATTTTCGTTGAGCAAGTAGACTGACAATGCCTTGATCTTATCTACCTACTACTATTCTTTCCCCCTCCAAGAAAATCATAAAATTAGGTGTGGATGTGCCTTACAAATGAAGAAATCCAGCATGAAGTCTGTCCTCACAGCCCATAAACATGTCAAAGCTGAAAACAGATTTCCCCGCCACCCCCCCCCAAGTAGGTAAAGACCATTGTAGCATTATGCTATATTCCAAATGTAAATCTGCTGGCAAAGTAAACTTGTAGAGCTTGCCCTTCAGAAAGTAGAATACATCCTGGAAAGCTAACTACATAAAACCCTTTCAAGTTCATAGAAACCATTTGGAATTTGCCTTACTAAATTGTTCCAAATTTATATGATGTGACAATATGTATATATAAGTAATGATGGCCCCTCGCTTCAACACGAGAGGGAAAGGTAATCATGCCATAGCTTGAGTTAACACAAGGTAGAAGAATCAGGATATGACAATGGAATGTATTAAACTCACAGGCAGAAGCATTAAAAAGCCAATAGGTACAACAGATGCCAGGTCAGTGAGAGTTCGCTGGAGAGCTTGCTTTTCCTTATGAGTTAATTCATCTCCTACCAGGGCCCTCCTAAGCAGCTCCATGGCAGCACCAACATCAATACCTAGAAGCTGAGTTCCTTGCCAGACATCCTGCTCATTAGTTTACAACAAATTAAAAAATCAACAAAAGAGTTGCTGGCAGTAGATTAAAAAATAAATATATGAACTGTAGATTAAAAAATTATTTACATGCAACAGGTTCGGATGCTGCACGCAGACAAGACACAAACTAAACCCAAAACAATTAACTTCTGATTGATTTGGTACAATAGGGGTTTCAACTTACAGAAACCAATCAAATTCAGTTTACTTCCAATTTTTCAGAAACCAAAATCACCACTTGCTTTCTCAACAATGTAGTTAACAAAGAAGGCAACAAATGCAGTACAAATGTGTTCCCTGTGAAATATTTTTATATGCATAGAATGGAAAGCATCCATGAAATACGAAAAAAAAAAAAAATTAAGATCATAGGAGACTTCAGTCACTGATAGGTTAACCTGCATTTTGGATGGATTATGCCAAAACATAACAAAAAGAAAACACAGTTGTTCCTAGTTTGACCTTAAATACCCCTTGACCAGATGAAAACAGTAAGAAATTCAATACCATGCTCGTTTCTTTTAGTTTTTCAAGGGATTTTCCAATGATATTTTCACTCTTCTGAACTTGGACCAACCGAGTGCCTCTAGATTCATCACTGAAGTTAGCACGTTCATCCATAACCTTGATATCCTGTAAAAGGAAATTCCAAATAGCTACTTTCAAAAAGCAGCCAATCTCACAGAAATAACAAGCCAAAAAATTTCATAAGCATCCTCTTTCCCTCTGCATAGCAGAGAGTTTCCACCAATACAGCAACACAGTTCATACATGAATGATACATAGTTCCAGCATCAGCTAAATTACTTGGGCAAAATCAGCAGGCTTTATCCGTGCACATTAGCATCCATGAATTGACACAAACCATCAAAATCTTGGTAATGATAGCTCACATGCATACACATTGCAATGCCAACATGCTAGATAGACAAATTTCTATAGGAAAGAAAAGCTTCAATGAAGGTCGGCTGAGACTTCACAAACTTAAATGATTGTGTTGTAGGTTATGTAGGGAATTTATAGAACGAAAACTATAATCTACAAAGCATGGTGCCATCAAAATTCTAAGAATATTAAATTTGAAGAGGCGAGAGGAAAACACTTTGAACCCGACAGATTTTTTAGAACATACAGCAAAGAGAGAACCCATTTACCCATTTTGATATCTAGTGTTACATCCTAGCAATCTACACTTATTTTCCTTCACAAATTTCATTCTGCATAACCTTAGGGACAACACCACATGCTTCAACTTGAATGCATTTTCTTTTGTGCCAAATAATTCAACCATGATTTCAACATGATAGTATTTTGCCCCTGCAGTCTCAGTAAAAAATAAGACATGCGTTATTATATTGCAAAAAGGAAGGTCAGAACTGATAATCTTGTTGCTCCCAAACCCTAGTCATAAGTTAAAATGCTGCAAAATCAAACCCTAGGCTCTCACCACCAGAAAAGTTATTAAGAGAGAAGGGAGCGAGAGAGACATCATGAATGATGAATCTACCGCACTAATCACAAATCCTGTGAAGAATGAACGATATGATGCCAAATAAAATTTGGTAGATAACTGTTATCACATTACGTGGTATTTTGTGTTGTTACTACTATCTGGCAACAACAAAAAATTTGTCAGATGCAAAGTAGAAAACTAACAATACTAGGCAAATAAGAATATTCAGGCCAAATATAAATGAGGGGGAAAAAAATTCCTTCAGACAAAATTCTCCTTAAAATATACACAAGGAATGTTCTAGGAAATGCACACAAGAATATTACAGAACATTAGAAGTTTGAAAAGGAAAGGTCTATTATCAGGCTCTCATGCATATATGGTATCATCTGCAGTGAAATACCCAATAATAAAAAACCAGAACTATGAAAGGTAGAAGTTGTTGTCAGCAGTATCAGATATACCTCCTCATTCTCTGATTGATCAGCACTTCCTTGAACCCGTTTTTCAAGCTCCATCAGCTCATTTCTCAGAAGTTCAAAACGGTGAATTTCATTTGACTCTGAGTTTGCGATATCTATATTTAAACCAGTCTGCTTAGAATATTCACTTTCCTGCACAGAACAACTACTTACATTCGTTTTCGTTCGGAAAAAGCTCGTCACTTGTCAATAACAAATTGATAAGTGAATTACATGTTGTGAAAATAAACCAATCAAAAGATGGTCTACAACATCAAGACTGATCATGCAACTGGAGAACCAACTTCTGTGGCCAATGAAACCGCATAAAGTACCCCAATGCCACATCTACTAGGGGTAAATTTAGTTAATGATGAATGTCAAAGGAACCTCTTGATTATTTCATCTGAAATGACTAGCAACATTGAAAAGTTTAGGGCTCAGTGACTACACAATGGCAGAGAAGCTCTAATGTATCAAGATTTTGAGTATTTTAGGTTTACATGGAAAAAAAAATATAGTGCAGGATGATCCATTTATTGTTAAGCAACCATAAATTCTAAAAGTTTAAACTTGTGGAAAAGTATCCAGCAATAGTGTTTAAATTTTAACATGCACTCTTAGAAGGCAAAACAAATAGAATTGATGTATTTTTCACATGGTCCCAAATCACAGACCAAACCTCCATGTATTATAATTCAGTTATTAAAATGATATTCAAACATAAATCCTCTTGATCAAGTTGGTTTCGGCACCATAACCATTCATCAGCATTTTAAGTTTATAAATAATAATACAACTTTAACACTGACAAATAACAGCAGTAAATGATTGGCAAGTAACCTCCAAAGCCTGCACAAAAAATGTTAAGCGACATGACAGATGACTACTAGATAACTTGTGTCTCATCTTTCAAAAGGTACCGCTTAAGAAATTCCATTCACTGGTACAGTTCATCATATTGTGGTAATCCATTGTTTATTGTACTTCGGTTCGTATATTGGAACACATTATCCTGGATTGCCTCCATTAACACTAGAAGGCAATCCATCTAGGTCTATGGACGCTGATATTCTCAATTTTTATAACACACAGAAGAACATGGAAACACTTCATCCTTAAGGCAGGTCAGATGGACTAATCTAATGTCAAAATGACCTGGTTATAATAAGAGGAATATTTATGTGGTCAATGGTCGAGGACTGCTTTCTGTCCCAAATGGACATTTATGCACCAGAAAATATGTATCTCTGATGAACAATAGCTAATAAAATCGAAAATGGACTTCAGAAGATAGTGAAATAAATATAAGATGTAACATTAAAAAAGGTACAAGGACAGTGACTTTTTATGAAGACTGGACATACATGCCCACCAGCAACTCATACCTGAGGCGTAGGCCTCCTAATTGGAGGGCGTGTCAAGAAGCCAAACAATCCACGAGATTTACCGACAACCCTGAGAAAAAAATTAAATCAGAAAATGTAGAAGAAAAGAATAGAAGTTCCCAGTGAAATAATCAAATAAGCGGCATTAGACATGAGATTAATTGGCAACAAAAGAAATTCCATACTCGTTGGACCTATCTTGAACAACATCAGCAATTCTTCTCTTACTGCCTTTCAAGTACCATTGCTTCTCACCAATAGAAGTACCTGAATCCCCGTCATCACCTCCCTGGATGATCAGTGCAAAAGTAGCAGTATGACATAAATACAAATTTCAATAAATATACTAAATTTACATATGCAAGCTCACAGCATCGAACGCGTGAGGTAGAAGGGTCCAGCTACGGTGGGTGGCTATTAAGCAGTGCTCTACAGTGGAGCAACTCCACCATAGCCACTGCCAATATATATATATATATATATATATAAAGTAAGAGATAACTACAAGAAAGCGAGCACCACACTTTCAAGAATTGTAGAAGTCACAAGTGATATCCAAAATTCTGATTGCAATATCAATTTCGATGGAGGATGAAACAATTGAATGCAAAGTGGGTTTTTCTTCTGCATCTATACAACTAACAACTCCTGCTAGTAGTAAAAGTACTACACAGATACTTAAGGCAATTATTATCAAAATTAAGTGGAAAACAAGTGTACCAGATTGCAAAAGACAGAGTTATTAATGTTATAGGCACATTATTCTGAAATAGAACAAAATGATAAAATACCTGCCGAAGGGAAGCTGCTTTCGCTCTGACAGATGCCTCAAGGAATTCAGCCTCTTTCTTAAGTTTTCTTATTTTCTCAAGGTCAGAACAAGCAGCTTTCAATTGCTCCTTTCCAGAATTAGAGCTTGACACATGCAATGCTTGAAGCAATTTTTCCAGTCTTATCAAAGCTTCATCGACACTCTCCAATGCCTAACACCAAATTTGAAAAATCACAACATAATCAGGATTACAAGGCATGGCAAATGGACCGCAGAAACTATGGGCCATATATACAGGTTGAGTATCAATAACAACAGGAGGACACCAAAATATGAAGTAGTTCAGCATGCAAATTTGAGACATGAAATCTCAAAGTAATAGATCAAATCAGAGTCAACAGTCATTCTTTCAACTATCCCAAAATAGCCACATATAAATAGTGGTGCCTATGGCTGTATTTTGTTCAAAGCTCAAAATCTGATCCTGTTGCTTAGTAGCCAGTAAACGATGCATGTGTTACATTTTCTGTCAGAAATCTCATAATATCTGCTGAGTTTTTAAACATAAATACATAATTTTGTGAACCATAACAACAATCAGCAAGGAGTCTCAAAACTCCATGAATACTTACCGTATACAATCAAAATAATTCCCAAAGAGAAAGGAAACAACACATGGAAATATTATTACGATAATGCGAGCTGAAGAAACTGGAATATATTTGAAGGGAAAAGGCCAACCTTGTCAAAAGAATCTGAGTCTATCTCAGTTCGCGAATAAGTTACAGATTCGGCACTCTCTATCATCCCATTTCTGCATGACATTTTCTAAGTAAGTATTATTTGCAATTACCACTCATTTTTTCAACAAGTGTAATCATTCTACAATTATTCAACAACTATTTAGCAGGACAAATATAGTAATAAAATGATTTCCCTATATGTATAAGGTCAAATCAAATGAAACAAATTCTTGAAAACATATAACAGTAAGGAAAAGCACTAGTCTGCTGGAAATCTGAGTAGAAACTTATCAATTAAATTACAATGCCTCTTAGAACTCTAATTTCTACTATAGTCATATCTCACTAGAACTCTCCTCAAACTCTCAAAGCTTTACATCCTTGCTGGTGGATTCATTCAGTTATTCATTAACTCAAATAGCAGTTCAAAACCTTTCCCAAAAAAAAAAACTAGCAGTTAAAAAACTCTACAAGTTTTTTTGCATCAAGTTGATGTGTATATGTTGTTTCACATATCAAGTCACATATTAAGACTGTACGGTATATATTAAGTTCCAAATAAATAGTGTGCCTTAAGAGAGACAAAGGTGTATACGAAATTAACTTACCTTGATATCCCCAGCTCTTTCATACAGTCAATCAATTTGTTATACCTAAACATTAAGACAAAACATTCTATTAAGGTTACCGAACTGATATTTGCTCTTCATTGTTCTTTAACTAGCAAACTGTTGGCTCACATACCCCTTAGACAGAAATTTTGCTGCCTTAACATTTGAGTGGTTCTCCAGCCACTTGCTGTGTTTAATAAAGCTCTGCATCCAATGTGAACAAACATCTAATACTTGGGGAATAGCCTCAGCATTAGGAGGACCTTCTCGTTTACTTTTGTGGACGTGGGATTGTTTTGGCATTCCAGTGCTGCCTGGATAAAAGAGAAGCCAATCCAGCTCTTCACATACTACCTGTAATGTGGAAAAGTAAAATGGATCAGTAAAATTCAGCATGAAGCACAATTACAAGATTAAAATAACCATTCATGCTGACCTCCACATACAATTGATAAGAACTTATTGATGAAAGCTGAGAATAGTACAATACACTGCCTCCAATTAGGTATCTGCTGCAACGGACCAGAAAACTTAGTAAAATGAAACCATAGGAAGTAATATTATACTTCAAGAGAAGGAAAACTCTAACATTTCAGAACTACCTGATGAGGCTTTCAAGAGGGTCATCAACGACATCAAATCCATTTCTTGACAGAAAGGACTGTGTGCTTCTGCCTAAGGCAATAAAGAATCCAAATATTGCCAAATCTCTCTCCAAAACCTGCGGTAAAGCATTGTTCGACTTTCAATAATAGGTTCTACAGGATTAGGAGCATTGCATTCCACCCATGCAAAAGTGCAATCCCAACACAACCCACCAATCATTTAGTATCTAAATATTTCATTCAAGTTCAAAAATAACAAAAAAAAAAACTAAATAAATCCAAAGCACAAAAGCTTTGAATAACAAACTGGTTCCTTCACAGTGGTCACTTCTAAATTCCCTCTTTACTTGACAGGCCAATTAAAACAGAAAACTTAGAGAAATAACCTATGGGGATAAGTGACGGGAGGAGAATATCAATAAATACATGTTGTAGTTTAAGAATAATGCCACATTTATAAACATCAGAAATTCTAATGAAAATCAAACTGTATAGATAAAATAGAAGATGAATGAGATCACAACAGTTGATCATGAGAGGGTTCATGATTCCCTGAAAAACCGTTTTGTTACTACATATTATATCTCAAGTATAAGGGATATGAGATTGATGAGCACTATCTGAAGTGGAGAAAAGACCACAAACTGTCTCCAAAATCAAGCAGTAAGAAGAAATTAGGCCTTAAAACTAACCTCAATGCTTTCAGAAGTTGTTAGTCTTGACCATATTTTCTCCCTATCTATAGCTCGCTGGAGCTGCTTCTGTACAAGATCCACCCAGAAAATTACCTCTTCTGAGTCCCGATCATTTTTCACTCTACACGCTGAAGCACGAGGGCCAAAATGGACAAGAAATTCTCTGTGTAGACCAATATCCTTTATAGAATAATAAGCTTGGGATATGGGAACGAGATCAACCAGTGTGTCCATAAATCTACCAGTTATGTCAGAAATCATGGAAGAGAACTGGGAGCAAGAAACTTTCGCTGGGCCAAGTTTTGTTATTGCGGCAATGCAAGTCAATGCAAGCATCAGGAGTGATGCATCACTAGCACTTCCTGATCCCAAGGACATTCCTTTCCCACACCTGGATATAAGTTAATATCAATCTTATTACCACAAGAACTTTGCAAATTTTTATTGCTCAATAAGTTCAGTAAAATTGAAGTAACATGGTAGAAACATACACAGCAGTGGCAGCAGTGAACCGCTGGTCCCTTTCAAAGTAATTTATAAAGGATGTCACAACTGCTGGAACTTGCTCAGACCAAAACCATTCATAACCTTCAGGTAGCTTGGCTGATAATTTATCCCTAATTAAGCTCTCTAGAGGAGCAGACTGTCGTAATAGGCTGCATTAAGGCAATTCTCAAGTCAAATTGACTAGATGAAATGAGAAACTGCATATGCTTTATTACAAATAATCAACAAATTCAATGCCAACAAATAAATGTCCATTACAATCAGGCCTACTAAACATACAAAACGGAAAAACAAAACCCAAAAATCTACAAGAACAAAGCCACCCAAAAAAAAAAAAAAATTCTCTTATTCTTTGCCAGCCCACATAGAGAAACCAAACTATTGTAAAAGGTATCAAATTACTCATGGGTCAAATTTCCAGTTTTCCACCAAGTGAGCTACACCAAAGACCAAGACTTCATGCCAAGAATTATAGAAATATAATTAATGGCATCAGATCCATATATGGGAAGTAAGTTCATATTCTCGTATCGTTGAATGGAGGTCATACACAGAGTGATAAGCTGAACTCCTCTTTTGGAGGAGAACTTCTGTTGAATTGAAAGAAATATAGAGGTTTTGAACATATAAAAGACTCAAATTGGAAGATGCTGAAAGCCTAAATGCGAATGAGAGGTACAAGGATTGATGATCTCAAATAAATTTAATTCAGTACCTCCGTTGGACAAAAACATATACATCCCTGTCTCTTCCATCACCACGGGATGAAATCTCACATGCAGCTTGCAATAAGGAATATGCAGAAGCCTGAAAAAGTTATGAAACTTCGGATAATGATGTTTGAAACAAAATGTGAGACATGCATGTTTTGGTACCAAACAATCAGGAAATGTACTGATATGTAACAAAATTTCCAAAATTCTGTTGACAAACCTGATAAGAGAGTGTTTTTATCCATGCATTCCTATCCACACCAAGCCAAGCTGTTGAAAGCCAAGACAATTTAGACAGTGAGCCTTTCTCTTTAATAGCCAGCTCAAAGACCCTAGCTGCATCGTGCAAAGACTGATCAAGTCCATCATTATAATCATTTCCCTGCAATGACTGGTTTAGTTTGACCCTCATCTCCTCAACATAGCTACTGGTACTTGCTTGAGGACTCTCATTGACAGTTACACCATCATCGGAAGAAGCATGTCGTGAGAGATGTCCACTCCTTCTCGTTTTACAAAAGTTTCCAAAGTTTTTCCAATTACTCACCAGATGGTTGTTCTTTCCATTCTCTAGCATTGCTATTCTCAAAAGATATGTCTTCGTCGAATTGCTACAATCCAATGCAACAACTCTTCTGCAATAAATACGGCTTTTAACTGAATTTCGTGAAAACCATGGATTTGATGAGCTGGAAAAATAAATTAAAAAAGAAAGCATTAACAACATACTAGAATTAAAAACATCGAATTATTGAAACAAACCATCCTATTCACGATATAACTATTTCCTAAGGCTTTCAAGCTGGTACTATATAATCTTTCTCATTTAATTCCATTATTAAGTTTTGCTAGTTCATTTTTTTTTTCTAAACAAGATAAAGCATGATACTGCATTATGTGGTGAGATATTATATTAAACATCAGCTTCTTGATTCCTTCTAAGTACTCAAAAGTCAAACATAATTTGATAAAATTCCAAATGATTTACAACATCCAATTCAATAGACTACATTGAGCTGACTCCTGCTTGATTGACGAGAAACTAGACAAAAATAAACCGAAAAGAAATCATTTACCAGTTCCGCCGTTTGGTTCACAAAACAAAAGGCTAAACTAAATGATGGCATAATAAGTCAATTAAACAAGTTAATTGGCTGAATTAGAGAAAGAAAAAAATTCAAACCAAAGACAGAAGATTAATAATTGGTTCCACAGCAAACTTTCAAAAATCCTAGCTGCGATAAAATTACTCAGTTAAAACAGTAAAACAAGCAGAATTTAAAACAAAATTAAGAGAAAATAAGAAGGATGAGAGTGCCTTGAAGATACGAGACTATGATGATTATGTAACTTGACGGCCATGTATGAGAGTGAGACACAAAGCAAAGGAGAATCAGCGGGAAAATAGCGTTTGGTTTCCGGGAAAATTGAGAGGAAAGCTGTGGGAGAAGAAGTTGGTGTGTGTGCTAAGTAAAAGAGAATAAGGGTGACGTGGCAGGGATAATTTATCCGTATACGTGGAGAAACGAGTTATCACAGAGATACGGTTGTGGCCTAGAAGGACTAGAAGTGTAAATTGCCGATGATTGAGTCACCTGCGGGTGACACTGACATATCCAGGCCACAGAACATATGGACCGCTAATATCGTGAGAAAATTTGAAGTTTGTTTGAAAACTCTCTTGTGCAAACCAGTCATTGGGTCCAATTTTCTTCGAATCTTGAAAGGAATAATCAAATCATCACTAAAACTTGCTAGAGATAGATAAATAGCCTTTGATTAAATTACCAATGAATGAAAATTTTGTTTTACTTTATAACATTAAAATTTATTATACATAATTAATTATAATAATATAATAAGTAATTTTATATCTATTACCTATGACTTAACAGTAAAACTCACATCAAGATTTAAATATTGTGTTAAATATTGTGATCCCGATATTCATAACTTTGACTAAAGTTTTAGTTTGTGGTTTTGGTATATTTCTGGGCCCATTGGGCAGGCCCGTCAGCACATAAAAGTTACTAAGAACACCCCGCCTCTATTCTTTTTACTCTCCTTTAGGTTTGAACTTGGGAGTACTGAAAATTATTTTAATATTTTATTTTATTTTATTTTTTAAGTAAAGTGCATTTAGGGTCACTTGACAAGGTAAACTTGAGAGGTAACGAATTAAAATTCTCCCCTATATAAATTTTTTTTACTTTTAAAATTTTGTATCATCTATCTTATCTTTTAATAGTAGTGTATGAATATAATTTAATTTTCTTATTGTGTTATTTATTAATAACCAATCAAAGTTTAATTTTTTTTCTCAATACATTAGAGAATTCTGATCTGAGTAATAATATCCTTTTAATAAGATTTAATTTGAAGAAAATTAAATATTATCTTTCTTTTAAAATATTTTTAAATTTCAATAAACGATTTTGATTTTGAATCGTGTTAAGTTTCCCTTTTAATTACCATTCAAATATGTCTCCAAAAGTTACAATGATCGATGAATAGATTGCAACTTGTTGAAGAGACTAATCCTTAGGCACTATATATTATGAAAGAGGTGTGTAATTGCATATCAAACCATAAATTCTTGTTAAAACTCATTTTGTACAAATGAAGATCTCATAAATGAAAACACATAAATAATAAAATTAAGTTTTATGAGGGTATCGATGTAACATCATTTTCTAATCCGCACCGCCTCTTTGATTGAACCCATAAAACAAAAGCACCCGCAGGGCTGCATGGGCAGCAGCCTAGCATCATTGCTTGTGCATGGTCACGGAAAGCAGCAATAATTGATTTTTATTTTCGAATGGCATATTTTTCGTTGACAGAACTGCCCTTCGAAAGATACAGAAATAGTAGGTGTAAATTTTTAATTGAATTAACTTTGCTTTCCAATAAAAGAGTGCAGATGCCATTGGGATTATAATTGTATTAAGAAAAAATATATATATGAATAAATAAATTGGTGTAAAACCGAGAAGATTGTTTTGGAAAAAAAAAAAAGCGTCACTGAAATGCATTAATTAATAAGAAAAATGTTAAAAATTTTAATATTTGAATCTTAATTTAAATTTTAACTAATATGATATTCATTAATTAAATGATATATTTAAATAATAAATAGTTTTATATTTATTATTTAATAAATAAATGATATTTAGAATTAAAATTAAAACTTAAATTTTCAGATTTTTGGTATTATTGTCATAATAATAATTGGTAGTGAGATAATAATTGAATAAATTAAGGAAGATTTTGTTTTCCATCGAGCAGATCCTGCAATTTTAATTAGTTTAATTTTAATAATTTGTGGGGAAGATATAATAATAACTTAATAAATTAAGGAAGATTTTTGGGAATGAGTTGTATAACGTTAAATAAGGTATTCGAAGCAAAAGTTTGTCTTTTTGAACAATTATAGGACCGATGAAAATTTTCGCTTAAACCATAATCACATGTAAAATTTTCTTGCTCTGAGTGGGACTATTTTTCAGACGGTTAAATAAAGAGTGGGACTATTAGCACCCCTCTAAGTATCTCTTAACACCCCTTCTCTTAATTAACCCCAATAAAAAATTTCAAAAATTTATAAAGTTCTTTTAACACCTCCATCAATGATAAAAATACCCTTAATTAAAACTTATTAGTGTAAACTCCATTCTCTAATTTTTATTATTAAATCCCATTTCAACAATAAGGTTTCTTCCATTTAAAAAATAGTAATAATAATAACGGATTTTCATTCTCTCCATTGTAGCCACCAATGGCAAATTCCTCACCTGAAAATTAGAGAAAAAAGTAACATTTTTTTAATTTCTGAAATGTTAGATTTTTTTTTCAAGGAAAAAGATTATTTGACTTTGAGTGGGGATTTAATTAGAAATTGTCCTATTATGTAATTTTAATAAAGGTTAAAAATGTAAAATAATTAAATAGATTTTAAGAGATATTTGGAGGGATGCCAATAGTCCCACTCTTAAATAAATTAATCTGAAAAAATTCAATTATATATGATGCATCAAAAAATAAAAAATTATAACGGCCTGCATAGTATTGATTTATATTTAGCCAGTTCGTAAGTGTTTGGTAATCTTAAAATATTTAGATACTGTTTGTGATTGCTGTAAAATAGTTGCACCTTAGAAATTACAAAATGTTTAGTAAACATTTGTAGTTGTGATTTTTTTTTTAATCTCAGTTGATTTTATTTCATAATTGTTTCATTAAAGATTTCTAATATCTTTATTAGTTTTGTAATATATATATAGACACACACACACGTCATATTCCTCACACATAATCAACATTTATTTGACAATTATAAATGTTTTTCACAGCAGCTATTACGTCCACAGGTAGAGAAAATAAATTTTTTATTAAGATTGCAATTACAATTCAACTTTCCCTCTCTTCGCTACTTTTTCAGTGCTTATACCCATACTAAGAGAGACCTTTACTTTTATAGCCCTATACAGATAAAATCCCTTTGTCACTTAAATTTATCCTAATTCTTCTCTATTTTTTAGGATTTGAATTACAAGATATTCTTTATCTTTTCATTGATCCTATCCGTGTCAAAATTTATCTAATTTACTTATGGACCAAGAAATATCCTTCCATTTTTTACTTTTATTTTGTTGGACTTGCTTTGACAATAGCCCCTCTAATTAGACTTGGTCTTTCTGTGTGGTCCATGATCTAAAACTAAGACAAAAGTCCCCATGGGGTTCTAGCCCATGACTTATTTTGCTATCCCCTACTCTTAGGGGCATGGTTCCTGGTCCACACACTTGAAGAGCATGATTTCTGTAGCATGGTTTCTACTCCCTTAGGGGCATGGTTGCTGCTCCCCATTATTGGGAGCATGGATGTTGCTCCCCATTATTGGGAGCATGGTTTTTGCTCCTTGGGGAGCATGACTCCTGCTCTCATTCTTTACGTGCGTGCTCTTTACTTTTAAGGAGCATGACTTCTGCTCCTTATGGAGCATGGCTGCTACTCCCCATTCTTGGGGAGCATGGTTTTCTAGGGAGCATAGCTGCTGCTCCCCTTCTTGGAGAGCATGACTCTTGCTCTCCATCTCGAGGGATCGTACTTTTTATTCTTAGGAAACATGACTTTTCAACTTCTTCACACACCGTTGTTGATTTTTTACACATTTTATACAACAGCTGCTCCCCAGCTCTTAGCTTCTAGTTGTACTAGAAGCATAAGAGCTCTAGTCATTTTTATCTCCATACATTCTATATAAACTATCTTTCACATCATTCATCGACATCGTTGAGTTTCCATCTCTTTGGCTTTCACTTTCCTTAGTGAGTGTCTTTTCTTTTCTCTTTTAGAAGTTTCAATGTCTTTAAATTATGAGAATAGTTCTAACTCCTTTTACTATGACTACTATGAAGATGATGGTGATGACTATATCTTATATCAACCGACCAACTACCCCCTATTCTAAATTTTACTCCTGCATCATTTATTCATATTAACCAAACCAATTTCCAATACAGCATTGACTGGTCCATTGATGAGGTAAAGAATAAGATATCTAAAAAATTCATCTCATCCCTTAGAATCAAATATGAGATTTCAAGTTCAAGTAAACTTAGAAAAGCTCAAACTAGTGAGCTCGCCAGTCAACCTCCTTTGGAAAAGGTGTGGACGTAGAAGCATTAGTGGAAGTAGATGCAAAGCGAGAGCCTACAGATTGTGGACACAAAGTCTTATGAGTGAAAGCTGGAAACAAAATTTCTTGCTGCAATCCTAGAGCAGTTAATAGGTGTTTGGTGCAACCCTTGAGTAGTTGTATTAGTGGAAGCAGATGCAGAGTGAGAGCCTGTAGATTGTGGATATGGAGTTTCATGACTGCAAGATGGAAACAAAGTTTCTTGCTGCAATCCTGGCACAATTTGAGGCGTCTGGTGCGACCTTTGAGCAGTTGCAATTGCATGGGAGGATGATTCCACAACTTGAAAGACATGGCTTATCCCTAAGTCTCCTACTAATCTTTGAAGCCTGGTATTTGTCTGCTTTCTTCTTTTTTCGAGCTACGTCGTCTATAGGAGCCATAACTAAAAAAGGGGAATACAAAAAAAAAAGTAAAATGTTAAAACCTTTCTATAGCATAAAAATTATTATTCTTAAGTAGAAGTTCACTTAGTGGTGGAATATTGGTAGAAGTAGAAGGGATAAAGCCAAGACCAATTAGAAAGTCTATTTGAAAAAGGTATTTCCAGGACTACAAGTTTCCAGGATATTTAAAAACTTCATCGATATGATCTTGCTTAGTAGGATCGGTAAGGATGCAGCTCCATGACACTGTTAAAAAAAAAAAAAAGAGTAAGCACACTGATAAAGTCAACCACATCCTATAGAGATTTCCTATGAAGCTACTTAGAGTAGAAAAGTGAGGTTAAACCTGATTCCCAAGGTATATGTTAGAAGAGTCCCCTAACTCCTAATCCCCATGGCAAAAAGCCAAAAATCCTTCAAGGAACCATCATGTGATTTGCCTTGGATGATTAGATAGGGAGACTTAGCCTAAGTACAGATATAATATCGGCCCTTGATAGAGGGTTCTTTATCATATAAATGGATCATTAATTGGTAAACTCATTGAAATTGACTAAATGTAAGATTAAGAAAACCCCTCAATTTCCATAAGGCATACATATCAATCATGGCCCACCAAACATTGGGACAGAGTTGTCCTGGGGCACAGTTAAGGCATATCAGCATATACCTTAAGAAGAGGTACAATGGTAACCTAACGCCATATCCCAAAAAAAAAAAGAAAAAAATCAGGGTGAAAAGCGACGGCCCTAGGAGGAGGTCAACTGGTGAGCTCACTAGTTTGAGCTTTTCCGAGTTCAACTAAACTTGAAATCTCATAATTAATTCTAAGGGATGAGATGGATTTTTCAGATATCTTATTCCCTACCTCATTGATGGACCAGTCAGTGCTGGATTGAAAGTTGGTTTGGTTATCATGGATAAACGATGCGGAAGTAAAATTTACAATAAGAGGTAATTGGTCGATTGATATAGGATAGTAATCATCATCATCTTCAAAGTAGTCATGGAAAAAGGAGTTAGAACTATTCTCAGAATTTGAAGACATTGAAATTTCTAAAAGAAAAGAAAAGAAATGCCCCTCACCAAGGAAAGTGAAAGCCAAAGAGATGGAAACTTAACGATGTCGATGAATGATATGAAAGATAGTTTATATAGATTGTATAGAGAGAAAGAAACGAGTTAAGCTCTTATACTTCTGATTTTGGTGGAACTAGAAACTAAGAATTAGGGAGTAGCTGTTGTACAAAATGTGTAAAAATCAACAAAGGTGTGCAGAGAAGTTGAAAAGTCATGCTCCTTAAAAGTGGGAGCAACAGCCACGCTCCCCAAGAGTGGGGAGTAAGAATCATAATCCATAAGGAATAGAAACCATGCTACAAAAACCATGTTCCTAAGAGTGGGAACAACCATGCTCCCCAGAGAGCAGAAACTATGCTCCTCAAGAGTGAAGAGCAGCAGCGATGCTCCCAAGAATGGTGAGCATGAGCCATGCTCCCTAGGGAGTAGAAACCATTGGGGAGCAGCAGACATGTCTCAAATAATGGAGAGTAGGAGCCATGCTCCCCAAGAGTAGGGAGCAAAAATTATGCTACAGAAACCATGCTTGCAAAAGTGGAAGCAACAGTCATGCTCCGCAACTGCGGGGACCATAAGCCATGTCTCTAAGAGTAGGGGATAGTAAAATAAGTCATGAACCATAAGCCCATGCAAACTATTAACCCGGTTTTAGATCATGGACCACGCAAAAAGGCTAAGTCTAAATAGAGAAGCTATTGTTGTATTAAGTCCAGCCAAATAAAAATAAACAATTGAAGGATATTGCTTAGCCCAAAAGTAAAATAGATGAGGCTTGACACAGATAAAATCAGTGAGAAGATAAAGAATATCTTATAATTCAAATTCTATAGGATAAAAGAGAATTAAGATGAGCTTCAATTAGAAATAGATTTTATCTATAGAGAGCTATAAAGCAAAGGTCTCTCCTAGTATGAGAGGCAACTGAAAAGCAGTGAACAGAGTGAGAGCTGAATTGTAATTGCGATCCTAATAAAATAATTGTTTTCTCTGTCTGTGGATATAGGCTAAAAATTAAACCACGTTAATTCTCTCTGTCTTTTTATTATATTGCCCCCATATAAATTAATTCTCTAATTGACCGGATTTCTGCGTCAACAGCTATAATCTACAAACTACAACATCTCTTTAACCTCTCATGCCCTCGTCCATTGTCTACTTGAAATGTTAAAATAAACGAAAATATTTTCTTTCGCTTAAATTTATGAACATTCAAATTACATGCATGCATTACAACTTGAAAAAGATCCAATACAACATTTCTTCCCCCAAGCTAATTTCTAACTGTCACAAACATTCTCTTGGCCAAATTGTGTATCTACAAATACCAGAACTCAACTTGCAAGAATTAGCTGTGATTCTAAAATACAACTAGTGACAGCTCAAATTACTTGTTTAATTTGGTCAATGATAATTAACAAATCCTGATGCTAACATCATGCCCTAAACGTAATTTAACTTTGAAAATTTTGAAAATAGCGTGCCCTAATCCAGAAGCTAACATCATGCCCCGACCCTAATTTAACTTTAAAAAATGGTAAACGATTAAACATCATTTTCACTTACATACGTATCGTGGAATCTAGTACCCAATTAAAAATTTTGTTTTAATTATAATCATATAAACAAGCAGCGGTCTATCGTCCGTATTTGTTAATTCTGATTGAGATGTAATGTCTTTGACCTAATCCAATCTGAAAAGTCATTGCCTCAATTTTGTTTTGTTTTTTGTTTCCCCAAAGGTCTAAGTATTTTCTTTGGTTTAGAAATAGAAATTAATCAAATTTAGTTGAAAATTGACTAATTAAGTTTGATACCATTTTTCTAATGTGTATCCATTGAGTCATTAGCGAATGATAAAAGTGATTCTTTAGCTAATCTCAAACCACTGTTATTATTATTATTATTTAATTAGCCGAAGCTGGCAATTAATCTTACAACACATAAATTGGAATCACGTAGCATATCTTTCGAAGGAAAATGCTACCTTATTGGACAGTAGGCTTCTCTTAGCATATTTTATTGGAATCATTTTTATCTATTTTCGAGTGTGAATTGATGGGTTGCGTCAATTTAAACATTCACCTATCTTGTATCAGAATAACATCTCTCCCACAGACTTTTACTTTCTATTACATAAATTTTTATATGTCTAGTTTTTGTTTGTGTGTATAATTCTTCTATAATGAGAACATCCTCACTTTATTAAAATGAGAATGTCCTTATTAGAGGATTATCATCATCATCATCAACAAATATCCTTCGATACCTTATATTGAAATTAACATTTAATTTTCAATTTTGTTGTTAATTAGTCTAATAGGTCATGAATCTTCAGCTAAATATAATAAAACAGAGATTAAGGTATGAACACTTGAGTTGCTAGGGTAACCTCCGCTCATAAAATCCAATTTAGAAGCTCGGCAATTTGTGATGATCTCCAGCGGCTCAACTGATTTTCTTATGAAAGTGACAGCTTCGTAAATCTTATTCTCATTTCATCTTTTGAACTCAAGTTTGTTAGGTTTCTACTTTCCATTCTCGGGGTATTTGACCGAAAAGCAACGCAGTCGTATATACAAAGTGATTGAAGGTTCTAAACAATTTAGTATACTTGATGATCGAAGGCACAGTCAGAAGCATCGTGATATTATTACAAAGACTATCATTATTAGTTTTATCTTTTTGTTTTTTTCTTTCAAATGTATTTATGATACAATTAGTAGAACGTTTCAAGGCAAAAATCAACATTTTCATATATTTTCGAATACTTATATTGATAAATTATTAAAAATTACTCTTTGCAGAGACGGGTATTCATTTAGTAAGCATTCATTTGAAAAAATATTCAAAAAAAAAAAAGGCATTCATTTGAAAATGATATCGAGCTATCTCCGTTTATATTTCATTCTCCGTATATACGTACAATAAAATGCGTTATTACTCACACGGTATCACTATATATTATTTCACTATATATTCTAGTATTAAATCAATCAACATCAAGGAATAAAAGAACTTTATATTTTAATAATTAGTGATAACAAGATTGAGACGTTAAATATACTATTATTCCATTAAAATGATCAAACCCTTACAATTAAATATAAGCGATTGGCCCTATATGAACTACGTGACTCCCCTTCTTGGACCTTCTACCGCCTTTGAAAGTTATCTAATTCACATCGCATGAATACTAAAATTACGCGCAGCTGCCTTGGGATTAGAAAATTACTTGTCTTTAATTAGTGACATCAATTGGCATTAAGAAATGCAAATTAACACTTTCAACCAGAAATTTTAAAATATATTAGAGATTGTATAATTAATTAATATATAAATGATATGTGTAATTAAATTTTATATAATTATTAATTATATGTAAATTTTTAAAGTAAATACATATATATCATAATATTATTTATTTATTATATGATTGACATACTATCTCAAAGATGTTTTAAAATAGACAATAAAAGAAAAAATTTATTTTATTATATGAATTTTTTATATTTTTTAAATCACATATTATTAATAGTATTCGTATCTTTTAGTTATTTAATTATACTAATATTAAATAAAATGGCAAATATCAATTATTGAAGATTTCGAGCATAACCCCACTATTATTAAATAAAAATTATTTTATTCAATCATGCAATAGATATGAGGGGGGCGTTGCTCGCGCGCTTGCGTAATCGAGTTCATTCACGAGGGCTACGGAAGCGCGAAATGGATGGCAATTTTGTTATTAACGTAGAAAACAATGTCATTTGAAAAACAGTCTAACTCGTCTCTCTCTTTCTTCATCGCCTATATAAATTACAAACTCAAAACATATCTCAAATCACACAAACTCTAACAAAACACTGGGAAACATCTAGCAAAGCAGCCAACGGTAACATGCAGATGGCTCCTCCGTCGTTCGATCAAAATACCGCCAGAATCTACGCCGTCCACGCCGACATCATCGAAACTCACATCTTGACTCGCTTAGACGGGCCCACCCTCGCCTCTGCCTCCTGCGTCACCTCTCAGCTCCACTCCCTCGCTTCGAACGAATCCCTCTGGACAAACATTTGCCACTCCACGTGGCCGTCCACCAACACGCCACGTCTTCGCCACGTGATTTCCTCGTTCCCCTACGGCCCCCGCTCTTTCTTCTCCGACTCTTTCACCAACCCCGACCAGGCACCTTCCTCTCCGGGTCTCAACCGTCCGTCGGAGTTAATCTCAGCCGTTGATGTATATCACAAAAACAAGCTCATATTTAGCAAAGTTGTCGAGACGGAGACTGCTAGCGGGTGGTTTAACTGCTCCCCGTTTAGAGTTGACTTACTCGACCCGAAAGACACTGTGCCGACCCGAATTCCTCACCCGGACAATGAGGACACGTGCAGCGAGCTCGCCAAAGATTTGACGTTGAGTTGGATTTTGATCGACCCGATCGGACGGCGGGCGATGAACTTGTCGAGTTACAGGCCGGTGACCGTACAGCGTCACTGGCTAAGCGGAGAAGCGCACGTGCGTTTTTGTTCAGTTTTGTCCGGAGGCGATAGGGGATCGTCCTGGGAGTTCGTGCAGTGCGGGATTGTGATCACGTGTGGGGGGTCTCAGGGCGGCGAGATGCACGTGAGGGAGGTGAATTTACAAGTGGAGGACATGGATGGAACGAAGTTGAACGGGAAGGAAAGTTTGGTAATTTTGCAGAGGGGGTTGGAGGGTAAAAGGGGAAATGTGAAAGGGAGGGAAGAAGAAGGAAAGAGGAAATACGAAGAGTACGTAGAAATGAAGAGGGAAAGAAAAGAAAAGAAGTTGAGGACAGAAGGGACATTAGATATGTTGTGCGTGGCTTTTGGGGTTTTCACATTCTTTTCTTCAGGCTTATTTCTTCTATGGAGATAAAATATGAAAAAAAAAGTTCAACACTTATAATCTTTATTTACGGGAGATGTAGAGATAGTGAAGGAAATAATAAAAAGAAAAAGGAGAAAAAAGCAAGAAAATGTTTACTTGCGTAGTAGTAATATTTTACCAGGTACAAAGAGTTTGTACTTTCATTCTTTGTAAATTTTACCTATTTGAAACAAGCTTAATTAATAAGTTTTAAAAATTATTGTGAATATTATAATTTTGTTTTTTTTTTAATTAAATAATAATCTAATTGGCCATCTTTATGAAATAAACTTGCACAGTCAGCTTTGTAAGCAGTAATGATTATTTCAACCCAAAAGCTTTGCCATTTCTATTTATGTATAAATGCGGTGTAGACTGTAGACCAAAAGGCTGACAATTTCACTATTCAAAATTAAGAAGGAAACAAGGCAGAGCTAAAAATGTTATCGCCGACACGAACGGAAGAAGAAGATGCAAACCCTCTTGTGTGAATGGGCCAACTACTTTTGGTAGATATTTTTCTTCTTATTTTATTTAATTAGGAGTTCTCAAATAGGTAAGTTCACTGAAAGGGCAATAACAAATTTGGTGTTTATTCATTTTATATTATTGTTCCCTTAATAGAAATATCGAGTAAATGTACTAACAACTAACTGATTTTGGCCCGTCTACTTTCATTAATTCTGGTTCCCTCTAGAATCTTGCTTGTCCTTCAACATGTAAATCTTGCTAATATATTAAGATTTTCTAAAATTAAATCTATTTTCTTTGGGTCCCCATCGAATGTTCTAATTAAGAAGTCCATAATATTGGCTATCAATTGCGATTTATTCATAATATTGGCCCGGCCCTCGTGGATCATGACTGAAAATAGACCGCCATTTCGTCGACATTTTTCTATCCCATGCGAGCCGCCTGGCATCGTATAAATGATTTGAAGTATGCGAGTGGGTGGGGAGTTGAATAAAGACAACTTCGATTTCCATGTGTTATTATTGGGTCTCATACCACTATTGAAAAGATAAAATATAGAGAGAGGGCGACGCTAAAAAGTCTTCATCTAAGGAGATGTGGGGAGGCTTCAATTATGCTTTTTCTTTCTTTTTTACTTCTATATGTTGATTACTGTCACCAACAAAGTGAGGCTACATTTCTGGTGGCATTTATGGATTGGTTTTAGTGTTTATCCTATTTACGCAACAAGGACAATTTACTAATTATTGTTACCCAAACTGATTGACTTTGAGGTTGCCCTCACGGTGCAGCTCATTTAGCCGCCTACGGTCACCTGAGTTCTCAAATTAACGGGAGTAAGGATTAGTATTTAGTCAATTAGGTTTTTCTCGCACTGTCAAGTACGTTTTTTTTATTTAAAACCCATAATAAAAGTTTTCTTTAACCATATATTTAGTTGAACATAAAATTACACACACACACACAGACTTTACTTGGTGGCTAATTTTTGCTAAACCACCAATCCACGCAAGAAATAGTACTTAGCAACTACTCTATTTGTATGTTACAATGGTCATAACATACAACAGTTGTAAGATAGTTGACAAACCTAAAATTTGAAAACGCATCAGCTCAATTTCAAACATATCCTAAATTGGATTAGGTGAAAGTTTGGTCTACAGCTTAATAGCATGCAGAGAGAATGATAAATATCTTAATTTGTTAAGAATCAGTTTAGGCATCACGTTGATGTGGAAAAAGTCAGGTAAAAAAGCATTTTCTACTGGGATTTAGCCTAAAATTTACGAGCCCCCAAGCATGCGAATTATGATCAATAAGATAAACAACGAGTAAGACAAGACCTGCACGGAAAGAACAGGAGGCCATTTCTGGTTTCTGTTATGTCAGCACCAAAATTTCGTCAATGCATGGCAACCGATAATAGAAAAACAATGGTGACGTGACCTTTCGATCACCTTCCTACCTTCCTTTATAGTCAAAACAAGCACTTCATTCATAAATTCTGAGTTCGGCTGTCCGGTGCAGGTCACATTGAAATTTGTATGGGCGTCCATGCTGTTACTAGACCATGTGGTACTGGTATCCCTGCAGCTCCGCTTGTGCCGCGTTGTTAATAACTGGGCACAAGTTCCTTTCCATGTCGCTTTGGGCCATTTTCATTTGCGCCACGAATGTCATGAACTTGGGATATATCACTGGTTTTACCCGCAAATTTAAGTCCAATTTGATATTGAGGTTAAAAAACAATAATTTTTAAATATTTGATAAATATTAATCATTATAATTTAAGAATTAAGTTAATTTAACCCACTCAATTTAACCCACTCTTTACATGATGAAAAATTTACAATAATTTTTTTTCAGTAACTCAATAGCATATTGGACGTGAGCTTTGCGAACATAAAGCGAACATCTCTCTCAAGAGTCAATTCACAGAGAAGTTCATTAAATCAATTCCATGGTACATCGAACATAAAATAGATTAGTTGCTGCATATTTGTGTATAAAAAATGCGTTATTTCAACAATGATATAAAGATTTACAAGAAGTAATGTCCTTGATTTATTGTGATCAAAGTAGGTTCCAATAAGAAGGGAAAAAAATGTGAAAAATAACAAAAGGCCGCCGGAAACAATGATAGTTCTTCATACACACCAACTTCAAATCTATTTTTCGCACAAACTTTGCGACCAAACCTAATACAAACACGCTAAGGAAAGCATGTTCAGTATCTTCAGTCAGTCCTGGTTATTGGTTTCCATATTTGCATGATTCTGATGTATAATTTCTCTGTAGTCTATGATTTCTGTGTTTTTGTTTCTTCATCAAAGAAATTAACTTTCACTCTGTCAGCTATTGATTCAGGGGGACCCCTTGCTATAGGCACTCCACTACGAGAGCTGGCGTTTGGCTTTGCGTAATCTACAAATATGACGCGACCGTCCAGTGCCTGCCAAGCATGTTATTTATAAAATTAGGCGAGTCAAATGTAAAAAGGTGTGGAGATGGTAGAGCTTTACTTTTCCATTCATCTCAGACAGCGCTTTCTCAGCTTCATCATCGGATGCAAAGGTCACAAATCCAAAGCCTTTTGATTTATCTGAGACTCTGTCCATTACAATATTAGCTGGCAAAAGAACAACACATTCCAGAAGTTTTACTTAAAAGGATATCAACAACTAGCGGAAAGAGAGCTTAATGTTAGCATGATGTAGGGCAGAGCTGAAGTCACCTTCAACGACTTGACCATATTGAGAAAATGCATCTGATAATCCCTTGTTTGAGGTGTAGAATGACAGACCTGCAACATAACACAGCAGACAGAAATGATTTCGACAGATGTATATGTGCAGAGTAAGAAGTTGCCAAAGCATAAATTTCAAAACTACCATTCTGTTTTCTAATGGTCGATATTGAATCAAAGGGTGAAGCTTGAGGTGCATTTCGAGAGTGCTTTCCACTCCGTCAAAAGAATTTTCAAACCCCTCAAAAGTTTTTATGTGTTTACTCAGTAAAGTTTGATTAAAACAGATTGCAAAAAGAGTCACTTAGTCATGAAGCACTTAACATCTGCCTTTCTGAAAAGCCTTATTAACAGAAAAACTTAAAATACTTCTTAAGGATAACTGCTTTTCTTAGAAGCCGTTTCAATTCAAATGCTTCATTAGAAAGCACTTCTACTAGAATAACGTTTCCGCAAAAGCACTCTTTTGAAACTAAACCACTCGATGGACTTAAAAGTCGCAACTAAAGTCACATTAAGGCTCCCTTTGGGATTGTGGTTCAATGGCTTCAAAATCACAGCTGCTGTGAAATAAAACAAGTTTATGGTAATCATAACTTTTGAAGTAGGGCAAGGAAAAAGTTACTATAGATATTTCATCAAATCATTTGTGGGATAAAATCAACATAGCTTCCAAAGTTAAGTATGGACCATTTTAGCAGCGTTGCTTTGAAAGGCTACACTGCATAGCTAATACCAAACGTACGGAACCAAAACATCCCATATGGGCAATTGATCAAACACATAACGAGCAATAAGGCTGCAACAGCGCGATCACACAAAAGACAAAACTCAGTTGCCGTGAAGTAAAATCACACCAGGTATAAGCACTTGTATATTTGATAAGTGAAGCACTTTTAACTACTGCTTTAACATAACAAAATAAAAGTGAAAACGCAGCAGTGGCAAATGAGACCCCAAGACAAGATAATTTTAAACTCAAAATGAAAGTAAATGAGATAATTAAGACAGAGAGGAAGTACCTCCAACGAAGAGCTTAGAAGCAATTCCTCTGCAAGATATGAAACGGGTTGGAGGTAAAAGAGAGCAGTAACCGTTGAAATTGCTGTTAAATGACGTCAGGTTTCTGTTTCTCCCAACAATCTTTCTAATCGCCGCCATGCGATGCCAGACTCTGATACTTATCTGGGAAGGGGAAAGACTGCTTTCGTCGACTTATCTCGTTGACCCAAGTAACGACCTAAGTACGTGATTTATAAATAAATATGGAATTTTTTTTGTTTTAACCCCTAAAATGATGGTATCGTCT
Source organism: Murraya paniculata (assembly GCA_030449075.1). Taxonomy (NCBI): domain Eukaryota; kingdom Viridiplantae; phylum Streptophyta; class Magnoliopsida; order Sapindales; family Rutaceae; genus Murraya; species Murraya paniculata. The sequence continues at coordinate 412,148 of JAEVFN010000020.1, read as the reverse complement.
ATTCTTCTTCTTCATTTTTTTTTTCTTTTTTAACTTATTCTACAGCATTTTAAGTGTCTATAGAATATTAATTGAAAATCTACTCTCACTAATTTTTTAAGATTTATTTTAATTAATTCCTCAAAATTGTTGAATCTAAAAGAGTCCATGAATGTGTATTAACATAATAAAGAAAAATCGACTGTTTAAATCATTTCAGTACAAAAGTCTCAGGAACTCCGCGGTCCGGAAGGAGAATAAGGTGGATTTTTTTAAAAAAAATAAATAAATAAAACGAGCCCATCATTCCAATATCATCAACACTCCAACAGTCAAGAAGAGAAGACGCAACATGTCTAGCAAAATTTATCCAAACGCAAGTTTAACTGCACAACTGCACATTCTACTAATGTCATATTCATAATTAACACAATTTTTGGACACAACCATTACTATTCTAAGCAATCTAATGAACCGACTATCGTTACACCTAAAAAACATTGGAAAGATTTAAATTCTATTCCTCCTACTGTTACAAATGTTCCATCATGCCAAACTAATGAGGCCAACCTTCAGAACTTTCCAAGAGGAGCTGGAAGATAATCAAGGGGACTTCTCATTGGCAATATTAGAGCAGAAACCGTCATGCTGTCATTATTCCAGAGGTCTACGGCTGATGAGCTGTACAGAATATGATCTTACAAGCATTTTAGTGCCAGGTGACATCCCCAAACGAAAGTTATAAGTGAATAACAGTGTTCATGACTGGTGCACCTTCAACAGCGTTTGATAAAACCGGTCGATAAATTGATCATCCTAGCACAAAATATATAGATCAGTCAAGCCCGCAATAAAGCACATGGTAGTTGCTCTATTCAAAGATGGACCCCAACTAAAAAAAAAACCTAAATCCAAAACCACTATGCACTAGCTACAAAGATGAGCCAGTATAACAATTTCTCAGCTATGTTGAGTATTGTAAGTGCTGCCCCTGCTTTATAGTGAAACATATATTTAAGGTGAACAGCTGATTTATCAACACTATTTGCACCCACAAAATTACTCATTAGACAGACACACACATGCAAAACCCCCCTCCCTCCCCCAAAACCAAATAAAAAATGAGGAGTACGAAATCAAGAAATGCATAAACAAAAAGGATTCAAGTACCTGAACAAGCATCAGAAGTGCATCACGAACTTTCTCTCTGGTAATAAGAGGTCTATCAATTGGAGGAGCGGAACTAGGAGTTAGAGAGGGAGGTGGAGTTGGTGGTGGAAATGGTTGAAGCATTGGAGCTCCATATGGGCGTTGCAGACTGAGGGGAGGGTTAAGAGCTGGTGCAGTTGGCACAGATGAAGAGATAGGTGGCATCATCAATGTAGATGCGGAAGACGGGGGTGAAAAGAATGAAGGCTTCACAAGGTTAGTGACTCGATTGCTGCTGCTGATTGGATCAGGAATGTCATGGATGGCAATTGGAGTAGATGAAGATGAAAGAGCGAGGGATGGCGCTTGTGGAGCTGGTGCAGCAGAGGAAACAGCAATAGGTGCATGTGAAAACAAAGGAATGGTTGGAGAAGAATGATAGGGCTGCCTTGAATTTGCAGCACTTGGAGCATTACTTCCAATACTAGTAGCCGTCTGCAATCCAAGAAGTATTCAGGCCAGAGATACATTAATAAATTAAGCGGTAAGAAGGTTACTGATAATCTAATTGTACATACACTAAAATAGTTTTCAAATGATGGATCCTCCGGAGCATCGGTGGCAGTAGGGGTAGTCGATGTTGGCTCCAAAGGGCCTTCCATCACAGATAGGCTTGGAACTGCTTCAAGTTCCTCAAACTCACTACAAAACAGTAAGATGTAGACCGAGAACAAAAAATCACACAACCCTTACAGCAGAAGTTTCTCAACTAACATAATTAAATTAAGGATGTAACAATCAGCAATTACTATAATGTAGCCACAGCTAACGTAGACAAGGATCCTTGCTGAATTTGCTAACACTATAAAACCCGCCATCTAAAGAATAGGAAAACATCCCAGGGAACTCATTTTTGATAGAGACTCTATGGGTCCAAAACTTATTTCTTGCATGGAATTTATTGCATAAGTTACAGCACATTACAGAAGCTTGTGGTTTAATACAAATCTGGAAAACAGAAAAATCTCATTTTCCAAATTCACGGTCATTATTTTTCTGTAAGCCATGACAAGGCAATTTGGGATCGGTGCACAGAGGAGTTGAGATTTCTTTATAATAAAAGATTGTACTGCTGAAAGCAAAGTGATCCCGGAGGCCAACAAGTTAAAACTTTCAGGGATAGTTCAATGATACTATGGGGGTTCGATATTTACAAAGAATTATTACCTTTTGTTTGATGATACTTTTGGCTTTGGAGGAACTTTTGAGTAGGCATTAAGTATCCTGTTCACGTGAAGGATGGCACAAAATTATTAATTCACACAGCCAAAGTACAGATAAATGACAAAAAGCACTCCTGTCTGCAACGAAATGCAGACATAGTTATTTAAATAAACCTATTCAATCAAGCTATTTAAACCACACACACAAAACACGCATACCAGTATTTTTATTCACCTACTTGTTAAAGTCTCCAGGATAAGCACTCTTACAAGAATCTTTATAATGTATAAATAGAGTGTAAAAGAATAAATAAGAAGAAACTCCACCTATTGAAGAGATTTGCAACATCCTCACATTCACGAGGATTATAAAACCAAATTCCATTAACTTCTTGGGATGCATTCCGATACAGCAAATAAGGAACTTGAATTTCATACTCGAAATCTCCCAACAGATTCTCCACCAGATTTTCTGTTTAGACAAACAATATCAGATTAACAAAGAAAGCAAGAAATAGCTGATAGCATAAAATAAGCAAATGTTAATAAATGCCTGCATTTGCAAAAAGCACTTTGCACCAATAAACAGAGAATAGTTAAATAGTGCTCCTTGACAGCTCAAACTGTGGGACAATAAAACATTATTACTTATAAAATTAATATTACATTTAAGTACTCAGTGAAATTTAAAGTCACAAAAGGGTCACCAGTGATTAAGAAGCGCGAGTAGAATTGAGCAAGATTTCTCAGTATAGCTTTAGTAAAGGCATAGAGCCAACAAGTGTGGGTTTTCCATTCCCGCACCAGGGGTACAGGGGGCAAAAGACGCTGCTTGTTTATCATGGTGTCCTGTTTGTTCACACTAAAAACATTAACTGGAAAAAAAGAGGTCCCCTCTACTATCCAGCCAAGTTAATCTGACCCATCAACAAAATTATTGACACTCTAGAACAAACTAAAAATCTTGCACTCATTGCCCTACTGTAAATAAATTTCAAGATAAATGAAATACTCTCAAGACCTGCAACTTGATAAACAACATGCCAGAACTGTGTTTACTGTACCATCTAACATTGACTATCAAAACAACAGCACAATTAAAACTGCTAAGCTTCCATGAAAAGAAGAAAAGTTCCTTGTGCATCATTAATCGCAATCTGCATGGAGGGAGTACACATGAATATGGGATTGATCCCATCACCAAATCCATTCTTGCCATCATTTCATACAGAGAAACATCAATATAGAGAGACAAAGGCTCTATTCCATGATTTTTACCCATCATCAACAGAAAACAATAACCTTCTAGGTTCCCATAACTAGATCTGTCTCCACTTTAACACCAAAATTACTTACTTCATAGGACACAGATCACCCACACATAATTGTGAGATCATCAATAGCTAGATATAATTACCAACTCACCCACCAATGAATAAGCATAAACCGTCTTATTAAGCACCATCCTCTACCAAAATCCATCACAATAAGCACAGTAATAATTTCTTATCAAACAAACATTGAAAAACATTACTATTATAAAAGTGAGGTACCAAAATCCAAACCTGTATTACGCCGATTCATCACAATAAACTGAAAACGCGGCTGAGTATTTCTACATAACATAAAAAATAAAATTAAAATAAAAACGGAAAAAATTCAGAAGCAAATGAGAAAAATTAGAAATATTTATTACCAAAGGAAAAAAAAGAAAGAAAGAAAAAAAAAAAAAAAAGAAACCTTTTCACCACGAAAAGAGATCCTTCAACGTCCTTGCGACTCTATTAAAACAAAATGAAAAGTAAAAATCTAAAAGGCGATTAAATAATTTGACTATGAAAGAGAGGAAATTAGATTTAAATAGGATCGGTGAATTAAATAACGTACCCATTGATTGCTCTCGATGTTAAACTCGTAGAAGGTGACATGAGCTGCGGTGATCAGAATCTCTTCAATGAAAGGATCCATTCGCTGGAGAACCGTTAGATTTAGCATTTTGGTGCTCTGCTGGTCCAGATTCGGCATCAATTTTCCCGTTTGAGACATTTTCGGAAACCCTAAAAACCCCAATTGCGACCTCCGATTTTCTCTTTTGTTTTCCCGGGAAAGTTGCTGGGTTAGCGAGAGAGCGGTGACCAAAGTTTTGATGGTTTGAGATGAAATGACGAAATAACCTCGTTCAGCTGTGGTAATGCAGTGGCAATACAGTATTATTATACATAAAATAAATATTCTATTTACATTTTGTTTTTTTAAATGCAAAATGGTATAAATGATTTTAATAAAAATATCCATTGTGATAAATTTTTTATCCCAATACTGACATTTTAATTTAAGTCCTAACTAATATAGTATTAATCCATTAGATAATAATTAAGTAATTTTATAAATTATAAAATTCATCATCTAGTAAATGAGTGACATATGATATTACGACTCAAGTTTGGACTAAATATTTGGATCCTTAACATTATTGCCATCTGTTAGGATGGGAAAAATATAAAGGTAATAGCATGGGATAACTAATAGATTTTTATGAAAAAATAGAATTGTAAATAGATTTTGGCATTGTGCTAAAGCTTAAAAAAAATATATCAATTATATATCAATGAAGAAAAAACAATATAATTTAGTGGGACTATTTGCTCCTTAAAAATTACTTTGAACACACTATTCCTCTATACACTCACATACTAAATAAAAAAAAATTACTTTGTACACTCTTTAAAGTACAAAAAAAAAAAATCATTACTTAACTTCAAATCCTTTAACTTCATTTACTTAAACCACCAATAAAAGTATAAAAATATTCAATACAACCAATTTTAAAACGTGCAAAAAAGGGTAATTTACAGTACTCATATTTATTTAACTTTTTTCAAGATATTGGTTTCCTTGTTGTTCATCTAAGTTGAATAAGATATTGGAAATAAAAATTTTAAGGTTTAAAAACATGAGAATTGTACATTGAACAATGATTATAGGTGTTCAAGGTAATTATATAATATAGACTTATAATAAATTATCTTGAATGGAAATTCACATGATGGATATCTTATAATATTTTTTTTTATTAAAATAACAGTGTTAAGAGTAATTTCTATAGTATAAATGGCTCCACCCATATTATTTACTATTTTCTTTTTCCACGCATTTACTTGCAATTCATTTTCTACTTAATTAGGTAAAAAATGTAATTTTAGGTTTTTTTTTTAAAGTTTTTTATAATTTAATACAATTGATAAATTAATATTTTCTAATTATTAATTTTTTAGGTCATTTGAACATTTTTGGCTGTTAGCATGGGGTTTTATAAATATGTAAAGGTTTTATGGAGATTTACGGGCAATAATAATAGCACCGCACTTTTGAATTTAATCTTGGAAAACATACTTCACAACGCATAGCGGATAGGAAAAATAATGATACAAGAGAGTATGTTTAAAGGTCTGAATACAGTAGAACAGCAATGGCAGATAGCGCCAATGTAGTAGTAATACTTTGCGCATGCTCTTGGTCTTAATTCTCTAATAGCACCCATTTTTTATTCAATAAATGATCCCAAACTTTGTTCTTACAAAATAAATTAATAATCCCAAATCTGTTTCCCTCTAAAAACTTTGCTCAAGTTAATCTAAGCCTCCCATGTATAAGAAAGTTTTTGATATTCCTAGAGTATTGCTCTTTACCTATATATTATTTCCCATACAATCATGCATACTATCGTAATTGATTGAAACATACACGTGAGTAAAAAGTAAATGGAAAAGAAACCATGCTCAAGAGCACCCGAAAACTTTCTTCATTATAAATTTGACCATGCATGTTATGGAAAACCTTGTTTTGATGGTTATTCAAACTTTCTATTTTTACCTATGTTATTGGTTGTTCAACTTATTTATTCTTTATTTTTGTAGCTATCAATGTTTTACCGTCAAAATCTCCTTAGCAATCTTCTTTTTCAAATCATTCTTTCGAGGTGAAAGTCCGTTAAATTTTAGTTGGCTCCTTATTATATTTGAGATACAATATAAGAGTAGGCCTTTTGACACCTCTTAGAACCTCCTTTTAAATGAAATTACTTAAATAACCTAACAAAAATTAATCAATTTCTTGTTTTGAATGGAAATTCAATTAATTCAAATTGATTTTTTTTTTCAGGACAAGTATAGGATTTATGAAGTTCAAAGTTATGAAGATAGAATTTATATAATAAGAGAAAAAGATTTAAGATAAATTTGATATTTTAGGATTTTTATGTAATTTGTAAAAAAAAAAAAAAAGAAGTATTTTTTAGATAAAATTTTATGGGAAAATAATGAATCTAATATATGTATTTGTATCTTATCAATTACATTGATAGTATTTTAAGAAATGACATTTAAAAAAGAGGTGTTATATAGATTTGGGCGGGTTATTAAAAGCTCCCCACATAATACAAATACTGTTACGCCATGGAAGATAACATGGGTTTATTATTTCAAATTAAGGCCAAAATTGTGTAAAATAAGGGGTTTTATATGAATTTTAGAGATGTGTGAATAACGCCAAAAATAAAAAATGTTCCTCTGAGAGCCCATAACTGTGATCACTGGGCCTGGATTGCAAGTTGTGTAGAATGAAATTTGACTAAAGAAGAACGGAGTTCAACGCCTAAAAGCCGAAAAAAATTTAGCATTGTGCCCGCACTTCTTAAGAGGGGAAAAAAAAACTACTTCTGGTACTAACGAATCTTTCAAATTGACAAAGCATTTCAAATGGAATTCAAGTGTTTGAAAGAAAAAACGAAAGTGTTTTTAAAATATGCCTTGGCAGTGCTTGGGGTTTAGATTGTATGATGATGGGATCGGTGAACACTCTTTCCTTATGACAAGAAGAATCTAGAAACCAAAAGATGAACACTATTTTTGAAGCACTAGGACATGATCTTGTGGGAAAAAGAAAAAAAGCTCTATTTAGTACTATAGTGCTATAATTTTTAAATCGGCTATCAAATAAATTTTAATTATAATATACAAGTCCATAATATTTGGTAAATACGGTTTGAAATAATAATTTTACAAAAATAGTAAAAAGTATTATAAGCCTTTTCATCAAACAATTGTGGGAGAAAATAATCTTAGTTTCTAATTAGTGTTCATCAAATACTTCAAGTTTATAAGTTAAGAGCTACAACTACCCTGCAATAATATAAAAAACGAGTCGATAATAAATAACAATTAGTTTGTAAGCAACATTAATCTAATGAACTTGGAATTTAATTCCAATCATAAGTACATAAATGAAATAACCTTTGCCCGAGGAAGGCGGTGATCGATGATTTGATATTGATGAGCTATGAAGACACTGCGTAGATGGTTCAATCAATTTCAACTGAAAAATATATATATGTACAGACACTCACAAACACACACACACATATATGTAGGGTATTTTTATTTTAACAAAGTGAGGATGCCATTAACAAACAAAAAAACATAAATTTTAATACACTAACAAACAAAAAAAATACAGTTTTCAATTTATTAAAATCTATATATATCTATATATTTTATATTTTAGTGTGCATTCTCATGTTAATAAAGTGAGGATGCTCTCACTAAAGAAGGGCTATATATATAGAGAGAGAGTGTGTGTATTACAATGAAAAACAGTAGTGGAGCATCAAGGGCAAGAATATATAATTTAGTATTACAATCTGCAAATTAAAGCATACCTTGTAATTAATACAAATAATGAAAAATCACATAATTGATGACTGGATAGAACATATGGTTTGAATGACAGCAAGCACAAGGAGCACAAAAACATAAATAGTCCCAGTCGCTCTCCAAGGATTGCTGAAGTAAACTCGTATTGAAGTTGCCCTTGCATGGTGCCAACAATTATCATAGTGTGCTTTCATTTAATTGGAAATGACAGAGTAATCGGAATGGAAAAGATTATTTTCACTATTGAGTTTGATATAGTAGCCCATTTCATCTTTGTTATTTAACTAATAGTTAATTTTATCCTAATTTTTAAACAATAGCCCAAAACACATTTCCGTTAATTTACTATTAACATACTATATGGTTTATTGTGGAGAAAGATGAAATAGATGGCTATTTAAAAAGTAAAAATAAAATGGACTATTATATCAAAGTCTAGTGTAAAAAGTACTTTTTTTCGAATATGTTCATTCAAATTTTTGCTCAGTATATAATGATTCATTTGTGTTCTAGAATTTCTTCTAAATCAAGTTTTGCGGCTTATTTTTTCTTTGAGGTAAGTGTCTCAAATCATATATCTTCTTACGGTTAATTATTTTACAAAACGAAACAATTATCAAAGGGAACCAACTTACCGTCGATAACCCTCCAACGTTAAATCGGTTCTTTTTACTCGATTTTTAGAAAAAGAAAATATAGAGTAAGATAGATAGAGTTTTTATATTCATTTTATGTCATTTATTTCTCTTACCCTCAAATGGGGGGTCATAGCATTTATATAGATATCCTGAGTCAATTGAAGTGGTTATGTGGCACTTTTTTTGTAACAAGTGTCGGTCAAAATCCTTTCATGGAGGCACTTATCAATGTGTCAAGATTTGTTCATGGCAAGTCTTATTTGGATACTTGTCTTTGATTTTGTACCATTGATATTTGATGGACTTGAGCTTGAATTAGGCATTTATGTTGGTTCCTCACAAAGAGGATTGGTTTTGCAACATTTTGCTTATAAGCGAATTTCATAAAGTTTTGCTCGTAAGCGCATTCCATATAATACTTGTTAGCTTGTAGGCTCATTCTGTAAAATGTTTGCTACGCCGTAGGCTTATTTTATAAAATATCTATTTGCCCACAAACGCATTCCGTATAATGTTTGTTAATCCGTATGCTCATTTTATAGAATGTTTATTTGGCTCATTGGCTCATTTTGTAGGATGTTTGTTAGCTTATGAGCTCAATTCGTAGAATGTTTATTTGGCTCATAGGCTTATTCTATAAAATATTTGTTAGACTATAGGCTCATTTTGTATAATGTTTATTAGCTGTAGGTTTATTCCATAGAATATTTATTTACCTGTAGGTGCATTTCGTAAAATGTTTATTAGTCTGTGGACTCATCCTATAGAATGTTTATTTGGCACGTAGGCTCATTGTATATAATATTTGTTTAACAATAGACACACTTCGTATAATGTTTATTTGGCCCGTAAGCTCATTCTTTTGAATGTTTATCTTCCCGTAGATGCATTTCGAAAAACGTTCTTTTATTCCACAGACTTATTATGTAGAATATTTGTTTGCCCGTAGGCACATTTCACATAATATTTGTTTGTCCATGTACACATTCTGTAGAATATTTATCGCCCTGCAGGCTTCTGCTCAGAAATATTTTCTAAATGCCTAGGTCATTCTTTGTAAAGAGTAGACCTCGGTCATTTTTTTTTTTGGTAAAGAACAGGCTTAAATATTTCTTTGTAGAATCATGTTTTTGTTGTTTTGTCGAAGACTCTCTATTTGGGTGTTTTACCTAAAAATATTTTCTAAGTGTCTGTGCCATTTTTTTGTTAAAAACAGGCCTAAGTCATCATTTGTAAAAAGTGAAGTTAGATCATTCTATGTCAAAAATGTACTTAGGTCTGTTTCTTATAGAATCATGCTTTGGCGTTTTGTCATGTCTGATCTTTAGACACTTAGAATTCTAAATACTTAAATCATTCTTATAGAAAATAGACCTAAATTATTTTATGCAGAAAGCTTTTATTGGGCTTGTATTTTTCATGAGCTTTTGGGCCTTTCGTATTCGGCCTAACAGAATATATGTTGAAAATATAAGGAGAAAAAAAAACTAAAATGCTTTTACTGATTTCTTTTATGCAATATCCGTTAGACATATTAAAATGTTTTATTTTTGGTATCATTAACTTCGTGCTTTCCAAGTACAATTTTATTTAACATTACACGAAATCAAAATTTTTATGAAATGGAAAAATAATCTCAATAGGTTTTGCAAGTTTTTGCTTGTGCGTGGCATTAATTGTTCATGTCATTTGAAAAATAGTTAATTTCACTGACAAATAAATATTTAATCAGTGTATTTTATTTTTAATATTTCTAATAATATCTCATATATGTTATTATTTTGTAAATAACTAATTTGTATCGTTGTAATGTGTTATAGGATGGGGGACCGTGGGGTGGGTAAAAAGAGTGAATAGAGTTCATCATATTATATATAACAGAAAGGTTAAAAACGTTTCCATTTTTTTTTTATTAAACAGTAAATTTCTCCAAACGGGTAATTAATTATCGATATTTAATCATTATTGAAGTCAGGAAGAATCCTGATTCTTGGAGGAATCAATATTGGTAGGGGAATCATGATTCCTACAGCCAACCAAACGCCGTTCGGAATAGGAACTCTCTCTCTATACATATATAAGTTATAAACAGCTTAACCGACCAAAAAAAAAAAAAAGGAAATACAATTTGAGAAGAAAGTAAAATGGCGAATCAGCCACAGTACTGTCCAGCGGCAGTTGTGTATTGTTGCATGCACGGCGGCGCTGGGAGGAGCAAGAATAATGATTCTAAAGCTTCAGATATGAGGTTGAAAGCCCGGAATCATCTGTTGGCTTTGAATTGGAAGTTATGGTATGCAGAAAAGGGAGGATATAAACAAGAAATACGCTACACATCTCCGAATCAGAAGACTTTTTATTCACTCAGAACCGCCTGCAGAAGTTTAATTGATGAACAAGGTTCTCAGAATTTAATTCGCAATTTGAATGCAAATCCTGCAGTTAACTTGCATGCCAAGGCAGAGGCGGAATCGATGGATTTTGGGGACTTAGGGCAAGAAGAAGGTCGTGCAAGACATGCAAAGCGTGGTTGTTGTTTTGATGAAGGTTCTCAGAATTTAACTCACAATTCGAGTGCAAATCTTGAAGAAAATTCGGTAATGGTGACTTCTGGGACATTACAATCATCTTCCGATGATGCGTTACATTCAGGAAAAAGGAGGAAAAAGAGCACTGAAGTTAACTTGCACGCCAAGGCAGAGGCTGAGTCGATGGATTTTGGAAACTTAGGGCAAGAAGATGATAATGCAAGACATGCAAAGCCTGGTAGAAGAAGACGAAAGGGAAAGAGAAAGGGAACAGCAAACTCGATGACATTAAGAGGCGATCAGAAGAAGCCTGCAGTTAAGCATATCCGTGTTCAAAGATCAGGGAAACAAGAGCGGCCGAAGGTGCTTCCTAGGTTTTCAGTTTGCAATCCTCGAGCTGTTGTGCTCAGTAAGTTGTTAGAAAACAATGTGGTGTTCCCTGGGGCGAAGGTCTGTTATGGTGGCAATAAGGGTCGCGTTCCATTGGCTAAAGGGTCAATAACTAATGATGGAATCAAGTGCAATTGCTGCAATGAGGTGTTTACACTTACTGGGTTTGAGGTTCATGCCGGTAGCAAAAACCACAGGCCGGCTGCTAATATTTTTCTTGAGGATGGCAGGTCTCTTGTGGATTGTCTAAGGCAAATGGTGTCTACTGAAAACACGGCAGCTGTCAAAGGGAGTAATCAGATGAAAAGCAATAGCCATCAAGTTGAGAACTATGATATGTGTGTTGTTTGTCAAGATGGAGGGGAATTAATTTGTTGTGATCATTGTCCCTGCACGTACCACAGTAGCTGCCTTGGTTTAAAGGATATTCCAGATAGGGATTGGTTCTGCCCATTATGCTGCTGCGCCATCTGTGGTGATGGTAAATTTGAACAGAGAACTATGCATTCGGTGGATGACGATGGTGGTCTTGTTCGCACTTGTGATCAGTGTGAGCGTAAGTTTCACATAGGATGCACGAGAATGAGTAAACGAGAATCGAAGTTGCAATCTCAAAATAAGTGGTATTGCAGTGATAGATGTGAACATGTTTTTTCCAGCCTCCATGAACTTGTAGGGAAACCCTTTTCAATAAGTGAGAACAATTTAACCTGGAGATTGTTGAAGTCCTTGGAGTCTGATCATCAAGGTGTTAGCACTTCTACAGATGGTCAGGTCTTGAAAGAGTTGCAGAGGAAGTTGCATGCTGCAGTTGAGCTAATGCATGAATGCTTTGAGCCAGCCAAAGAGCCTTCAAGTGGGAGAGATCTCATTGAAGATGTAATTTTCAATCGGAGATCAGAGCAGAAACATTTGAACTATGCAGGATTCTACACTGTCGTCTTGGAGAAGAAAAGAAAAATAGTTTCTGTGGCTACTGTCAGAGTCTATGAAAAGGTTGCAGAGATCCCATTTGTTGCTACAATGTTCAAGTACCGCAGAAATGGAATGTGTCGTCTTCTAATGGCTGAGCTTGAAAAGCAGCTTATTGGATTAGGCGTGGAGAGGTTGGTATTGCCATCAGCCCCAAGTGTGCTAAAGGCGTGGACAACTAAATTTGGGTTTTCGAAGATGGCAGCTTCAGAAAGATTGAATTACTTGAATTATACCTTCCTGGATTTCCGAGGTACGATCATGTGCCAGAAATTCTTAATGAAGACACCTTCAGCAAACCCATGCCTATCACAAGCTGCTTGGTCTGAAAATGCTGGTGCCAAATTTGATTTCTACAGCCCCATCTCTGAAGTACTTCAAGGAGAAGAAAGTGATGAAGACAGCTGATTTGTGCACAAAGATAACATTATGATTTTCTTAAAAAAAAATTGTATTTGATTTGTATTGTAGCTTATTACTAATTATGTTGAACATATATTGATGTAAGTCATATTGATATAAGTCATATTGATAATATCAACACATTTTCTGCCATAGTTCTCATAATTCTACTTGTTCAATCAGTTATTCCCTGTGATGATGAATGATTCTCATTTATTTTTTCAGTCAATTACACTGTCAAAAGGATTATAAACGGAGCGATAAAAGTAATCTGGATTCTGAATATGTCTGCCTTCTTCAGAAACAAGGGCTAACATTTTCACCATTCGATATGATCATATTGAGCTGAGAATAGACATACATTCAGGATATATTTAATTTGAAATGTGATACAAGAAATAAGTATGTATGCTCTAAGGCATTTTGAATGGATTCACTGGACACAAAACATATTAAATTTAATAGCAATTCCTCAAATACAATAGAAACACTCGAATGGAAGCATAAAACTTTCTGTCTCTTAATGCTTTCGGAGAGCGAAACCAGAAAGCACCACCAACACCACAAAGAGGACAACAGCTATGAAAGATGCCACCACAGCCCCACTGACTTTCTGGCAGAAATCACCAAATTGCTGGCAAATTGCAAACCAGTTTGTGTTTTGATTGCCGTTGTGAGCCAAGTAAACGATGGCGGCAGCAGCAGCAGCAGCAGCTGTAGCAAAAGTTAATACTACCTGCAATATATGAAAACATTTACATCTTAATCTGTCAAGTAACAAACTCAGTTGTGTTAGAACTCGACAAGCTAATGATTAACGAGCTTACGGTGTCCAAAATGAGTAGGAGGAGCCTTGGCCCAACAGCGTGTGGGCGAACAATGGTGACAATGGAAAAGGGAAGGGAAAGGACTAGGTAGCCCCCTACTAATGCCATTGCAATTACGAAATACCTGCAGAAAAGTATATCTCAATTTTCTGTAGCACAATTTCTGTAAACTCTCAATCTTGTTTCTATTACTTGTATGATTCCAGGAATGATATTATTCAAGTGGCATGTGATTCTTTTCTGCTCTGAAATTGATTCTGCATCATTGCATGCCAAAACTTAATACCAACAAGGAGAGCATATGTGTAAATGCGATCAATAATACAATTTCAACAAGTTCACATACTGAAAAGTGGGAAGATCATCATAGCTAGCTTGAAACTGAAAGAACTGGGTGAAGAATGGAAGAGTCTCATCGCTGGTTCCCATCGCGGCAGCGGCAGCTAGAGTACACACAAGGGCACCAATCCTCAGAATGAAGTCAAATATTGCTATTCCTTTCTTGTATCCAGCCTTTTCACGCCTTTGAACTCCGATGAGGGGTGCTTTTCCTTTAGCAGCTGAGCTAGACTCTGGAACATCAACGGTTGCTGAATCACTCATTTTGGTTAAGAGTGAAAGTGTGAAAGAGACTTGAAGCTTGTGATGAGAAGCTGTGAATAATGATTGATAAGTGAATTAAAATGCTGTGATGAAATTGGATGAATGGATGAGCCTTATATAGGGAAGGAAAGAAGAGCTGTTTGAAAAATATTGCAAGATTGAAACTAGACTTTTTTGGGTAACGGGAGTAAGGGGAGTCGTTGATATGACGCAGTGCAATTGAGGTAATAGGAATCAAGAACACAATGTGATTAAGTCGAGACAAAATACCAACCCACAAAATGTATTTAGTCAATCAGTTAACTAAACCATGTAATAATCTTTTCGTCATTCCACTCAGACTCTGGCTATTTTGGCTGTAATTCTTGAGAGATTGCATTACAAAATACCAAATCCTTACAAGAATCGTGAAGCTAGTATTTTGCGACGGTCACCTTACGTCAGGCAACTTCTGCTAATTTTCCTTTCAACATTTCGAGACACGAATCACTTGGTTGTTATTAGTCAACCATATGTTTGAGACATTCCTCCTTGTAAGCTTAATCCAAACGCACTTCAGATGAAAAATTGGTAAACAGTTCATGTTGTTACCACGTGGCAGGTATTGAAGAAACTTAGAGGTGTAAAACGGATTGGATCAACCCATCACAAAAGCCCAAGTTTAAAGAGAGACCAAGGCCCAATGGGTCGGTCCACTGACCCAAAAACGTCAGCAAAAGGTCGATTTTAAAGTACTAAAAGAAAAATACAGTGCAACATCTTCTCCCCCTCTACCCCCCACTTTCTCTTTTTCTCAGAGCAAATGAATTTACACATCACGAACTGATGCAAATCATATCTGCTTGCATAGCTAGTTACTCTTCTGCTGTATTATTACAAAAGTCAAAAGAATTCAAAATTCCAAGTTGTTGAACAACAAATGAGTGGCAATAATTATGGTCGAAAGAGAGAGTTTGTAGGTTGTTTGTATCTTGGAACCGGGACATGCTAAAAAATTAATTGATTTAGTTACTTTGCAAAAACTGAATGGAATGGCTGCATGAAGGGGGAAGCAGTCTGACAAAATTTTACTCAGTTTTTGACCCTATGTTAGCAGGCCGATTAGGTACATAGTCTCCATCCCCGCTCAGCAAGTGCCTTATTAACCCGATTAGCAGCCTCTGCAAGGTCATTCAATGGAGGATAGTTCCAATTCTCAGAAATCTGGAAAATTGAACCACACATAAGTAGAATTTAGATAAATAAACTACTATTGAATGACCTGAAAAATGGTATTAGCTAAGTTTGTTTGCAAAATATCTTGTGATTGAATGAGGGGTATTGGAATCTACTCTCAAAAACACAGGGATTGGGAGGGTTTGTGTTTCAGTTTGGAGCGCTGAGGAAGGATAAGGGTTAAAAGGAAACACACAGATAGAGAGAGAGAGAGAGAGGGAGAGAGAGAGAGAGAGAGAGAGAGGGAGGGAGGGAAAGAGGGATTAGCTGTATGCGACCAAAGGTAACAGGACCAGCAATCGTCATCTATTCATCTCGTAATACTTGGGGTCTAATATACATTTGTTGTAGGGAAGAGTATAAAAGTTAGACCTATATTGACAAGGTAACATATCACCTTGATTATAACTACATGAGTGCACCAAATGGATGAAAAATGACAAAAAGAAGGAAATTAGATCTGAAAAAAGATGATCTTTCTGGCCTCTCCACATGTATATATTTGTTTTCAACTAAATATTAGTAGCACGAGAAGTAAAATGCAGGTTTATGCGGCTTCAAAGATCACTTCCTTTCCTCATAGATCAATTTGAAGGTGATGTGTATGTATAACAATATTTCCAAGGCCAAACACACATATTTATGATTCAGTTGGGAAGTAGGGAACTTACATCCTCTTTACCAGTGAATGGTCGAACAACTCCTCTTTCCTGCAGTGATTTTTGGAAGTACGCAAACTTCCATGTACACCTCTTGGCTCCTATAACATAAACAGGTTTCCTACGGCATAAAAAGTAAAAATAGAACACCATATGAATTTTCATTCAGAGGAATAATCAAGCCATAAACTCATGAGTTTTACTCCATACATCAAACATACCCAGTACTGCAAGCCTCGCTCAGCATACTTACTGAATCAGCTGTTATGAGAAAAGCGTCAGCCCAAGCTAAATGCCCCATGTGAGGATTTGGATCTATGCAATTTACATAAAAACAAAAATAAGTAGTCAGCTTCATTAAGTAAATTAAACTACAAAAATCTCTCAAAGATAAAAAGCAAAGTACCTTCACCATTCCAGATGAAGACCTTGGGATTATTACTAAATTCTTTCACTATAATCTTAGCCACCTGTCAAAAGTGCCATAAGTAGCAAAAGTGATAAAGAAAATCAACAAAGGCAACTGTGAAAGAATTCTACCTTCTCTGGAGTTCTTCTAGAGAATGATACTCTGACGCTTCCACAACTCCAAATAACCCCCTGCAACATTGCAGTTAGCTGCTTTGCAAGATCCACACCATATGGACAGTTGCCTATAAAAAATTTAACGTTTCTTGCTTAAGGGAGTGACCATCAAAGTAGAGCAACATATGTCTATTTTCTGCATATAAGGTATTACTGGCCAAGCATCTGGCACAACATCAACAATGCTTTATTTAAAAATGATCATTTCTAGACAAAAAAATTTCATCATGGTCCAATTTGACAGCTCAATATAATTAACACAATAAGCACATTCCCTTTGCTCTCAAAATTTGAACTTTCCAGGACTTGGAAACCAAAATAAAATTCCAATCCAGTCTAGGGGCTGATAATTGCTAAAGATGGTAAAAAGAAGATATGCTACTTCAAAGATAAAGCAAGAGAAATTGGATCAAATCACAGTACTCCTTGCCCAGAAGTGTTGGTTTTCAGATAAAATGATACAATCCATGTATATAACAATGACTTTTGATGACTTAAGAGGATATTGCTGCATATATTCTTGAAAAAAATCTTGCCAAGGTCAATACTCAACAAATTAGTTTAAAAAGAAAAGGTCAATAACAATTCAAATAACAGAATGCAAAAGATGACAAATTGCCAATTGGATGGCTTATTACTTGTAGGACCTCCAACATTAACCACAAACAAGGGCTTTGGAAGTATTGCCAACTCATCATGCCAGACAGAAGCAGCACTCCTAAGTGCTGCAGAATCAGCCTGGTGAAGAGCTCCAACAGTCAGAACCTGATATTAAAAATCCAGACCATCAGCTACAACATTATTGATAACTACAATAGTAGCTTAAAATTAGATGGCAATAGAAATTATAATTCAACTGGACAAGTATTTCATAACCAATGTACATACCACATGTCGGTCAGGAGGTTCACGCGGAGTTATCCACCTCCGGAGGAACCAAGGAATTTGTTCCTGAGCATGAGGCGTCAATGGGTAATAATCATGACAGGGAGTAATCACCATATCAAACCTATTCAGATGCATCCTAGGATGTTGTATCTGTAAAACAGCATCAGAGGGGAACCCATAACAACTATATGTTACCAGTTTTGCATGCCGAATGCACAGTCAATGCACGATAACCACATTTTAACTGAAGTAAAATACAATAAATAGAAAATGCAAGGCTAAGCAAATATTATCCTTCACAATTTGCAGAAAGATGAATAAAATGGTAAGTAGCAACAAAAACCAAGTAAAATCACATTATAAGCAAAAGTAGAAAAGCAAACAATACAACTTGAATTCAAATCACTATTCTTCTACAAGTCTCTGAACTTCCAGAGTTACCTAAAGCTACCAAAATGAGGGCGAGACTCAGAATTTTATCTACAATGTTGAAGGAAACAAACATAACAGAATAGAATGAACAGCAATCAGGCCATACTGGACTAAGCGATTTAGCGCTCCTAGATTCATGAAAGGCACAAGAAAACATAAGCACATGGAAAACCAACAGTCCGCCTCACATTTCAGCACATTTATCATACAAATGCTACTTCAGATTCGAATAGGTAAAAATTGAAAGGATAAAGTTTAACCTGAACAACGAAAACATTTTCTGGAGCTAACCGTTTTATGGAGCTTGCAACAGAAATAGTATCTCGTCCAGATGCAACCACCAATAATGGACCCTCCCTGAAAAAAGTTGTAACAGCTATGATTGGGTTATAACAGATTTTGCACAGTCATTCAAGACACTAACCACATAGGGTCCAAATGGAAATCTCGAAGATCGGCATCAAATCACTATATTACATATGCACAGAAGAGTCCATACCTTTCGAATGTTTGATAAGCCATCTTTGCAATCTGCGTTGCATCAGCTTCCAAAACTTGTGACAAGCCTGCACTACGAATCAGAGATTTTTGTATTGATTAAAAAAAAAAATTGTATTCAGAAATAAGAACTGTTAACTGCAAGTAAATTACGGTCTTCTTTATGTTTACCACTTGTTTCAGGTGCTACTAATTGAAATTGTGAATAACCAAAAACTCGAGTTATAAAATAATCTACTTTCTTGTGGAGAGAAATCGGCAGCCAATGAAGCCAGTCATTAATTCCTCCTCTTGGCCTAGTAACACGCTGCATAGAATCAATCAAATAATCACCACTAATACGACAACGTATCAGCTTGGACTGAGACAAATCTTTATAAAAAGATATTTCTACAAAAGCTAGTAAAACAGCTTCTGAAAAAATGCAGCATAACTGTTTTCCTGACACAGAAGTATATAACAATGCAATTTACTGGGACTCAAATAAATGTTACCACTGTGTTTGGTAGTACTCATGTAAAAAGATGGTTCCTGTAAAAGCACTTTCTAGAAAAGCACTTAAAAGAAAATTCTAAAACAGCAAATGCAACCACATTTCAATTACAAGACTGTTACATTAAGGTAAAAATTAGCCAAATGGCATAAGAAAAGGAATAATAAAACGGTCTTTGAAAAAAGAAATAAGGGATAAAAGAAGAAACTATTGAAGAAAAATTAATAAACAAATAAAGCACTCACGTATAAGGAATGCCGACCTGAGAGTCCAAGGGCGCGAACCAAACCGATGCACTGATTCTCTGCGCCCGCGAATCCATTACCTATTATGATCGCCCGTTTGATTACGCCGTAAAATCCACTTTCGAATATCTCCGGTGTTTCCGATAATTTGATGGCCGGCTCCGGCAGCCTGATTGGCCTCATCGGCTGACCCCACGCTCTCAACATTTCTAGGATCCGAACCACTTCGTTTCAATTTTTTTTTTTTCTTTTAAATGGCTCTATCGGGGCGGATCCGTCCTGGCTGGGTCAAGCCCAATCTGTGTTTACAATTAAACACATCTAAATAGTGGAAAAGTACCTAATCAGTTAATGCCATAGGCAACTCAACCAAAAATTGATTAATTTTTCAATAGATATCTCCTCCCTTATGGAGGAGGTTTTTGACCAAGTCAAGCATCATTTTTTTTAAATAAATATTATTTATTTTAATAAATTTTGAGAGTTTAAGATTTAATTTCAAACCATCCAAAATGTGTTCTTTTTTTTTTTGTTTTTTTTTTCTTTTTTGGAGACACAATCAACCTTGATGTTTTATGAAATGAAGCTCTAATGTGTTGTTGTGTACATATAAAAATAAAATGATGATGTTGGTGTTATGTACAGATATCCTAATGCATTGATTTTTCATTAGATTGTCAGTATGTTGTATTGGTTTGGTCAACTATCTATTGTGTGGTAGATTGTCAGTAAATTAATTTTAAGTTACTTACATCTTCTTAGGTGGAATGTGATGAAAAACCATTTCCTATTAAAAAAGAAAAAAATAGTCCGTGTTATTTATTATTATTATTTTGTTATCAAACAATTCAAACATGTGTCTATTCGCAGGGTGCTCGCAAGGAAAAGGGGTGCATTTAGTACCAAACCGGAGCAGCCCATAACTAGAGCAATCTGACCGACCAGGCCCGACCCAAGGTAAGATCCCAATAAATGCCTGCTGTCGCGCACACACTCGTCGTCGCTGTTTTCGTTTCTGAATTTCTAGTACCGCTGTGGTGTTGAAAACAAAAAATAAAGATGTGGGCAAGTGACGACGGTCCGCCGGAGGTCACTTTAGAAACTTCCATGGGCTCTTTCACCGTCGAGGTACTTCTATTCCTCTCCAATATTTCTTTTTTTTTCTTTGATTGGAAAAGAAATTGAATGATTAATTATTAATATTATTGTTATTATTAATATCTAATTCGAAATTACAGCTTTACTACAAGCACGCTCCAAGAACTTGCAGGAACTTTGCTGAACTATCTCGCAGAGGTTATTATAATAACACCAAATTCCACAGAATTATTAAGGTATATTTCTCTGCTTAATTAGACTTTATTTGTTCTTTATTCCTTTTTAAAGGAATTTAGCAAATTTTTTGGTTCTATTTATTTACTTATTTTTGTGGTGTAGGATTTTATAGTTCAAGGTGGAGATCCTACTGGGACTGGAAGGGGAGGAGATTCCATATATGGGTACTCGGTTTTATTATTATTAGTAGTAAAAACTGAAATTTAATGCTATCTAGTGTAAAAAATTTTAATTTTCTTAAAAAAAAAAAAGTGACCTCAGTTGTATATAATCAGTTCCTTGATTGTTTGTGCATTTGTTTTGACTAAAGATATTTATTGATCATTGGTTAAAGTTAAATTTTATTTACTTCTCTTTTGTGATATTTAATGATCTTCATCTTACACGAATTGCTTTCTTGTTATGTATCGCAGCCATGTTTTCGAAGATGAAATAAAACCCGAATTAAAGCATACTGGAGCTGGGATTTTGTCTATGGCAAATGCTGGTCCAAATACAAATGGAAGCCAGTTCTTTATCACTTTGGCGCCTGCTTCACATCTGGATGGTAATGTTAATGTCATTGTTCTCCTTTATTGACTCTTAAGAATTTATTTTCTTGATTTGTCATAAATTTTTTGAAGTGTGTGCACTGTATATCTAGAAGTTAGAAGTCAAAGCTGATATTTTTGCTTCATGGGCTGGCCTAAGTTGATTGGGGCAAGTATTTTTGTTTACACTCAGTGTTGAATTTGATACTAACAATTAACTGCCAACCTGGATTTATGGCTGGTGCCTGTAGACTATCTCACCTCAACCTAACTGACCTGGTTATAATTGAATTCTAACCGAATCTTTTTTAATACTTCTTTGTGCCTTATATTCTTCCACATCCAGTTTCACTCATTCATTATTAAACCTATGTAACTTCCCACTCTCAAGTCTTGACTCACATCCATGCTTTGATGAGTGAGCTATTACTGTGTAAGACGTTCATCACCTTAATATCTGTTCAACATTGCAATGTTGCAAATTCAAAGCCAATTCAAAAAGTGGCCATAGAACTTTTCTTGAGAGTTTTCTGCCAGTGAGAATTTTTTTTTTATTTTTGATTCTTCAAAACCAAATTGTATTTATGAGTTCTGGTGTGAATGTTATTTATGAGTACTGGTGAGAATGTCAACTTAAGTGTTGGTGCCCCTTGGTTTAATCTTTGCCACTGCAATTGTAAGTTGTTATTTTCCTGTACTAGCAAATCCATTTATGTTTTAACCATTTTTTTCGTATTATCCAGGAAAACACACTATATTTGGAAGAGTATGCAGAGGAATGGAAGTGATCAAAAGACTTGGCAGTGTTCAAACTGATAAAGATGACAGGTCTGCATTCTCTTATACTTTATACGAGTTCTATTTCAATTTTGATTTTGGAGTGATTCGCATGGTCAGCTTAATAGAATATGGAGCACTTACTATCAATGATTTAAGTTGAACATCTTTTAAAACTCCATGAGCTACTTTGGAAAAAATTTGCCATGTGATCTGCACTAGTAAACAACCCTTGTAAGACATTCGGCTAAACTCTTGCATAGAGAACCGGAAAGTAGGAGAATAAGTTGTTGATTTAGGTCTGCCAATATTGATGTATAAGATTTATGCAATTAATATTTTTAATTGTTTCATTTGGGATCACGAGTTTGTGGTTCACATCTGGAGTGTAGCTCCAACAATTAGCACATAATGAATAACTTACGGTGTAGGGGCAATGGGAGAATTACCTGTTTCGACATTCACCATTAACTGAAATGACAGAGCTTGGCTATATACAATTTTTTTTTTTTTGTTGTTGTTTTGGTTTTTTTTTTGGGTGGTGGTGGGGGTTTTGGGGGTGGGGGGGGGGGGGGGGGGGGTGCGGGCGCAAATGGGGGCAATTAAGTTGCTTTTTATTGGTTTATGTCATGACCTCTATTCAAGAACTTGATGTGGAGTTACAAATGACTGCAAAGACTTGACAGAGAAAGTAATGACAATCTGACCAAAATGTTGTATATTAAATGGAAGATTTTTGCTCAGATGATCCTGCTAATGGTTTGTTGAACAACAAGCTGAGTGGTACATTCGGAGAGATCAATAAATCGTTGTTTGGAGATGTTGAATATGGTCAGACATTTGCTCTGCAAGACATAGTCATCTCAACAGCTATAAATATCCTATCACAGAATGCACATTACTGTTGCTTACCATTCGATAGGATAATTTCTTGGCTTTCTTCAATGTGATTTTTCCCTGTATTAGCCAGTGTCTGGAAATACAAATACCTATGCATGTGTGAACCTTTCTAGAGTTTCCAGTTATGGTCTTAGGACCCAGCTAAAAACCAGTCGTGAAAAGCCGTGCTCATGTTCTGTTTTCTTTGCTGATACAGGCCCATCCATGATGTTAAGATACTACGGACCTCTGTTAAGGACTGATGCCATGAAACGGTTATGGAAACCAACGTTTCCACATGATTTTGGGTGCACTAAAGCCAATGTTCAAAAATCTGATTTTGAAAATTTCTGACACCTGATTTTGGATGCTTCTTAAAGTGCCGAACACTGTACTTGGGTATCTCATTGAAACAGTGGAAAATCCTAGCACTAAAGCAAGTATGGATCATTTGTAATTCTCGTCTTATTTGCCGTTTGTTTTTTCCCTTTTTTTTTTTTTTTCAAATTGCACCTGACATGAGAATTGTTTGCGGTGGAACTGTAAACTTTCCATACACCATTTCAGATATGAAGCCTTCGTAGGAATTATCGTTTTTAATTCAAAATTACACTTCCTAGCATCAAACGTCCGAAAAATGCTGGTTTTGTATCTCTTCTTTCTTCATTACTTAAATCTCCACCCTTAATCACACAAACCGTTCCTTTTCATTTTAATTAAAATTTACCCTTTTTTCCCGAGCCCAATGCGGGTTTTTAAATAAAGTGGGCTATTTATACACAAAAAAATAGTTTTAGTACTCATATTTGAAAACAATATTAATTACAAAAATACTTATAATGTAGTTTATATTTAAGGATAATTTAGTATAATCAAACATAAGATTCTTATTTTAGACACCCATCAAATGCACCCATTTATTTGTCATTATTCTTTATTTAAACCCTAAAACTTGCTTCCCCAAGTCTAATAAAACAATTTGGAAATTGTTCACGGTGCATGTATGATTTAAAAAAAAAAAAAAAAAAAACATTAGTTTCAGTTGTTGTAGTACACAAAGAATAGTGAAAACAAAGAAAAGCAATTATAGAAAGGAAGAGAAAGAAAAGGCAAAATAGCAGTGAATAGCAATTAGCTAAGAAAAGTGTGATTGAAATAAGAGTTCTTGCAATGTAGATTTAAGAATGTGCTGAATATTTTTATAGGTGTATAGAGTAAATAAAGATAATTAAATTAAAGATTTAATAAGGACTTTCTGGTGTTTTAAATAGTATACAGAATAAAACTCAAATATTTAAATTTTAAAAATAGGTGTACAAAGTAACAGAGTATTTAGAATAATATTTATAGTGCAAATACTCTCACCCTTTCAAATATTTATTCAGTCAACAGTTGTTCTAATTTTTTCATTACTGTAATAAATTTTCTTATAACATCATAACAAATTAAATACCTCATTTAATAATATTTTTTCTTTTTATAAATATACCCCATATGAATCTTCCCTTTTTATATTTTCAGTATTATTTCAAGCATGCTTCCACAAATTTTTAAATCTAAAAATCGTCTTTGGATATCAATTCAAATACTCATTCTCAAACTATTAACTATTAAGAATGCTATCATAACTTTTATTTTTTAAAATTATTTTTGGGTCACAAATCAAACGTCCCTTAGATACCCAGCCAAGCCTAAATTCAAGATGCCAAAAGTAAGTAAATAATTGAAAATTACACGCTATTGACAAGAGACATAAGTTCCGATCAATATTTACTAACTCTAGGACTGCTAATCATGTCATCTCAATCATACATCATATCCTACCTATATCATTTTTCACCCTATGGAGTTCTTCTTTTCTCTCTTTTCTTAGTCACAGCCTCAAAAATTCAAAACCTTCACACACACAAAACCTCACTCCCCCTCCCCACCTCAGACCACCGGTCCAATCCATTTCATTGCAAAATGCAAGAAAAAAAACAGCACACCATGCTTGAGAAATAACTTTTAACAAAGAGAATCCCTAAAATTTACATGCCAAGCTAGTTTCTATGATTTCGGGGGGAAATGATATGTATACCTAATATTTTGAGTATACCTAATATTTTGAGCGGCAAATGCTTTTAGTCTTCCAATTGAGAATAATCCTTTCAGGCACAGAATCAAACAGTGGGCCATGCTGGCATTCTTTTCGCCAAAAATCCAATCTTAGTGTAACCTTAGGTTTCCATCAAAATCATTGCTTGCTTCTGGTTCACTAGAAGCCACAGAAAATATACACCAGAGTGATTTTTAAGTAAACCCAACTTGAATTTCCACTAGCATCATGTATAGTTGTCAGTCCGGGAAAATTAAAGTCCAACCCACCTAGACTGTGTTAGTAATGCTTATTCAACTGAACTCCATTTTCTTCAATATTGGAGAGGTTTAACATTGACGGTGAGACCTGATTATATCCATTGGGCATGACAGATCCAGGAGAGCCATCTTTTGAGAATGTGATCTTGGTTGGCTCTGAGAATTTGTTAGCAGGTTCTTCAGAGACAACCTGCTGTTGTAGCATTTCCATGCGCTTCAAAGACGGTACATCACCCTTGCAGTACCGGTGCCACATGTTCCGGTATGTTGACTCCAAACCTAATGTAAAGTTTTGTCCATCACAAACAGGGGACTTCGACATAAGATCCCGAAGGCTCATCCGTAAGTTTGAGAGGGCTGTAACATCGGAGGCCAGTTGCAGAGCCAACTGGACATACTCATCTTCATTTTTGGCAATTAGATGTTTTAAGCCTGTTTCACAATTACGCACAATTACAATAAACTAATAAATAGAAGATATGATGATAATAAATAATGGTACATCAACGGGCACACATCCATTAGCAGGTTGATTTCACAGATTGAACTCTCCACCGGTAAGTTCTATGTGATAACAGTCAACTTTTCTGTGGGAAGGATCAACTCCAGTGTGTCATTTTTTTGTCGCAAAGTTATATTAAATCAGCATCTTCCTCAGACTTTGCATATCATGGGAAAGAATTGGGTTGCAACGATACCAGTCAATACTGAAAAGAATGTGCACAGGTGCTTTGACATACACACAATGAGTCACAAGGACATTATAACTGACAAATACATGACATGATTGTGCCCTGACCTAGAACAGCAAGAATTTCTCTTCAGATATTGCCAAGGAAAACTAACTGGGACTTTCTCTAATTACCAATTAATAATGAAATTCAGTCAACCAAATTCAGTTAATCATCAGTAGACAAGGGATCAGATCGAAGTGAGACTCAAACTTTACCTAAAAGTCTACTTGTACATGTTAGCTTGAGCTAAGCCATCAAACTTTACCTAAAAGTCTATTTGTACATATTAGCTAGAGCTAAGCCAAAGCCAGACTGACAGCGCGCCCCAGTTTTTTGGCAGCATGAACACTTGAATCCAGGCTGAGAACCAATGCCTGCCTATGTAATATGAGGATTTAACTTCACAGTTGCATATTCGGTCAAAATGCATGAGGCTAAAAGGGCAAGATCTCCTCCTCCCCCCCCCCCCCCCCCCCCTTTTCTTTTCCACACAAACACACACACACACACACAAAAAGAAACAAAAAAAGGGATAATTGGTGTAGCTGGATGAACCAAGCAGTTCAAACGAAAGAAGCAACCATCAAAAGGCATTAAATTAGATAAGGTGTTATCCAAAAAGATAAAGTGTCCCTTACCAACTTTAGTGAGAAGACTAACGCCAACATTGTGAGCATGAACAGAACCAGCCATAGTAACACAAGGAACTCCCATGTATAGTGATTCACAGGTGGTAGTTGTTCCAGCATATGGGAATGTATCCAAACTACACAAATGGGATAGGATAGGTCAGAACCTCCAGAAAAGTTGGACAAGGGAAGCTAGAGAACCTAATAGGCCACACAAAAATTAAAGCACTAGATTAGATAATAGTCAGATATTACCTGATGTCCATTAGAGAATAAGCTTGCATGTGATCATGGTTGAGAAGAATTAAAGGCAGAAGATCAACACGCAGTGATTCCAATCCTAGGTGCTCCAATGTTGAAAGAAATCTGTGTCTTACACTATCACAACAAAAAGGTTTACATTTTACAACAAGGCGTGAGTTTGGTACAGCACAAAGTATCCTCGCCCAAACTTGCAAAACCTTAGGTGTTATCTGGAAAGGTCCATAAAAAAAAAAAGGTCCATCAAAAAATTAATATTAAAAAGTTAACCACCACAGGTGGAACATTTCTCTGGACAAAGATAAGACCAAACCAATACCTTCGCTAGATTGTTGAAGCTACCAAAAGTTATAAAGCCATTGGAAAGAGCGGGAGTTGGGCTAACCGGCCCAGCCTCTGGTGAAGGCATATAGCAAAGAAAGCATTCAGGTAATCTAACTAGCTCCTCAATGTGCCTGAAAATTTCAAGAGTATCATAAAAGAGAGAAAGTATAGTGGACAACACGAAAAAGAAACAACTCTTGATAAAGTTTATGCTTTCAAACAGCTTAAAAATAACGGTAAAGTGTAGACCTACTTCTGCTTTGTTTCCGGTGGATCAGCCAGTGAATCTGTGATTCTGTAATCAATGGTAGGCAGACCAGTTGTGTTTGGGTAGCCAATCCAAGTTACCTACAAGACAAAAGCAAACAAACATGATATTGAGATGAAGCCATAGTGGTTAGTTCAGATAAAATATAAATAACTTTGGCGTCAATACCAAATGTGGGTCACAAGATAGTGAAATGACCAAGGATAAAAATGGGGACTGTTTCTTAAAAAAGTTTAGATTCAATATGTGGGCTGTTATTGAGTCCAAACCATAATATAAGAATGGCTCCTCTTCAATCTAGCTCACTTTCAACATCCTGTGGCTTCATTCACTAACAAAGCAAACTAGAATCCTACAAGAATTCTCACCACAGTTGACTTTCATGGCACTAGAGTTTGAACCTAAAAGTTAGGCCCTGTTTGGTATTGAGGTGCTTTTGGAAAAAATGCTAAAGCTATAAAATAAAAGTGGATAGTGCGTGGTAAATGTGATTTTAAATAATAAATCTGACAAAAACAATAAAGATAATATGGGCTTTTTATTACATAAGTGTGGAATAAAATCAACTTAGATTCCAAACCACAACAACAGTGTTTACCAAACACTGTTGTTCTGTAACTTTTAAGCCACAACTGCCCAACTACAATGCTAAACAGGGTCTTAATTAGCATCATCCCACACTTAAATCTCTTCAAATAATGGCCAAGTAAATTTTTATCACAACTTGAGTCAATAGATTAATCACATAAAAAGTATTTCTCAATTTCATGATAACTAATTACTTGTACCAACATAAATTGAAGATAGATAAAACAACACAAATGCATCTCATAAAGCATGAAGCAATGTTATTTCATAAAATTGCAGCAATTAGGCCAAAAGTTGATTCATTGGGATGGTTAGCCAAATAAATTATCTGAACTGGCTCATCAATCCTTCCAAAAGAAACTAAAGCAACAATTTCCAAACTTGCAGCTTATTACATAAAATATACAGAAATCTAACATAGAAACTGAACAAGTTGTTCCCCCCACCAAAACCACAAAAAAAAAAAGGGAGGAACAGAGAAGAACATCTCAGCAGAACAACCTAGGTTAGGTTCAACAAACCTGAACGGGTGCAGGCCGGCATGCCATCATTCCCAACTTATTATTAGCTGTGTGACCGGTAAGTTCCACCAAGATGTCAATTTTATCTTCCCTGACTATGGCTGCAACTTTCTTTTCATCAATCCCATATATATCTCTCCATATTCCGCCCTTCTTCATCACCTTCTCTCTAAATCTAATCGTTTTTGCATCTGCCTGCAACATTACTCTGAATCAATTTCTTAAAAGCTTGAAAAAGTATACTAGTCCCCAAAGAGAACAACTTTTGGAACTTCACAAATCTCTTGCATTTCCATTTAAAAATGATTTATTGCATTGCTTTCAATGTGTAAGTCATTAAATATACCCGCTGAATTTCAGTACATCAATCACTAATCCCCTTGCATTTTAGTTAATTCTTTCTTCTCAAAGCTAGCTAAATTTTTATTTTTTATTTTTATTTTTTGCTAAGAAACAGAAGATTATATATTAAACTATAAGAGAGATGTACAAGGAAACAGCCAAATTTTTATTACTAGAAAGTATGGAAGTTATGAATTGGGAGTATGTTTCTTCTATTTCCTTTCTGGAGAGGAAATGGGATAAATATGCCACTAGAAATAGTTTTCATATAACTGCTGCAACTAAAAATTAATACAGATCTCCTAATAGCAGACGATTTGGAAAACAGCAGGGGTAAGGGAAGAGCACTTTTCATTAAGATGCATTATGGCAACAAAAAATTAAATCAATGAATGTGCAGATCATATAAGAGATATATGCAAAGATAGAGTGTTGCAGGCTGATATCCAAATGTAATTGATACCTTCACTACGGCTGAATACACAACCACCTTGTAATTTTGGTAGTCATGATAAACAAGGGGCGCTTCAATGAAATATGATACAGAATGTGTAAAATAATCTGGTGATACGTATCCAATCACAAGGGGCCTTTCTGCATCTTTTGTGTTGTCCCATGAGGTGAACTGGGAGTATAGCTTCATAAAGCGCTTTCCCCAATCCCTGAAGGTATGAATTTCAGTTTAAATAAAATATTAGTTTCTGTTTAGATAAATCCCGACTCATAATTGGGGTTAAAATATGCATTGATAATACATTGATTAAGTTACTAAAAATAAGTACATAAATAAAACAAATTTAAATGCATGAAAAGCAAAAAGGATTCAATTGAAACCTGTGTGCCTCAAAAAGCTTGTCATCATGTCCCTCGTTTATGTAGTTCATGGCAAGCAATCGATTCTGCAAACAATGGTCAATGATGTAAAGGTATAAAACAACCCCAACTGAGTAATAGTCAACAAATATAGAACAGAACATTTGTCAAACAATCAACACCCCAGGCATCCCTGACCTCATTCACTGATATTCACCTTCAAACATTACAAGCACACTGACGAGTAGGACATAAAGGTTCACACATAGCAGATACCGGCAAAACAGAGCTTAAAATTTCTCCAAATTCATAAATCTTATCCAAGTCCACACATAATATGAGGACATAACCCTGAGTAGTCAACAATATTGTAAAAACCAATTTCAAATTGTTACCCACTGAAATGCTGCAAGGTAATCAATCTATCAGCTGCTACTTTAAAATATCATATTTAAAACAACAGACTGAAGACATGCAACCATTTGTAAAATGCTGCAAGTTAATCAATCCATCAACTACCACTTTATATTTTACATATAAGCATACCAAAGGCCAACTAGTGCTAGTACCTGGCCTGCATTGCGAGAATCAGGGTCAATCTTAAGGCATTGCTCATACGCATCAATAGCCAGAGATATGCTGCCAGCATCTCTGTAGAGAACCCCTACAAAGGAAAGATATCAAGGAAAATTTTATTTCACAACCTTCAACTGTAAATAAAAATTACTACTGTAAGACAATTTGAAAACAGAAACTGAGAAACGGAGAGAGAGATCAACAAGCAACATCATATACAAGAATTACTCGCTTTGGACACGTTAGAGCTATGTAACCATGAAAGTAATTAACAAACCCACTCTTTCCTGAAAAATTTATAGTCTTGCATAAACTTGCACAACAAGAAATTCATGACAAATTAATAATGGTCTTAAAACTCTAGGAGCTGAAATAATCTGCACAACTTAAAAGTTACAGTTAGACTTATTCTCTGTCAGGCTATTGCAAGTTCCACGTTCACCTCCTATATTGTAACTTTACTTCAGAGATTTTGGGGGAAACAAAGGATAGTGCTTTTACGATGAGACTTTCATATAGGTCCTTTGGTTCACCATTACTGTCTAATGAAGTTGTCCAACTTATCAACACTTCCATCTTTTTCCAATTAGTTCATGAAATATCAAACACTGGATTCTCCACGATTAGTAGACAACTCCTGAAGCCGAGCAGAGGCATTCCCACCAAGGCATATTCGAATTTAAAGATATGTTATCTACCTTCTCCAAACCTGTTGCTCAGCCTAGAGCAACTTACGCTTAGCTTATGGCTGTGTGGATAAGGGATGGGTAGAGGCAGCAAACCAACTTGGGATATATTGTGGCTAAAAGTGATTCTTTTACTCTCAAAACTTCTAAATTGGATTATTGCATCCTCATGTTTTGAGTGGAAGAATTAATCATTTCTGATATAATATCTACGTAAAAAGATTCTGCCGGAAAGAAAGTCAAGAGAGACTGACCTAAGTTATTATAAGCTTCAGCATAAGTAGGATTAGCAGCAATAGCTTTCTCAATCATCTCTGCAGCAGCATCCATTTTGCCCTGTTAATAGTAAATCAATAATCAGCAATCTCTCAACATATGATCGTTCTTATATCTGATGTCAGAAATGATTCAAAAGCAAACCTGGACAGTATAGACAACACCAAGGTTGTTCAATGACTGGGAAAAGCTGGGTTTTATAGATAAAGCCATCTGCAACGTGAAAAAGATGATGACAATCATGAAAGCATGAAATACGAACCCAAATATCCAACAAATAAAGACTCCAAATCCTGAAAAAGCAGTGAAAATTGCCTGATAACACTCTACGGCTTTGTCAAGGTTGTCTCGGTCTTTATAAATAACTCCTAAATTGTTGCAGGCTTCAGCACAATGGGGATTGAAATGAAAAGCAAGTTCATAGAACACAATTGCCTGTACAATATGATTTGGATTAATGAATTTAATTAAGAAAACTATAACACAAACACAGATGTGCACATACATGCACAGACTCGCATATAAAAACCCTTTCATACGGCAATACACCAGCATGCAGACATGTCAACTTACTGCATCAAACTTGAGCATTTCGCCATAAGCAACCCCAAGATTATACATAGCATCAGCATAATGCCAGTTATAATACAACGCCTTCTTGTAATATGCCACACCCTGATTGATGTCTCCATCCAATTTAACCTGAATATGGAATACCAGTGAGCCCAAAATCAAGAAGGAAAAATTTGGGCGGCTGCCATGATGGAGTACAGTAGAACAATGTGACTGAGTTGACAAATGGAAACAAAGTACCACACCATGACAGAAAATATGAACAATGAAGAAACTAGATGAATAAAACGTGCTCATTTCATTATCTAGTACATTCTGTCAATAATTTATAATAGCAAAGACTTGCTTTCAATCAGGGTATTTAATAAGTTTTAACAGAATCCCTATATTATCCTCATAACTTGGCAAAATACAACTACATTCTAAAATATTTTCTCTTCAACAAACTCCATAAACCATACTTTCTCTTTCAGTTACATCCTCTAACATTGCATCATTTTTATTTTGATAGTGCAACATTATTTTTCAATTAAAAGAATGCAGAATCTGAGTAGAATAAATATAATAAAAAATTCAACATATGTCCATTATAGTAATTATACACAGGTCACAACATTAAACTGTAAATTTGCCAAATGCAAACTAGTTGCTTTCACACAGCACTTTCAATAACACAGTTTACCAAACTTTGACTGCTTTTCTTCATGCTAAATTATTTCTTCACCGCAGTTGAATTATTATTATTATTATTTTGTTAGTAGTCATAATAGTCTGAAACTGGCACCGAGGAGTTTCAAGCAATTTTACAATTTATAAATAACATATTCGATGTCTCTCCTAGTTTCTACTTTCATCTACAACACAAAATTCCAAGAAAAACCTTTGATACCAAGTCAAAGGAGGGTGACTGAAAATTGTTTCCATTCAATCTAAATAGTAAGAGTGCTCTGCCATATGTTTGCTAACAGTAAGAAATTTAAATCATTGAGAAATATTAGAGAATGTGATGTTGAAATAATTCCTGAAATAATTCCAAGAAGATTTCTGTTATGGAAAATCTATATATAATCAAAAGAAAAGAATTTGGAGGCTGGAATATGACAAGAAAATAACCTTTGTCCCCAAATCTGTCAGGGCTATTGCCATATTGTTCTTTGCAATCTCAAAATTCGGTGACACAGCAAGACACCTGACACAGCAGCAACGAGGGCATAACTTAAGGAGAGGTAGAAGATACAACCAAAAGCAAAAGACAAGTTTGAAGCAATCTAGCTGAATACCTCTCATAACATGCAATTGCTGACTCCAAGTCACCGCGATTTTTATAGATGACACCCATGTTGCAGTATGCTTCAGCATACATAGGCCTCTCCAAGGCAGCCTTCTCATAGCAACCAAGGGCTGTGTCATATTGCATCAATTCAGAGTAGACAACACCAAGGTTATAATATGCAGGCTGCATGATTTAAGAACAACCACATAAGCTGAGCTTTAAAATAAGTAAAAGAAAGGAAATTCAAGCAACAAACAAGGCACAACAAAAAGGCAGAATAAAAAAGAACAACATATTACAGCATAATGAGGATCTATTTTTAGAGCTTCATAGTACTTCTGAATTCCATCCTGAGTGTTTCCAGCAAGCTTTAAGCTGGTTCCCAGATCTGTTAGAACAATTGCCAGGCACTCTGCAGCAGGTTTGTACGAGGGATCCGCACTCAAAGCCTTATGATATGACTGAGAGAAGTAAATTATCAAGTATCAGTAATACTCAGAAAGAACTAAGGCAAGCATGTAGATATTTAATATAATGCAGAAGGCATAGCAAACTATAATAAAAAAGAAAATGAACGTTAATCCAGAAGCATGCACAATAAGTCAACAACTAATTATCAGCATGGTAATTGACCAGAATTCTCTCTAGGTGTAAAGCGATAAGAAACTTTCATAAAATTTTATAAGCCTTGCAAATTACATAAGTATAATACACATCTATTGAAAATTCAGGATAAAAAAAAAACGAGGAAACTTTTTTTTCCCTACTACAGAAGAAGAAAGGAGTGGAATATGTTATAGGTCAAGTGCCATGAAGCAACAAAGCAAGCTACCTTAGAATACTTAACCAAAAGAGAGAGAGAGGGGTGGGGAGAGAGAAAGAGAGAGAGAGAGAGAGAGAGAGAGGGGTGGGGAGAGAGAAAGAGAGAGAGAGAGAGAGTCCTTAACAGTCCCCACAAATGAAATGTATTTATCCGTTTCAGGGAGAGAGAACTTAAATAGCACTGAGCCAGCCAATGGAAGAGGGAGCACCAATCTTTCTGAGCATGATTTCTTAATTACCATCTGTGGAGTCAGTTATTAAGTCTGAAACTAAGAAATCCTAGGCTGTCAAACAGTGAAATTCAACAGCTAAGAAACACAGGCAAACTAGGGAACTTCTCATGCATTTAGCTGAGCATTAGCACGACTGCAAGATGACTAGTTGATGTAAAGCAGTGGATGCTACTGTATCTCTGCCAATAGACCTCACAAAGGAGAACTGAAGGAGCTAGCAATAAACCATACCGGCATACTACTTTAGTCTTTGTCAAGGTATAGAAAAAAAGGGATCTTTTGTCCTTCGTTGGTGCATCGGCTTTCTCGTGCCAATTGATGGAGTGCATGACAAGCAAGCAACACCAAGGGAGGTGAAGGATAACGTCAGCATCAATTACGGAATGACAGAAAGTCACCAAGTTCTGCAGCTCTCTGAGTGCATAAGTTCCCAATGTTAGCTAGCGAACCCTGTTTCTATTGTCATCCTGTTAAACCTATCATAAGCTAGTCTGTATGAACTGCACTACACGAATGGCTTCAGAAATTCTCTGTCCACAGCGTCAAACTCAACCTAGGCTCTATTCAATGCAACATAACCACCCACATTTCAATTTGCAAGGGGTGCGCCAGTAACCTTCTATCCTACCCCTCATGGAAAATATCTAGCAAACTCAGAGAGGCTTTATGCATTTAATACAAAGTAATCTTTCAACTATGAATCTTCAAAAAGATACATTTTTCTTCTATGACTTAGAGATGATGCAATGACTTCTCTGAATATAAATATCCATTCATTCTTTTATATATATATATGTAGCTCCTCCACAGTATCTCACTATTATCTGATTGATAGGGCCTCACAAAAAACCCAAAACAAAAAAAAATCAAAGAAGGTAAAAGCCAGAATTCAATCTACGCAAGGTAGATATAAACACAACTAAGATAATGAGAAGAGGGATCAAGAGTACCTTAAATTCTTATGACCAAAGTACACAACTACAGCTACAAAATTCAATGTATATCATGTTTCCGCATCTTAAACATTTTGTAATACTATTTACAAATACTATCCATTAATTATAGGAACCAAATACAAGTATAGCAACTAAAACATAAAATAAAATCTCCAAAAAATAAAAAGAAAATAGAAAATGAAACTACAACATATAAGGAAAGTGGAAATATGTATTGAATTGAACAAAGGACTGTGACACTGCAATCACTCAAACTAATAGTGTACTCAAATAATTGGCAGCATAACATTGTAATTAACTGTAACATTCATACCTCAGCAGCCTCCACCAGGCGTCCCTCATCTTTGTACAATATACCACAATGTGTATGGGCACATGCATTTTGTGGATCCAACTTGACGGCTTCCGAAAAACTTTCAAACGCAAGCCTTCCCATGTTCTGCATCTGCTGGCATATTCCTTTCCCAATGTGAGCTTCCACATTGCCGCCATCTTTCTCCAGAACAATCTCATAAAGAGCAAGAGCATCAACAAACTTGTTCCTTGATCGGAGAATATTCGCGTAAGACAGAGCATCCTTCTCTTCAAACCCCTTCAGTGTTGAAGCGACAGCCACTGGAGAACCACTGGTACCAGGCAAAGACTGTGGTCCCTTCAAGAAACCGTTATCTTGCACAGGGTCTCTCTCTCCCCCATTACTGACATCTTTTTCCATCCATGCCATCTGGTTAGATTATCCAAAGCTCGCTCCTTTAACTGAAAAACATATCCAAATCAAATTTTAAAGCAATCAAATGCACTGAAGTAAACTAAACCTTGAAAGTTTGAGAGCAAAAAGAAAACAAAAAAACTCAATGAAAATCAACTATTTGACGCTAGTAAACAAAAATTGGTAAAACCCCGTAGCAAAATTACGCCCCAAGAAAAAACCCTAATCACGCAAAGGCAATATTAGCTACTCCATTTCAAAAGCTAAGAACTTCAATCAAACTGATCACACCATACGAACCCCCCCCCCCCCCCAAAAAAAAAAAAAATCCAGCAAAGCCCAGTTAACTGAAAGACAAAACTAGGATCTAATCACTTAAATAACCAATATCAAATAACAAAATCAATGATAATCTATTAAATACAACACAAAATAAAGAAGAAGAAATAGCGAAATATATTAGGGCTACGAATACTGAAACTCACGTTGAAATTATTAAAAAAAAAAAAGGGTCTTGCTTGGCAACACTACAAACACATGGCTACATACGTGAAAGAGACTTGAAAGCTCTTGCCTTTTACCACCTCAAATCAAAGCCTTGTAACGAAACCGCAAAGTGACTTCACTTAACACGAAAAGACAGCGAGAGAGAGAGAGAGAGACTAAGAAAAAAAAAAAAAATATATATATATATATATATATACGAAGTGTGTGTTTGTGTTTATGTAAGCTTAATCATTATTATTTGTTGTTGTGTGGGATATTAAAGAAGCGGAGAGTGGGAGGCCAAAGCGAATCCCTCTCTCTCTCTCTCTCTTTCTCTCACTCACTCTGCTCGGACAAAGACCCAGCGAAGACAATATAGGGCTCGATGTCTCCCAAAACCAAGAGAGTGCGATGGTGTCCGTTCGCTAATTACAACATTATTTTGTCCACCGAAGTTGCAGTGAAGGGACAACCTTCCTTTCTTTACCCTTTGTTTTCACTTTATTTTCATTTTTGCCACCGCAACTTGAAGTTGTGCGCTCTTGCCAAAAGTACAAGGGCAGCTCCTATAAGTAGCGTAAACAATGACTCACACAGATGACTCACACATAATTATTATGAATTGTAATAAGAAATGTCACTGTCGAAACACCATAACTTGTAGTTAAAAATATATGAACTTGTGAGGCAAGATACGTTTTGATAATATTGGACCGGATCCTAATAGAATATACAGGTGTATTTTAGGAATATATAAATTTGTAGTCGGAGAAGATTATGACTCATAAAATAATTATTTATGAAAAAAAAAAACTTTTTCCGACATTGTAGGTGAAGAAATCTTATTAATCATGCTATAATGCTTACAAAAACGTCTGTGTCATAAAGTGATGAGTTTTCTTGTGATAATAGACTACAAGAAATGAAAAATCATAACCTGTAGTTCAAATGTGAGCATCTTCAACAAGTGTTAATTGTGATTTGAAAAATGCCAGAGAAGAAAATGGTCATTTGAAGCTTTTCGGGGAAAAAAAATGGGTTATTGACAGAATTTAATTGTGCATGTGGTATTGCTTTTCAACTTGTGTTTATTAAACTGATTTTGTGAAGTAAAGCAATGCCCTTTTCAAGAAATGTTTTAAAATTTAAAAGCCTATTATTAGCCTGTTCTTCAAACAATATCAGAAATAAAAAGAACCAGAACATGTGCAGTATTTTAACTGCAAAAGTTATTAAACAGAGAAACTAGATACAAAGAATCAAGTGTTAAGACAATAAACCTTTGGTGAAAACCATCACCTATAACCTAAGAACATTTATGTTGTATCACCAAGAACTAATAATAAATTATGTGAAAACGTATCTGAATCCATAATGCTAAATTCCTCTTTGAAGTTATGTGGTTGTGATTAGCCTTCCAGATCAACACGTTCTTTTAAATTTCTCATTGCCCTCTCTCTTTCTCTAATGATGGGATGTTAGTAAAGAATAGAAAGCACGTGTGAATCTGTGACTTGGGGACCATGACTACTTATATAAATAATATTTTCATGTTGTCATTAGGTATTCCCAATTCTGCCTATCATAGAACTAGAATCTCATTAGGTCTTTACATATTAAAGGCCCACACCCTATTAAATACATTAAAGCTTATAATACTAAAAATATAAATAGATAACTTTTAATTATGCTTAATTTTATTTGACAGTCCGCAATACATAATTATTCGCATATAAGTCCAACGTTTGATTAAAGATCCAATAATGCTAGATTAAAAAATCCAACATCAAGTGGTAAACAACGGCCTGGACAAAGCCAAACTTGCAAGCCTATGATCAATAATACATTTCTAAAATTTTATGTAATATATATATCATTTAAAAACGATTTTAAATCACGATATGAACTATTATATTCTATTTTATATTAAATTTCTAAGTAATAACATCACTGATGCAACGACTAATTAAAAAAAAAAAGGATATTAAGTAGTAAAAATGATAAAATATTAAAAACCAAAGAGTCATTCTCTCTTAAAATTAACTTTGCGTAAAAAGCAAATTGGCATTCTTAGATCATATGTACGGAAGAAATTCTCATCAAAGTGCGTATATATATATAGTTGTGAGAAAGCCGTTGGAGCGACAATCGTAGAGGAGTCTAAAGAACACGAGGAAATTAAACCAAACATGTAATTAAGCATGTGATAACATTGACTATTAGCTTTACCTTCCCTTCCAATGTTTGTAATTAAATTTAGCTTCCCCTTTATTAATTGCCCATTCAACTTCACAACTTCTGTAAACTCCCTTTCAATTTAGCCACCACGAATTGAGTAGTACATTCAAATCCCTCAAGCGCATGCTTTAGCTTTCAGCAATGCAAGTCTCTCTATTTTTCCATTTACCTTTTTTTGAAAAAAAAAATTAATCTGTAAGATTCTGTTCTAATATGAACTTCTCACACGCGCAGAAATTAAAAATAACGCACGTAAATTAGTTAATCATGCAAAGCTGTTCAGAGAAGAAGCCGGGAGTGCACACATACACGGCTCAATGGCCAATTTCCACGGTGGCATGGTCGGTCCGTCGCGACAGGAAATCACGACTAGCCATCGGGAGTTTCCTGGAGGACTGCAGCAACAAAATCGAGCTCGTGAATTTTAATCCTGAAGCATCCGGTTTCTCGACAGACAATCGACTGACTTTTGACCACCCGTATACTCCCACAAACATCATGTTCTTCCCCTCGGAAGACACCCTGAGCCCCGACATCGTTGCCACGTCGGGAGATTTCCTACGGCTGTGGGAAATTCACGACGATCACATTGAACTAAAATCACTTTTGAACAGCAACAAGACGAGTGAATTCAGCTCCGCAATAACTTCATTCGACTGGGCCGAATTCGACACTCGGCGTGTCGCCACGTGCAGCGTGGACACGACCTGCGTAATTTGGGACATTGAGCGGGAAATTCTCGATACCCAGTTGGTCGCGCACGACAAGGAAGTGTACGACATCTCTTGGGGAGGATTTAACGTTTTCGCCTCGGTTTCCGGGGACGGTTCTGTCAGAGTGTTTGACTTGAGAGACAAAGAAAGATCTACAATCATTTATGAAAATCCTGTACGGGACTGTCCTTTGTTAAGGCTTGAGTGGAACAAAGCTGATCCGAGGTTTATGGCAACTGTGGGAATGGACGGTAATAAAGTTGTTGTTTTGGACATTCGTTTCCCGACAAATCCTGTGATGGTATTGAGTAGGCATAAGGGGAGTGTAAATGGGATATCATGGGCTCCAATTTACGGACGCCAGTTGTGTTCTGTTGCTGATGATTCAAGGGCGTTGATATGGGAGGTGGTGGGAAATGGCGGTGGTAGCGGCGACGTGGAGCCGGAATTGTGGTATCAATCAGTGGCCGAGATTAATGTCGTACGTTGGTCTCCGCTTGAGTTGGATTGGATTGCTATCGCTTTCTTGAGTAAATTACAGCTTCTCAAGGTCTAAATTTTGTTTATATATATATATATATATATAATGATGTTTGTTAGGATGACATGTGGTCATAATTATTATTAGCTCAAGAAATTGACATTTCGACACATATAAACCATCAACGTTAGACTCCTTTAATTATTACGTAGGATGAGAGAAAAAATGATTCTATGCATAAGAAGTACAATATAATGATAAAATTATATGCAAACTCGTGTGGAATTATAATATTAGTTAGATAAAATTACTTCATAGTCCGCGTGAAGCAACTTTATTATTCACCTCAATTACCAAAATATATTACAGTGCATACAGGTTGGATGGTAGTTAAACGAACAAACTGTCTCCACATTATTAACGTGATAAAAGATTTTATCATATCACTAATGCATTTTTACCTCAGCTAGTTTGCGCATGGAGGTGGTGAAAAATATGTAGAGTCTATCAATCAGTAACCCATTAATCTGGTATGATTTAACGATAAAATACAATTCGTCTAATTCATCTTGCTCAGACGCTGCCATTTTTATCGCTTAAATTAGTCTAGATTAACTTAGTTCTCTAAAATCGCGTGGGAGCTAGGTAGCAACAATTACTATTGTCGGAAGGAACTCGGAGAATTTCTGTTCTGTCAAAAGTCAAAACAAAGCTCGTCATCCACAATCTCTCACCTCTCTATAGATTAATCGATCATGCGTACAGATCATCCAATCAGTAGCAAAACAATATTTGTTATCACACCGCTTATGCCCAAAAATAATAATAACACTAAAAGTTACATAAATGAAAATCAAACTTATTCCCACCTCTACGGGCAGATTCGAACCCACCTCTTGTACCACAAGTCTCTGCTGTTGAAAAACTGGTAGAGGGTATGGTTCAATTTCTATGAGAATGACGCGAGTCATTTTAGTATCGGGAAAATTCAACTAAGAGACAGATAATACAAAACATATGTACCACAACAAATTGCTTGCAACTGTTTTCCAAAGACGAGGAATATCAAACATGAGTATTCCCTGTTGAACAAAGGAAACTAACGTTGTCGGGAAAAATAAAGCAGAACAGCAATCAAACTGCTTTTCCAAGACATATAAAAATATATATACAGAAAGTGGGGAATTTTCCCCGTCATTTTCTTTCTATGGGTACAGTAACTCAGTGCTTTTTTTTTTTTTTTGGTTCTCCTTTTGGGAGAAAAGTAGGTTGGTGTTTGAGCAGTCACAACTGATCCATTTGATTACCAGTGAATGTTCCATATGAATCACCAGTCATCTTCAAGGCTAGCTCGGTGAAAACACATGACGGTGCAGACAAATATGAAGAATGATGTGAATTCTATGAACATAGCACCTGTCTCAATCATATGTGCATGCCTAAGAATGATGGGAATGGCTAAGCTCCCCACAGCTGATGCTCCAGTCAAGAATTTAGCAGCATCTATCCAACTATACACACCGAGTCAAAAAATGAGAGGGAAAAAAGCGATTAAAAAATTTCAACACTACACACAACAAAAGGATTGATAAAATGGAAAAGGCGTGACTGTTACAAAAGAAAAAAACAAGCTTGCAAACACAATCGAAGTGAGATGCTCAGATTCAAAGCAGGATTAACTGGAATGGTACACATTGTTCTAGTCATGAATTTAACATTTATTGTTCTAGTCATGAATTTAACATTTAGCTAACAACATCTCACTCTAATTTACAGGTACTTCCAAGGAAAATGAAGGTTAGTTGGAAGGTGTTCACTTCATTACAAGCGTACGTCTCATTTCTTTCAGCAGAACAATATAGATATTCTAATGAAGTAAATCATCTCATCTGACATACAGAACAAAATTTGACCTTTATCTCTTCCTCTTCCTCTTGGCCACACACCAAATTTATCAAACTTCTGTCAAATTGCTAGAATTAAATTTAAAAAAAAAAAAAAAAAAACCAAAACGGCTTTAAGGTAGGTGATAGAGTCTATAAATTCTCAGATCTAAAAGCTTTTCTTTGCAGATCAAATGCACAAATGTTTACTACCATTGAAATATTCAACTTATTAATCAACAATTTCAGTCAGCGTATAAAACATTGCTTTAAATATTTCACTTCAACAAAACCTTCAGATAAGAAAAGGGCTTAAATTTAAATATACTCACCCTCCACCATCCCTGCTTGTCAGAAACTGAGTAGATCCACCTCCAAAGAATAAACAAGGCATGGGCACCAGCACATACATGAGAGCTGCAAGAAGGTTAGATTCACACCATCAGCTTTCAAATGCAACCGAATTATAGGGGCGATGATCAACTGCAATATCCTCACTCACCTGATAACATTGGCCACCAATTGTTGTAAATTGCACAAGCCTACATTTCACAAAATGATAAAAATGAAAAACAAAAAGGTTAAACCAAAACAAAATTAAAGGATAAAAGATAAAATGGAATTGTATTATTCACACTATTGGGAGAGTGGCAAATGATAAAACCACCCTTGAAATGCAAAAATGCAACTTTTATTGTGTACAAAACAAGGGATTCTCAATTTTCTTTCCCCAAATATATCTTCTGAAAAGTGCAACATTTTCCAATTGCATATGTACTCTTTGGAATAAGTGTCAATACCTCAGAGAAGCATCAAGAGGATGCAATTAAAGTATGCAAGAAGCATATATTTAGCACGATCAGATCCAATAATTGATCAAATATATAAGTACATAATTTCTAGGAAATAGGAATTTTGAGCTTTCAATAATTGAGTTATGAGAATTTACATACTCACAGCCGGTTTTGCTGAGAGCAAAGGACTTAAGCTATAGGATAGAAACACAACACCATTTCAATCTAGATTCGTTACTTAAACCAAAATTCACTGAGTTGTAAAATCGGTGAGACGAAAGAAAACTGCCCCCCAAATTTATAGAAATTTTACAGAACGAGAGCACCAGCTGATTCTAAGAGAAAGCAGATCAACCAAGAACGATACACCTCTCTGCCCAAAGCTTTCCCACCAATCAACAAAGACAAAAGTTCCCCA
Organism: Murraya paniculata; assembly: GCA_030449075.1. Taxonomy (NCBI): domain Eukaryota; kingdom Viridiplantae; phylum Streptophyta; class Magnoliopsida; order Sapindales; family Rutaceae; genus Murraya; species Murraya paniculata. The sequence continues at coordinate 369,235 of JAEVFN010000020.1, read as the reverse complement.
ATATGGTAGTTACCTAATCAACACTCCTATGGTCGAAATATTTTACCTCAGCACCCATAAGCAATCCAAGCCCAAATTATGATCTTAAATCCATGACAAATGAGAATCTCTGGAAGACCCGAGCAAGAATCTACATCACAACTAAGACTTATAGCATCACATCAGGTAATGGCAGCATAAACTGAGCTTAGAAAATAGAAACCAAATATATATGAACATATCCTCAATATACAATTTTCATTTTTATGTTTTCAATTTAAAATTGATGCCCACTTTCCCATATTTTCTCTGCCATTTTGTCGTCTTCCAACTTCCAAAATGATACTGAAGTTGGGCCATGAACAACACACGTTATCTCTAACCAATTCAATGAAAGAAAACTTGAGCATATTTGGTTCATTTTACATGGATGACGTATATTCTCTTCCTAGCAACATAAATACTATTTAATGCCAGTTTGAATGACAGAAATTCAAGCTAAAATTCGGCTGAACCCATTCATAAGGCTTCAGCTATCAAGCACTTTGGAAGGACTAGCTAAAAGCAAGCACGCATATGTCCCATCAGAAATCCTCAACTCCAAAGAGTCACAACAAATAAGAGTAGTCAGAATGTTAACTAGGCATCTAAATATCCCAACACAATTTCGATAACAACAGAAAATAAATCTAAAATGCTTTTAAAGGTATGAAACAAAATTTCAACAGACCATAAACACAAATTGCCTACCATATAACTAAACTAAGTGAACAGAATCAACACTCCAATAATTTACAGTAGAAATAGACCACCACAAGCTCGTAGCCAATCAGATTACTATTTGAACATACCAGGATCTGTAGGAGGATACTAGATGAAAACATAAATGCAAGCCCAGCAAGCCTGCATATAAGAAACATAAAACCAAAAAATCATATTATAAGTCACATTAATCAGCACAACAGGACAAAAAGCCACTGACTTATAATCTCCAACTTACACTGTAAAGAACAACCACCATTGAAATTGAGAACCCCAGATCATCAATGCATCCAAAAAGAGAATAATTGATTAGCAATAAACATCATCAAATTAGAATCACAAACCCTAACAGTAATTTTGATCAATTGCACATTCTTCAGGGTGGAAAAAATTTCCCACAATAATTGGCTACGTCGTTGGACTGAAAAGCGATTAAAAGAATGATAATAGCTGAAAAGCGATTAAAAGAAAGATAATAGCATACACTTGATAATTTGATGCACAAATTGCTTAAGTCTTAGAGTTTTTACTTTTTAATTAGCTAATTATAAAGAAGCAAAAACGAGTCGACTAAACGGAAACTGGAAGGAACGTAAAAGAAAAGGACACAGCTTGTACCTTCGATTGTCATCGCCATTTTTAGAAGCGGAGAGCTCGCTAACTTGGCGAAATTTGCAAACAAAAAGAAATTGTGAAAGCAAAATAATTGAAAGTGAGAGGACCCGGTTTTACTGTTCACCGAAATTTACCAACGGATGATTTTCACAAAGGTCCCTGAATTTTGGCCCCTTTTCACTTAGATGATATATGTCTGCGTTTTCCATTTATATTTCACGGATCCCTGTGGGGTACGAGTGTCTTTTCTTTCCTTCCCTACAATATTGTCTTTGCATTTGTAACCAGAATGGAGCTAATCTTCCAAAAAAAAAAAAAAAAAACTAAAATAGAGCTTATTGTTGAAAATTTAAAAAGCCATATTTCCCCATTTACTTATTCGAGAAGTTCCAATATGCGTTTGCGACATACGACCAATCACCGATGATAACATAATCATCAATTTGTTTAAAAATTTTTCAACATAAGCACACATGATAAAATGTCATTGAATAATTATACAACAGACAATATATGATCTCCAATGTACTTGCCCACAATCGCATCAACGCCTTTTAAAATTCATGCATTTGAAGGGCAACTCATTGTTATATAGTCAATTTATTGACTTGGTAGAAATGAACTCATCTTACTTGGAATATATATAGTCTTGCATAGTTCTAATTGTTACTTTTGGGCTTTGTCTTATTTTCAATTTAAATTAATTATTTTGATTTAATAAAATTAAAAAAGAGAGATAAATAAAGAGTCTAGAGTTTCCACTAATATGATATAATAAGGTTTGTTTCTCTACAAAAAGACACAAGAGCCACAATATATGGATAAGAAAAAAATAAAAAGAGTTTTTCTCTTTAACTTTGAGAGGAAAAATTTTCTCTTGGTAGTTTCAGCTGTGACAAAGGTGCCCACACGTTAAATCTAGATCAAACTTGAGTCATAATCTGAAAAATCGTTGGTGACGGATCGTGATCTAACAAGATTGGTAGTGACAAATTGAAATTTGAGAACCTAAATTTCTTCTACGAAAAAGCAAAGATGCGATTTCTAAATTATAGTAATTATATGTGTTGGCAAAACATTATTTTACCAACACTAATATCTTTGTAGTAGAAAATTTGGAAATTGCAAATAAATTAGTAAATTATGGTATTCCTTGTTCCATCCTGGATGATCAGATTCATTCTTAAATTCCATTAAAAATTAGATTTATGGGACGAGATTTTTAAATATAATTTTCTTTGTGATTTTTTTTTTTTAAAAAAAAATTCCTAGAATTTTTGTTAAGTGGCAACCAAAGTTTGGCTCATCAGTTAAATCCAATTTGAAGACAGCTTCCACGGTTCCTACTTTCTAATATCTTTCAAGAAGAAGATCCATCATCCATGTAATGGAAGCTAGACGAAATAGAGTTGATTTGAGAGAGTAGATATAAAATCCTCTCTTGCAACTTGGATTTGGGGAGTTTGTGAGTTGTGTGAAGGGCAAGGGCTCGCGTTTTGGGGTTTATTAAATTTAAGGATATAACCAAGCTGCATGATTATCCTATATCATTAGTCATTGCATCACCTCCTATGCGGATGTAAGCATAATTTTGCCAAACAACATAAAATTTTGTGTCTATATACTAAATTTATGTAGTTTAGTGATCACTTATTTTTGCCATTCATATTATTAAACTAGGTAGTACTATCTTAAATCTGCAATAATATTTAACATGTTTCTAAGAATACATGCGCTCGTGTCAGAATTGAATAAAAGAATCATCAAACAATCATTGTCCTCTAAGGTACAATATCACATGTTAGATAAATTTTAGATATCACATGTTAATAAATTTTAGGGACGACGATAATCCCATTTTATTTGACAAAATTAATCATTAATTTTCTTCTCGATTTTTAAAATTCAAAATTCCCTTGGGTTGTTACAACATTAGTATAATGCATAGTTAAAAAATGGAAGGATTTTAAAATAAAATATTTGATATTAATAATGAATATTATTATCATCAAGGATCAAGAATATAGTTAATTTCACTAAAAGAAATTATTTTTTGGTCGCATTTCCTAAATGTAGATCAAGGAAAGATTCCAAGACCATGTTTGTTATTATGGTTAGACAACCGTAATTTAAAAACTATAATATTAAAATATTTGATAAATACTATATGTTATTATTTAGAAATTAAATTGATATTATCTTACATTTATATGATAAAAACTTATTACATGTTTACTAATTTTGTTAAAATTATTATTTGAAATTATAGTAATCATACATTATTAATTTTTATTTCATAACTACAACTTTTTTTCTCAACAAATTAGTTCATTGATATTTATTAAATTCTCTTCTAGCTAATTAAGCTAGAGCTGGTTCTCTTAGATATATGATAAAACATACATTCATAGTTATAGTAGCCGCATAAAATTAAAACATCCAAGTATCCAGCTGATCCCACTCCCAGTCCCACCAAGCTTCATTGTTAGAAGTCATTGCAGTTGTTGTAGCACTGTTACTACTTCCTCCGACTTGAGGCGGCTGGCCGCCATCGTCTCCGGAGGATGAACTATCCAGTGAGCTTGTTCTCTCGGGAGCAGCCATTTGAACATTAATATTCTCCCCATGATGATCATTAGCTCGTTGAGGCACTTCCCTTGGCTCACCAAAATTTGCCCCTCCAGGTCCCGGTGGTGGCCGCCGGTCGAAAGCCCGAAGACTTTTTGATTTCTTGTACACTCGGCACAGACTGAATTCTTGCCTTACCTGCAAAATTAATTGATTAGATTTTCAGATATAATTTCTATTAAGACTAGAAACTTAATTTGTAGATGAAAGTTGAAATGATCAATCTCTCTTTTGGTGACTGCCTTGCTATTCTGGTGGAAGCACTGCAGATGCTAATAGCCTTCTTGAAGCACAGATTTAATTAGTTTTAGCCATATCTTTCTTTTTCAACCTTTATTGTTTTAGTGCCATGTTTATTCTCCAGAGTGAGGCTCGCTACATCCTCTTAGATTCTTTTTGTTATCTTATTTTCATTCAGTAAAATCCTTCTTTAGGGAGGTCGCTTCTTAGAAGGGAAAAAAGGGGAAGAAAAAAAAAAAAGAACGTTGAAATGATGAAATCTCTCCTACAAACTTTAACAAAAACATTAACATCTAACTTGGTGAAATTTAAAATGTCCAAAACAAAACTAACCTAAAACGTGATCTTTATAGTTAGTGAATAATCCTTCTTTCTAACAATACTCTTGATATGTATAAATTAATTTCCAGAACATGAGGTCTATAGATTTTTCGAATGAAGAAGAACAGTACTTTTTTTTACGGAAAGTAATGCATTCAAAAGGAAGCCAAAGAATCATTTATTCTCTCAATTGATCTTGGAGCAGTACTTGTGTTTAATGTTATATTTCAACCTTGACTCAGTCTGATGAAACAATGAATGATGCTGATCCTAAAGTCAAATATTGAACTTCACTAGCTAGGGTTTTTTCTTTCTTCTTCTTTTTATAACAGATGAACTCATGAGGATCCGTATAGGTCAAAGATAGCATATATATTATAGATGATGATCAATGGTGATGATAGCCCTAATAAGTTAATTACTGAAAAATGAGATATACTGTCTATTGAAGAATCTAATAATTAAGAATATGATGATGATGGCGTAGAACATAATTGATGATGATACCAGTGGAGCAGTTGCACTACTAGATGATGTTGAGGCTTCTGCATCAATGGCTTTGTATTCATTCATCTTCCACTCAGTTTTTCTTCCATTTGGAGCTCTTCCTCTATAGAACACCATGGTTCTTTTCTCTCCAACGGGGCGATTATTGGATGAGTAAACCAGGCCCGGAGAGCCGGTTGCTTTCCAGTAACCGGCACTCGTGAGCCGATTAGGTCTCCCTCCACGGGCTTCACTCTCCTGCCTTGGAATGAAAAAGAACCATTGTTCAGGATCTCTATGGCACAGCAGTTGTGAAAATTCTGCAACCAAAAATATAAATTAATTCAATAATATATCAAGAACAACCCAAAAAGGAAAAAAAAAAAAGAAAAGAAAGAAAATAATATACTAATTAAAAGTTGCGATCGATCTTTGATTAATAAGTTAACTCCATGCGAATTAATTTGGATTTAATTATGGAGTTTTCAAGGGTGATGATGAAATCGATCATTCTAAGAGTGAAAATTAATCTTCCTTCCTGTAAAATAATAATAATAATCTTGATATATGATCTTTAAAAAAAAAATCAAAGGAATTAACTTCAAAGTATATAGTAATTGAAATTTTGAGCTAAAGTGCCTGCACTTATATGTGGCCAAAATTTGCAAAGGATGTGTTAGTAAACATGAAATCATGATATATAATACATTTGATCATTGCTAGCCACTTCTTCAAGAACCCATTTGAGCTGAAAGCATCAAAAAATGAGAAGAGAGAAAAAAAAAAAAAGAGAAAATTTGAGAATATTAAAGCGAGAGATGTATTTACGTGGGAGATCCCATGGATTGTAGTCGTAAATGTTGATGACTGGTATAATCCGGTCCATGAGGAGGTTCAAGTCCTGTCTGTGCCCTGCAAGCTTGTTATGCAGATAAAATGAAACCAACTCTTCTTCAGTTGGGTAAAAACGAAACCCCGGTGGCTGATCATCAAACATTATGACGAACGCTCTACTTTAATCTTAATTATTATTTTTTAAACTAATTAAAGCAAGTATATATAAATAAACTTTGTTTCTCTAATTAAGTTTTTTTTTTCTCATTAACTATGGGGGAATTTAATTTGAAGTGTGAGTTGATGATATGTACACACACACACATATATATATATATATATATATATATATATATATATATATAGACAGAGAGATAGAGAGAGGGAGAGAGAGATAATCGAGGAAAAAAAAGAGAGAAAAAAGTTAGGCAAGTAGCAAAAGAAGAGAGACGGTGGGAAAGAAGAATTGGAGGGAGATGAGGTTACAAGGAAATTTCGACGCGCCTGTGCAGAAGAATTGCGATTCCTATTACATCCGTACACTGTAACATTTTGGAGTTAGTCAAGGTGCCTTTGAATTTGATTTCGATTTTTTTTTTTTAAATTTCTAACACAGTACACATGGGGATGGACCACATCTTCTTTAATCTCCATACGATTTTTTACGTAAAAAAAAAAATATATATATATATATATATATATATATTGGTTAGATTCGTAAATATTGATAATCATTATTAAATAAAGGATAATTATTAGAACCACCTGTTTTTTGTGTTTTTTAAAAATACATAATATTTTTTTTAATTCTACTTGAAGTTATATTTTCTTACATCCGTCCACTTCCGTCTCGAAACTGTTATAACTTTGCTAATGTCATAAGGCTAAAATTATCATTTCATCAAAAAATGATGTCGTTTAATTTGGTTATCAATTCTTCTTCTTCAGGTTTTGAAGCCACAAACAGAAACCAAAGGGTAACATCACAAAAATCTCAAAGCAAAGTAAAAAAGCTCTCTCTCGCTGGCCTTATCTCTACGGAGACAAAATGCGCCGTACCGCAATGCTCTTCGTTTTCGGCCCTAAAACATTATTTTATTTTTTTCAGTTTCTTTTTTAGTTGAGATTCGATTTTTAGATAGTAATGAAATCGGCTTAAAAATAGAAAGTTGGGTTCTTTTATAATTAATATTTTGTTACCTTAATTGACTGAATTATGGTTTAGGGTTTTGTGTTATTTGTGGATTTATTTATTTGTTTTTTACTTAACTTTCTTTTGGGTTAAATTCATAGCTTTTGGGTTTTGTTTTATTGATGCTATGATTCAAAACATACACTACAGTATTTGTGCATGACTTATCATTGACTATTGGTTCCATCATTCTCAATGCGGTATATTACATCATTCTACAACATGAACCAAGTTGTCATTATGACACACACAAACACGGAAGCATGCACTGACACGCACACATTGATACCTCAAATTTAAGAATTTACTTCGATATTTTCACACAAATTGAATCTGAGAAATGCTAAAGCCGCATACTTATGTGAAATTGCTGCATCAATCAGATAGAAAGATCACAGGAACAATATGATTTTATGCTTTAATTCAATCAGTACTACAATTTCAATATCACATCAATTTTGATTTATGCTGTACCATTGTTCATTGAATAATTTTGGGAAATTATCACGCTTTCGTTTTTCCAGCTGATGTTTGAAGAAAGAGAATTGGGGACCCGAACAACGGTGAAAAAAAAAAGTATTAATAGTAATAAAGCTTAGAAAGCGTTGTTGTTATGGTAGTTTCCATAAAAGAAAGATCTTATTTTTACTGCGCCAGCATTTCTTTAAGAATTTCTGATCACAGATTTTACGTTTACTATTCTAAATTACAAGGAGAATGATGAATTCAATGCGCATTAAAAGTTTAGTTTTCAATGCAGTCAACTCGGAATTAATGAATATTGTACAGCGATCACGACTTATGACTTGGTTTTGTTGTTCACGCTATAATTTAACGCTTATTAAACCTTTTTATTTTGACAAAGCAAAAGTGTCCTATGTATGACATACGAAATTTAATTACATTACTCAATGGTTTATTGTATGCATATATAAGAGTCTCCGGACAATCATTTTCGTGGAAATCTGTCGAATGAACCCACCATTACTTCAAATTAGGGGGGTTTTCGAGCAACACGACAACAATCGAATTAAAACTATAGCTACGGCCCGGGGACCATTACTCTCAGTACTCACGTTGCTTTGAGAACGAATGTTGGATAACTCTTAATTTTTTAACTAATTTTTTTATTATGAGGTATGTCTATGAATTTTTATATCATATCATAGTCAAATTTCTATTATGTATGAGTGGATTCTATTATCTTACAATTTTACGCGGATTAATAAAAAAGATCAACCTACATATAATGAGGGTATTAAGAATATTATTTTCACACTAGTTGAAAATAAATTTTAAATTCAATATATAAGATTTTGACGATCTTCAACTCTTAATCTAAATTTTGAGTATGAGTTAGGTCTATAAACTTCTACATATGACTATTTTTTAATATTGCGTGGTACATACTTATCAACCTTTTCTTGTTACATATACTTTGATTTCTCATTTTCAAATTCACAGTCTCAATATCAATTACTAAGATATACCTAAGTAAAGCCTAAGTTACAGCTGCTGTAAGTTACAGTAGTTGTAACTATAACATAAACAGTGACCCACACATGATTATTGTTCATGTTACAGTTCTATAACTTAGGAGGATCCGATATAGCTATCCCCAAAACGAAAAACATATATGGTTCGTTGAGTTGTTTGTTACCTTTTACAAAACCATGACCCGTGCAAATTTTCAGAAAAGCTAGAAAGTCAAGTTCTTTAAATTTCCAGGAATTTCACTTCAAATTGAATAGATGCGAGAAAATTTCCAAGAAATGTGTTTGTCGACAAAACGCTGTGCTGTGATGGGGAAGTATGTTCTCTCATGCATGCGTGCAGCATGCTGATCAAATACTTTTCTAAAATTAACTGAGATTAATTTTCTGAAAGAAATTTTGTACTTATATTTATTAAATTTTACCTCTTTTTTAATTTAAAAATAATTGTCACATTAAAACTTGTCTAAAATATTACTCTTGAATCTTTACCTATCAACGTAAGTTTTTGAGTCAAGTGATTTTTCTAATATGATGTTAGAGACAGAGTATCAAGTTGTATTTCTCCGTATACAAACTCTTCCAACATATTTCTTCAATTTACTGGATCAGTTTCAAACTCTTATTTTTCAACTCATCTACGAGCTTCAATACATGCACACACGCATTTTCTGGGGTATTAAATTAAAATGATTTGACTTCAAAGTGCAGCCTGTAACGCACTTCATTTGTATTAATTAATTAAAGGTTTGAATTTTTTTTCACGTTTAAGGGTTTTCGCTTTTCACTAGACTCATCAAATTTAGTAATCAATATTGAATTTTCAACTGTTCGATGTTTACTAAACTTTGTAATTCAAACCGGAGGCGTACATACAGACCCAGGAAAATTTCGTCTGTGTCTCTTAAGTTTTTATAACTTCTATATTATACGCTTTATTTTATTTTTCAGATATGTCCTGAGTTCTTTTTTTTTTTTTTTCCGAATAGAGTTAGAGACTTATTTTATAAAATGATTAAATTACATACTTATTGAAGAAATTGAAATCATGAGGAGCTAAAATGTTAGTACTACTTTAATTTATTATAAAAAATATTATGGTTTGGTCTAATTGAAAAGAAAATATATCAATATATTACAACATTATCACTAGTATTGTAAAGTTATAAAATGATATAATAACAATGAACAATATTTTCATAATCGCATAGTTTATTTTCTTTACAGTGATACCTTTTTTTTTCCCACAATAAATCAAATTATTCAAATAGATCACATCCTCAATCACAAAAATAAAAAAAAAGAATTTCATAAATAAATTTTTTAATGTCAAATTTAAGTCGTTTGCATTATAACCTTATTTATTGCATCATTCTCATTCTTTTATTAAATATATGTGTTTCACTTAGAGTTTTGATGTAGTGTTGTTTAATACATGTGCGTTGCTTTTACTCCTTCTCCTTCATATGAACTGACATTCATAAGAATATTTATCATAAATTTATAAATTAGTCCGTCCTGAGTAATTCGAACAACCCTCTTCCCTAGTCAATACATCAAGAAGCTTTCATTTTGGGAACAAAAGCCAATATAACAAAACAAAAATACTGTTCTTTCAATTTCTTCATGGATTGTAATAGGGTTTTAAAATAAATTGCTTCTCGAATCCTCCCCCCATTACAAGTCAAGATTGCTATTGAAATTTGGCCTTAGTGAAAGCAGTAGGAAATGTGGGATTGACTCGCGTTTCCGAATTTCTTGTGTGTTTTGTCATTTCTTTGCAATCGTAATTCGTATAAAAAGGTTGGAAGAATGAAGTCAAAATAAGTCATCAAATACTTGACCCCTCTCTCACTTTGTCTCTTAAATCTTTGTCAATCTCATCAATCATCATGCGTGTGCAGGCTAAACGCACATACATACATACATACATACAATATATATATATAATAGAAAATCATTCGGTTGTTTAATTTCCACGCGCTGTTGGAAAAAGAAGAAATCGACAATTGACTCCGTGTGGTTCCCATGCAATTACGCTGATCTTGAAATATGACTTTTGAATCTTGAGTGCCAAGAATATATCAAGACTTCAAATTGCTATTTCAATTCCCATTTCCAATATCTTTCCATGTTCACATTTGAACTTGACGTAACTACCTTATACTGTTAAATAAAATCATTGACGTTTCAACTCATCTTTTTTTACATCATATTACATATAAATTATGATTCTTTTATTATTAATTTTTTAAAAAAATTTAGAGTATATGCATGCATTGATAATTGTGTAACGTTAATATCACATTGTTGGGCGGTTGAAAACTCGCTGTGTGTTACTAACCCTATGAAAACGGCTTTTGTTAAAGGTTAAATACTATTTTTATTTATCTCCACAAAACTCACTCTTTTTGTCATTGGCTTCAAGCTGTTGCATGTCTTGGATTTGGTCACTAATCACCATCTCAAAATCACGCGTCGCCCCTTATTTTTATATTTATTTTTTCACTTGCTTAATTGTTACATGTCTTTCTTTTCCACGTGTAGAGAGAGCGAGAGACTGGAATATTTTTCTATAACTAGAGGGACAGCAACGTTCCTAGTGTTCATTTCTTATAATGAATTAATCATTGTGGGGGCTAGGAATTTCATGATTTTTGTTTTTGGTCGACTCGTTATTTACATTGATTTGTTAAGAAATTTCCAATGGAACTTCTAAATCACACATCGACAGACATGCAAAGAACTGAAGAAGTTAGAATTTGTGAGGAGAAAAGTGGCTGCAGCTCTACAATATAAGAATAATTTTAAATTTTGTCAGAGATTGTAAGATCATAAACTGTAACAAATATTTAAATTTTATGTGTTTTTTAAACAACCCTTATATCCTTTTTTGAATACTGATATACATAACTATTATTGATATTACATCAGATATTACAATTGATATTTGCAATTAGATTATATGAGTGGGTACATTGATCTTGCACATGATTTTAAAATCTCTCTAATATAAGTATTTACAATTAGACTATACAATTGGATACATTGATCTTAAGAGAGGAGACTGTTAAGGATTGAAACTAACCCTCATAATTCTTTTATAGAAACTGGTATCATTACTCTCATACTGTGAGTGCAAGGGCACTCCCATTAGACCAAATGCTCATTGATTAAACAACCCTTATATTAAATCGTCGTTTTTTTATCTCAACAAATTCTTTTCATGATTATAAACTTAAACAAACAGTAAAAACAAGACAAAAACGATCTGAATTTACTAAAGGATAATGACGTCTCATTTGTTGTGGACCAAGTGGGTTTTTTAACATTGGCAAGTATCGACGAAAGATGAAGATTTGATGGGAGCAGCTCTATCAATGGACTTTCTTGGTCATTGCCATGTGATTAGGATTTCATAAGAATTTCTCATCCTTTTCACACTTTTTACTTCATTTCCCCCCATCTTTTGACGTGAATTTCGCTGGAAACTTAAAATGTACGGCTAGTCATATAATTAAAAATTTGTAGGGACTAATTTTAATTTTTTAACGCCATAATTACTCATTTAGAATATTTAATTGGTATCACACTAATATGGCATTTAATGCGTTATCTGTTTATTGAGTTTATAAAAATAATTAATAATAAAATCAACCAAAATCCTACACATAACAATAAATGATTGGTGATATATCAGTTGATTACAAATCAATTATCCTAATTAAGCATGGCATTATTGATTTTCATTTGCACAAGTAATTTTATTTAATGGAAGCTATGACAAATAGAAAATTCACATCTTTAAAATATTTAATAAACACTTACAAATCGATAAACTTTATTTTTGAGGTTTTTTTTTTCCATCACAGTTGTTATGGTTTAAGAACCATGTGAAGTAAATAAGACTCATACTTCACTAAAGTATTCTTCAAGCCTATCTTTTATTTTATTAAAAAATTAATGGAGGTCCAAGTACGGCTCAAGACCGTCTAACCCTAGCCCAAACCCAACCCATTTCACACTTGAATGGGCTTTTAAAGGATCTAGACTTCTTAACAATAATATGGGCTTGGGCCTAGGCTTTAAAAAGCCTGACCCAAGCTCATAAATTACCAACCCTACTTATTTTTGTTGGACTAGAACATTTACAGATTTAATGGAAAGATAAAGACCAAGGAATTGCCTATAACAAATTTTGATGCGCTTGTTAATCATCTACTCATTTATTGTATTGGCCTATCTGCTCATTTTTTGAGGTTTTGGCTTAATAGTTTTGACTAAATTTTGCTCTCTTTTGGATTTCTTTACATGTAAGAATTCTATTTGATATAATGACAAAAAAGAACTGAGCATTTTTACTTTATTGAGATTTGTTTTTACTTTATTAAAAAATTAATGGAGGCCCAAATCTGGCTCATTCACACTTAAATAGGCTTTTAAAGACCCTTGGCTATTTAATAATAATATGAGCTTGGGCCTAGGCTTTAAAAAATTCAGCCCAAGCCCATAAATTGCCAATCGTAACCATGTTAATGCAGATTCTTTTAACTTCCACCAGAGTTGAACTATTGGCACTCCATCGAATCCTCTTCAAACCCCTTCATTACATTTACATTAGAGGACAATAATAAATCTATTCAAACTCATACAAAAGCTGAATATATGTTATTGTATTAGCTACTTTTGCTTCATTGTTTTTCCCTCGATTAGTAGCTATATACATACATACATACATACATGTTAGACCAAAATAGAATAAGCTCAATCAGGGCACAAATAAATTTAATCTAGCCCATGAAGTGGTGGACAAACTAAATAGTATAAGCCTCCTAGGTGGCAAAACTTTAAAACTCAAAAGGTTCTAAAGTCCAAGGATCTTATCTTAAGACAAACCACCTAGGATAAACCACTTAGGTGGCAAAACTTCAAAACCCAAAAGACTCTAAGGTTTTAGGCTCTTATCCTAAGACAAACCACCTAGGTGGTAAGGCTTCAAAGTCCAAAAGGTTCCAAAACCCTAAACTCCTATCCTAAGACAAATCACCTAAGATAAACCTCTTAAATTCCAAGGATCTTATCACCAGAGTCTTAATAAAAACAATCTAAGGTTAAAATGCTTCTTCTTTTAATATGTAGACAAGCTTGTATATCCATGAGTAAATCAACATGGGCACAAGAAGACAAATGTCGCCAGATGTCACAAGAACAATGACACTTGTCATCAAAGTAACTAGGGTTCAAGTCAAATTAATATCGCCTATAAATATGGCCTTCATTCTCATTAAAAAGTAAGATAAAATGGACTCAAGAGGAAAAATGTTGACTTTCTCACTCTAGTCTTTCTCTCTCTAAATTGATAGTTGGAGGGTTTACACTTGGAGAGCCAGCCCTTTGATCATTTTCTTGTGTTTGTAGGGTATCATTGGATAATGACACTCTTATCTCCTAAGGAAGTGAACTCAAAGGAAAAGATTCAAAGACCCATTAAGATCAGCCCAAAGGGTATAAACTCATCATTGTTAGATCCAACAAAGAGGAACCCCAATCCTAAGAAGACTTTCCTCAATTCGAATTTCCACCTAGTAAGTTGGGACAAAATTTGTGCTTTCCTCAGTTGAAATTTCCACCTAGTAAATTGGGATAAAATTTATACTAACAATCCGTACACCCATATATTTATATTATTAAAAAGAATCCATAAAAAATTTGTATAGTAATTTGCCCATAAAAGATTTCACACATAACTTGCTGAAGTCCAATTTGTACGGCAACCAATCGAAACGACTCTTCAGGCTTGGCAAATGCTGTGAATGCGGTGAAAATGAAAATTTGCAGGATAGGTCTAAATCAATAGGATCATGGATGACTATGTGTGTGTTTGAGAGTGACATGAGGCAGGCGGGCTTTGGTGTTTAGTTCCACCTTGCAACTAGACTTTAGCAGCTCAGCGGCTTAAAAGTTAAGGTTTTTACTCCATAATTATAGCTTTTATTCCACAGCATCTGCAACTTAAAAGTTACAACACCTAATTCTCAAACGCACCCTATAACAATTCAAAATACCTCCTTAATGAAGCCTTTTCTCTATACGAAAAAAAATAAAATTCAAATAAAACACAAACCCATAAACAATTGTTCAATTCAAGAGTTTTGAGTGAGTTGTAAGATGCAATTGCAGAGAGTGAAGAGTGCATGAGTCGTTTTATTGAAAAGAACATTGTGTGTGTGTGTTTTAATCAAGAGCTTATGAGCAGCAAGAACCGGATTGATATTAATGTTGGGGTTTGATCATGAACCACTAGGTTTATTCTCTTAAAAGACACAAGGGTTATCTTTAGAATAAAGAGGGAATCACATATTTTGAATATATTTTAATGGAGTAAATAAAGAAAACGGATTTTAAGAAGTATTTGAAGGGTGCCACTGTGCCAGTTGTTCAACCCCAACAAAAGGCGTACTCCAAGTTGGGTCAGACACATGCATGGATCACCAATAAAAAACCGAAGACTACTGATTGCAACCCAAAATTAGTTCAAACACTTTCACGATCAATTAAAAGTGAATTAGACCTACTTGGAAAATGCTCATGTAAATTTAGGTGTACTTAGGAATTAAAAACAGTCGACTCTCCATAATTTGCAAATGGGGGCCTTCACTCTAAGTAGTTGGGTTCTACAGGTCTCCAAAAGCCCAGAACTAACAGAAACAGTTACACAAACGTCATTTATAGAATAAATGGGGTGGATTTGTTATTCATAACAAATACAGGGACTGCAAGAAATAGAATACAAATCCTCTATAAATATCTTTCTTTCTTCCACCTCTCAAATTACTAGGGTTTCTGCATGAAAAATTCTCAACTTTCTTCATTTTGCGAATTGTTTTTTTCTTTTTTTCAGTATTCCCTTTTTAATAAAATGTATAAGCGCAGCCCTTAAGATCGCCTTCCAAAAAGCAAAATGGAAGCGTTTTGAGTCATAGCTGCGCAAAATTAAACCCTTTGACATAGGGTTTCTCTTTAGGGTTTTCCTATTGAGGTTCCCTTTTCATCCCTCCTGTTTCTTCTTTGATGATGGGGCCTTATCCCTTTCTCTGGGCTTGTAGTTTCTCCTATTTCTTGAGCTCCAAAGATATTAATAATTAGTTTTCATTCTAATTTCTCTTTGGTTTTCTTCAACCAATAGGTGAGTCAAGCCCAGTTGTAATAGAGTCTAAAATGCCTCATCTTTAGGTGGGGAAACATCTATATGTTTCAATGAATGTTGACTTTTTTAATGTGGGTATTATGATTTTTTGCAAATTTGATATTTTTGGCAAGAATGATGATTCAATTAGATGTGTGAAGGGAAAATATCTCTTTTGAACTCAAAACTTTTGAGGCATATTGTTTGTCTGACTTGCCTTCAAATATTTTTGTTTTTCAAAACAAAGGAAAATTACTGGAAATTGAATTTGTGATGCTGGGTCTATGATGATAAGTTGAAAGGCTTGTTTCTCAAAACATTCGCAGTGGCCGCCTAAGAGCTTTCGCCTTCGCCGGGCTTGAGAGCTTATGCTGCTTTTATCCTTCCTTGGATGTCTGAGACCACAACTTATGTTTTACTAGGACACAATTTCAAGACACTTCTTTCTGAATGCGTCCTACTTAATACGTCTTTCGTGATGTGATTTGCCCTTCCTTTGGCTTGTGAAAATTCATCTTTGTTCTCAACGGAACTATCTTTATACATTCGATGACTTTTTGTTTTCCGCAATTTCCTAGTTCTTTTGTTTGGTTCTTTCAGTTCGATATACATTTCAGAGTTATTTGTTGCATTTGTTTCTCGAGTCTCGGAGGGACCATGAAATTGTTTAGTGTTAAACTTGAATGCAAATTTGATTGTTCACAAAAGTAAACGAATAAGAATTACTGGAGATGAACCAGAGAATTTAATCATCAACTACTGGGTTCAACGATGGTCTTATTATGTTGAAGAGGTCTAAGATGAAGATAAAGTACTCATGATAGCAAGATTATGCAGAGCAAGTCTTATCATCTATGTAGCAATGAAATTACCTTAAAGCTCCAAAATTTATTTTATTTCTCCTACAATGATGGTTGAATGAAATGAATTTTATAACTGAAGTAACTACACTTGCCTGTCATGTTGTTACCTATTGCTTGCTAACGGCTTTATGTTAAAATGTAGATAAATTTTATTCTGAAATTAATGGGTAATCTTGCACTATTATAAATTAATGACCCGCATAACGAATGGCACATCATTTGGACACATTGCAGTATTATTGTTAACATTGGTTCATCATGATTTAGTACATAATTGGCAGTGTGGGAGAACAAATGGGAAAACAAAATTTATGCTTACTTTGGTAGTGGTGCGTGGTGGCTTAAAATGAAACTTAGGCTACTATTAGTAAATACGAATTTTGAGGTTAATTTTGACCAAAATGGCACGGCCAGTAACACAACAGATACATAGGCCACTATTAGTAAATTTTGACCAAAATGGTAACGAACAATAATACCACAGATATACCCAGAGCTCCTAGACAATACCAAGCAGAGACTTAGTAAGTGTATCAGGTTTTAATGCAATTCACGTCATATTTGTAAGTGAGAAGTAACAGCCAACATGAAAATGGAAGGTGTTGCCATTAAAACAATCTCATAATTATAGTTTTACCGGAATCTTCACTAGGAGCAACATTAGGCTATAGAAGAGCCAAAATTGCCTATCATCATCATGTAGCTCTTCAAATCACAGCAGAAACAGAAATGACAATACTTCATATGGTATCAAATAGTTGACGTGTTACCATCCTAATTTCAACATCAATTTCTTGATACTCTTATTGTAGCTATAGCTCAAAAGAGAGGGGGAAAAAAAAAGAGACAGAACGAGAAGAAAATCTCATCATAATCACTTTCCCGCAAAAATTTTCAATAGCTACAATATTCAACAGTGGAGTATCTAAAATTGCAATTTCTACATTCAGAAGCTCTACAAATCAAAGTATAAATTTAGAAAGGTGGCAAATAGTTGAAAAATGAGTTTCAAACTTTTTATACTTCACAGCTCATGGAAGCAACAGTTTATTGTTGCAACCACATCTCAACTTTCAATTTATTGTAACACAATCTTGTACATCCAACAATCTGAGAAAGATAGAAGCCCCGCAGCATAGCACAAGCAAAGAATGATGATTGCCCAAACATATATTTCAACATGTGCCTTTCTGATCCTTTTACGTAATGAATGAACTGAATCCAAGTTCTATTAAAGGAACTAGATACGCATGTCATGGAGCTAATACAGATACTTATGTGCAATGTTTTGACAGGCCAACAAGATGTTAGGTACAGATGCTTCAACAAAGAAATGCAAACTAGAGCTTCAATACATAATTCTCATATTCCAAAGCAATGCAGATGAAAACAAAAGAAAAAGAATGAATATAATGTTTTTGCTCATGATGCATATTTTTTCTAGTAAATCCAACCTCTCAAAGGTTCCAATGGTCACAAGTGAACAAGTTTATTCCTTAGCATCAAGCTGACAATCAATTAATATCAAGAAAAATCTGATAAACAAATCATGAGCACATGACTCAGGCGGAAAGACTATGATTAACAAATTCAATAGAGAAAAACAATGTTTCCGGCAACCGAAACAGGTAGACAGAAGAGGCAGTTAGAGGCTGCAAGTGGACTGATAAGTCTGGTACTTCCGAAGCAAGTTTCATGATAAGCCATTTTCACAAAACTAGCAGTTAAATAATTTCCACACAATTCGCTATTGACATAACATGAACAACAAAGTTCAAAAAACTGCAAAATCATTTTCATCGCAAATTGAACTCAACAAAACTTGACCATTGTGGTGAAAAAAAAAAAAGGAAAATCCCATTTGCTCGGTGTTTGCAATCAACTAGAGCAACTATTCATTCACAAAGTAAAATAAAAAATATTCTAAACTTCTACTTGTCATAGGCCACCAGAATGAGATAATTCCATTTCAATGCTTTGCATCCGATGCCGTTTCGAATCAATTACATATAAACAGACACAAACATGATATGCCCTTCTATCAACGGGCCAAAATTGATAACAACCATCGTCAAAATGATACCGAACAAAAATCACCTATTGCAATCAATTTTTCATCATTTTTTTTTTGAAATTTCAATCAAGAAAACCAGTTTGACGAAACACAGCGTTCCTCACCTGGCGCAGATCCCGCCCTTTAAGCGTCCTCCCAACGCCTTCCAAAACCGAGAATGTCGTCTTCGGCGTCACGCCCGATCCCCTCGCCACAATCTCGTGCGGCGGCAGCATTTCGTTGTCCTCTTCCCCCTGGTCCAGTTCGAAAAACCTACTGTTCCTCTGCTTCGCCATCGCGATCGACAGCACCGGCACGTTCATCGGCGCGGAGTGCTGGTACTTCCTAGCCGGCATCGACTGCGACCTCTCCATTGTCGGAGGCTTCGGAAGCGACGGAATCATCTTCGATGATGACGCAGACGATGACGGGGACGATGATATCGAGTGCTTGCGTGAGATAATTGGACGGGTGTCGTTTTCGGGTAATGCGGCGAGGATTCCGGAGTTCTGCTGATGGTGATGCGTGAAGGAGGATGAACGGCTGTGATTCGTTAGAAAGGTGAAAGCGCGATGGTTATTTTTACTGTTGTTGTTGTGGTGGTGGTGGTTGTTCGGTTCGGAGGAATCATTTGTCCATAAGATATCGTCTTCGTTCAACTCATCTCCACCGTCGGATGCGGCTGACGTGGACGAAGACGAAGAGATGCCGAGGAATCGGTCGGAAGATGGAGATCGGCGGTGACGGAAGGCGGTGGAGTCCATCCCGACTGTTATTGTTATTATTATTAGTGACTTTGTGTGAGTCACCGATTCATTTGTTTTGTGCGTCGGGATATAAAATACTACTTATGGATACAAATAAACAAAAACATTATGGACAAAGACAGAGAGAGAGAGAGAGATGAGACTGATGTGGCGGTGTCGCGGGTGCCAGAGGGGAATATAAGCAGCTGGAGGAAAAAGGCTGAAACGGGACCCGTGGGGTCGTTTTCGTTGATGACGTGGCCGATGATTTTTGCTTTTATGAACCTCGGTTTTTCGTTAGTGGGACCCGTGTGCCATTGAGTATTGATTGGAGGTCGACATAAAACATCAGAAACCATTAGCCTTATCTGTATCTCGGGGTATCTATATCCTCTGTTGTTCTTTTTATGCCCTAGTCTCGGTTAACTAATCATTTTGTGCCGTGTGGAGGGTACTGTGTATATTCTATCCATTCGACATGACATGACAGGATAACGTCCGTAATAATATTTCATAAATGGATTTTTTTACTGTAACGCAGAGTCGAAAAAAATTAAGTGAATAATAACAATAGGTGATTATTATTTACTTAATTTTTTTAGGACGATAAATTACTGTAACTTAACAATTCTCTAAATAAATTAATTTTTGAATTAATAACTATTAATTTTAAGAGTAGTTCACGAGTAAAAACATTGTGCACGTGGGTGGAAACAGTACTGGGAGTGGCATTGGATACTTTAAAAATGGAGTCGGGGAGCAATTTTTCCCGTGATAAGGAATCCCTTGCTCTAATCAAATAAAGATGAGTTAAAATGTGTGTACGTGTGTAGCAATATATTTTTTTCGATTATCCCTTATCATATTATGATGAGGAATTCACATAGTATCATTAAAAGATTTTTTTAATTTTTCTCTTTAAATATTTACTTACAGGATAAATAGAAATGTGAAAAAAAAAAAGTCTTCTTTCAAAATATTCTTTAAATAAAAATAAATATTATTTTAATCAAAATTTTTCTTCCAACAAAATAATAGTAATCATATCATTTCTTTCTCTTTAAAAATAATGAGATAAAAAATAATATAATATTAAATTAAATACTTCAAATGATACTCTAAATAAAATTTTTTAAATGAAAATATCTTTGTCTCTATTCAATGTAAAGAAAGAGAATGACAATCTTATTTAAAGAACTTTTCAAAACTCTTTTTCATATGTGCTCTTTAAATGAGAAGCAAAACATCATTTAAAAAGTATTTTATTAATTATCTTACTATATAATAACTCATATTTAATTAAGATACCTAATTTATATATATCAATTGATGTGTCACTTATCATTATTTTTTATTTTTGTACTTATATGGATCTTTCTATTATTCGTATCACAAGTTCACAACAACGAAGTGTGGAAATATCTCTTCTAATCTTTTATTTTTATGAATAGGTGAGATAATTTTTATATTAAAGAAATTTGATTGATATTAATGAGCTTTTTGAGATTGTAGATGGGCAACTAGGTTATTGGGACTTATAGTTTACATAAAATCTTATATATAACATTGTTATATCAAATCTTATATATAACCCAGATTTTAACCCTATTAAATATTCGAGAGGTTAATAAATTTGTATCTTCAATAAGCAATTAGCGGTTTTTTTTCTAGGTAAATAAGCAATATTATGACATATAAATTTCAACAAAACGGAAAATAGAAACTAAATAGTTATTATTATTATTATTTTCTTTTGCGTATTTTAGTAATACAACCACTAAAAAACGCGAAAGGTAATTCATTTCATAACATAATTTTAAAAATTTTGCCTATTAAATTTTTTGACAATTTTTAATAAACGCTTTCAATGACAACTAACAACTAATTTTTTTTTTCAATAAAAATTCTACTCATAAAAACTCTATTTAAACAAGTTATATTTGGCGTTCTCTACTTTCTTTGTAAAAGTTAGGGAATGAAGACTTTTTTTCCCCATAAAATTTTCAATCACTATAATGGCAACCAAACAAACTTTTGTTATTTTTTGTTCTTTTAAAAACGTAAAACACTTAATAAAAGTAAAATTCTAACTAAACAATCTAAGGTAGTAGGGTGAATTGGGTTTTAAAAAATTCTTTACTAACAACATCACTATCCAACACCATCAATAGACACAACAAGAAGTAAATTAAAAAGGTAAGAATAGATAAACAAACACAATTATTTTTATATA
The DNA here is from genome assembly GCA_030449075.1 of Murraya paniculata. Taxonomy (NCBI): domain Eukaryota; kingdom Viridiplantae; phylum Streptophyta; class Magnoliopsida; order Sapindales; family Rutaceae; genus Murraya; species Murraya paniculata. The sequence goes on along the minus strand of JAEVFN010000020.1, from coordinate 347,604 downwards.
GTTTGGCAAATCCACTTATGTCCATGCTTCTAAGCAAACCAAGATTGATGATTCTACATTGAGCTTTATATCCCAAGACTTCAAAAATTACGATTGACTTCAAGGTGTCAATATACCTCTTTAACCAAAGTGTTTCCACATTTATAATCACTTAATGTGGTAGTTGAGATAAAATTTATAAAAAATAAGCTCCTAAACAATAGTATATTACAAGTGTTAGCTTAATGATGAATTAATGTATGTAAATAAACGAAAGTTCCAAAATGCTCTGAATGATCAAATTGTAGATTGAGAAAGTTAGTTAGAGTTGCCTTTTTATAGTTAAAACAAGAAACTAACCATTATTCTCTTAATTTAAGACATTTATTGTGCTCTCGGGTGGCCGCTCGTGGCATGTTACCATTAGAAAAACATTTGGAAAATTTGCCTAATTGGATCGCAACTGAAAATTATTAGTTTGTTGTTTGCGTTTCAGAAAGCGTAGAAAATTATTGATTTCCCGATAAAAATTATCCATTCGCAGCTAATTCAAATTTTTAAATTTATGGTTTGGCCCAAAAATATTTAAAATTATAAATCTCCCAGAATGTTACATAAGTTTTGAAATAAGTTCTTTTCCAGGATTTCAACCAATGCTTGTTAATTTAAAGGTTTTCAAAACCTTTTTAATTTACTCCACAAACTTGAAAACAACTATTTTCATAAAATAAATTTTCTTTTAAGTATATGACCTTTATATTTTGAAAATAATAATGAATTTAAAATGTTATGAAAATGATTTGAGCTTTTAAATGCGTAATCATGCATACATTTATTTATACTATCTTTACAAGAAATGTGAGAAAAATTACTTAAGTTAATCTCCTTGATACTTGTCCTTAACTTGATGAGCTTTATTCATTAAGTGCTTTGAACTTGATTTTACATGAATATTTTTTGTCCTAATGAGATTGAAAAGTATTTTTCCCATATAACGCTTACCATATTGGTTGTTATCACTAAAATCAAGATTTGTTTAACACAAATACACCCTAGAGTTTCCATATCAGGAACAAAAAGTTATGGTTTCTTATTTTAGTAATAATTTTTAATTTTCTTTGACATTATTGTTGAAAAGTTATTGACACTTATTTTTGCTGAAAGTTATATAATATATTATTTGTACTAAATCTCCAATGACAAAATTTTGGGCAAAAACCATCCCCCCTCCCCCCAACTCCCAAAGTTCACCTTTAGTAGTTAATAGAATAAAATATGTTAATAGTTTTGCGAAGTAAAAAATTTAAGTAATTGATAGTGGATCAATTTTAATTTAGTTGTCCATTTTACCCTTGACACTTATAGTGCTCTAAATTTTGGATGATTGATTTAGGATCTAGGTTTGAAATATATAGCTATATTTGGAAAAGAATAATGATATAGTAATAAAAAGATATTGTACAAACTAATATAATATAAAACGAATGATGAATTAAAAATATTATATAATTCATATAATTTATTTTTATTATTTATAATTTTAATTAATTATATCATGTCACATTAATTTATAAAAATTACTCGTAGCTCTAGATTTATTTTTCTTCTGTTTGTAAGACTAAAATTAAATGTCCAAGAAGTAAGAGCCCTAACTGTAATTATGTCAAATTAGATGTCACGTGACTATCATTTTCTCTATTATCAATAGAGCAGTACACGTGTACTCACTTTCAAGTTCACCAAAAACGTTTCAGAGCTTTTGCACGCCACAGGTCGTGATTAAAACAAACCAAATCGTGTTGACTAAGAAAATACCTCAGGCTCAGGTTGTCACCAGTAGCTCTTGTGGTTTCTCGCGCATTAATTCGCAGGTTGCCGGTGCAGAGCGCACTGCCCTCGGCAGCGCATTTTAGACAACACCTCAATTTACACGCCTTACTACCAAACAAAAGGCTTCAGCTAGACTATTCAAATAGGACGTTATTTGTTCGTTTTGTCTTCAATCTTTCCTCTTCCGTTCTTCGGTTCCGTTCTCTAGTTCCCAATTAGATCATGATTAACACGGTATCTTAGAATTATGCTACTAACAAAGAAATTAATTTCTCATTAATTTCTTGTTAATTAATTAATTAATTTTGTTGTTGTGGATAAAGGAGCAGCAGAGAAGCGCATCCGGATCGTCGCAGAGCCCTAGATCCCCGTCATCGCAGCCGTATTTATCGGTGTCAGTAACCGATCCCGTGAAATTAGGCAATGGCGTACAAGCTTACATTTCATATCGAGTCATCACCAAGGTATTTTGATTTTAGCTATTCTAATTGCATTAACATTATCGCATTAGACTTAGGATTTTATTCCTCATATTTACTAATTGTGCTATTGAAACTTTAGTTAACTGTAGATGATGTGAGTGTATTTCAGTTAATAGTTAAACAAGATTTAACATGTTTAATGATATATGTTGTAGATTAAGTTTTTTACTATACATTTTCTGTCTAGAAATAGAACAATTTTAGTTATAATTTTAAAATGAACCGATATTTGAAGGTTCATTCTTATCGTGGCTATAAGTGCCTATTATTTTGACATTTGTTGAGGAGAAGTGGCCTAATGAAGGATTATGATGAGCTTCTGTTTTATTTCTGTGTTAAGTCTTTATGGAGCTCTGTGCTTGTGTTTATGCTAAGTAATTCTATTTTTGGTGTTTATTTTATAGTTGAGGTTAATTAAGCAGGTCATTATTCATTTGTAGTCTTGTGTTGAAGTAATCTATTTTCTACATTTTTGTTAAGTGCCTTTTGTTGTTGCTATTTTATTATTTCCCTTTGTTCTTCCTATAGTTTCGAATTGTGCTGTTGAGCACAGTGAAGATTTTATTTAAACAAGTATTACCATGTCTCGTGGTGAATGTTTTGGCAGACAAATTTTCCTGAATACCAAGGCCCCGAGAAGATTGTCATTCGCCGTTACAGTGATTTTGTCTGGTTACGTGATCGACTTTTTGAGAAGTACAAGGGCATTTTCATTCCCCCTGTTCCTGAGAAGAGTGCTGTAGGTAACAATTGAATAATAAATATCCTCATTATCCTCTTTTTTTTTTTTTTTTTTGTTTTTTTGCTAAAGCTATATTGTCAATGACAATGAGGCCATGAGCATGTTCCTTTGCATGGCCTATATTTATTAGTTAGTGACGACATTGAGAGTGGTATTAGATGTTAACAAGGTGTTTTGGCTTTCTCATGACAATATCTGTTTTGCTGTTTTACATTTTCCCAAACATTGGGGAAATAAGCCCCAAAACTGTATGCAATTTGTGCTGTTTCTTTAACCAGAAATTCGGATTGTATATATGAAATATTATCTGTGAGGCCTAAAGAGAATTTCATGCTTAATAAATTGTTGTTCCACTTCTAATGCATGTGAATTTTGAGGTTCTCCCCACCCTCTTCCCATTTTTTTTCTTTTTTTTTTTCCATTTTGTGTGTGTGTGTGTTAAGCATGTACACCATTTTGGGATCAGCTGGTGTGACCTGCAAGTTGTAGGCCGCTATTTTCACGTCCTCATGCATTTATGAGTCTCTGACTTTTGCTACCTTAAATCATTTATGTGGTTTGTGAATGATTGAAACTTACTACTTAAGCATATCGGTTCTCATTCACTTTATTGCCAGGGTTAGTTTTGCTGTTTCTGTTTATAAAAAATCCTGAATATCCATGGGAATGGTTTCTTAAACGAAGCAAATGATATTGAGGTTGTTGATGCTTCTCATCAGCAAAAATTTTGGTGATTTCCTTCTTTGCCTCCTTGTCAGCTTGTCTAGGAAACTCTGAAAGTACATATTTGACGCATTTTCTACCCATAGGGTAGTTCTCATTTTCTACCCTCAAGTTAATTTTTTCTGTTGCTGGCTTTGCCTCCTTATCAGCATGTCTAGGAAACTCTGAAAGTACATATTTGAAACAATTTCTACCCATGAGGTAGTTCTCTTTATTCTCAATTGGATATTTATTTGGTCAGCCATCATTTTAGAATTTATTATTATTTTTCATTTGGAATTGATTCTCTGTAGCATTGCTGATTTGCTTGTAGAATGTAATGGGGCTTTCTAGTGAGTACCTGAAACTTTTATTGAAAGTGCTTTCATGTTAATAATGCAATATTCTGTAGGTGATGTAGCTGTTTTGTTTTTGGTCTTTTCAATCGTTAAATTTGACATCTGCTCAAGTAATGTGGAAATTTTGAGATTAGATGTTTCTGTTGTGGTAGTTTGAAGAATTCCAAGATTTATTAAGTGTCTAACTCTTGTCTCTCTATTGCAGAGAAGTTCCGTTTCAGTGCTGAATTTATTGAGATGAGACGCCAAGGATTGGATTTGTTTGTCAATCGGATTGCTTCACATCCTGAGCTGCAGCACAGTGAGGATTTAAAAACATTTTTGCAGGCAGATGAAGAGGTGATTTATATGAGATTTATGCCTCAAGTTTAGTTTCTGTTTTGGGTAGCCACAAATTCTATTTAAAAGTGATGAAATATCCCGTCTTCAGACATTTCAATTGTGATATTGGATTGATTGTTCCATTCATAGACATGAACACTTGCGACTGATTATTCCATAACATACAACAACGTTTGTGTCAATTAGGAGGTCATTTGTTTTAGAAAATGCAGAAAAAGGAATATGTCCTTGTTTTGGTTTTTAAGTTGTATAAATATTTCTTGGCTAGATGTAAAATTTGCTATCGTAGAAAGCATTAATTAATGTACTATTTATTAGATTCTCCAACACACTCTTCACCACCCCTTCTTTTGTGAGAATTAGATACATTTGGTGATGGATCCATTTTAGTTTATACTAATGTAATTTCTGTTGTTCAGACAATGGAGAGATTAAGGTCTCAAGACACTGGTTATTTCAAAAAGAAGCCAGCTGATTTGATGCAAATCTTCAAGGTAAGATTAAAATTTCTTTAGAATCCTACTACAGTCCCTAGTTCCTCTCTGGATACACAATTCGCTGATCACATATCCAATTTGTAGTGCATCTGTGCACAAATGCCCAAAAATGTCGAATTCATATTGATATTACTGATTAACTCCATATTGGATACGTGGCATTAAATGAGTAAATCCAGCTACTATGCTTTCTATTGTAGTAAAAAATTGATCTTTCTATAATTTGTCTAATATTTGGCAGGATGTACAATCTAAAGTAAGTGACGTTGTTCTTGGAAAAGAGAAGCCAGTTGAAGAATCTAATCCTGAATACGAAAAGCTGAAACACTACATTTTTGAGCTTGAAAACCACCTGGCTGAAGCTCAGAAACATGCATATCGTCTTGTAAAAAGACATAGAGGTAACGAGGTCTCTGAAGGCGCAAATTATTTTAATATGCCTTTTTACTTCGCTGATTCGGGATTGTTTTTTGCTTTCTCTAAAAAATGAGGTTAATTTTTAGTATTTCATTCTATTTTCAGAGTTGGGGGAATCTTTGTCTGATTTTGGGAAGGCAGCTAAGCTTCTTGGTGCTTGTGAAGGAGATGCTCTTGGAAAGGCATTCTCTGAGCTTGGGATGAAATCTGAGGCATTATCAGTAAAGCTGCAAAAGGAGGTAGGCTACAATTGAAAGCTCAGTCTTTTAGAGCTAGTAGTCCCTGAAGTGCATGGTGCAAATGCACCATATCTGTAATTTTAGGATGGCTATTTTTCTTTGAAAGGAGACAATTTCAGCATTCATAGTAGGTCTGCAAAGAAAATATTACACATGCCTTTGTATTACTCTGCAGGCCCATCAACTTCTTATGAATTTTGAAGAACCTTTGAAGGATTATGTTCGAGCTGTGCAATCCATAAAGGTGAATTAGGCTTTTACTTTGGTTAGTGCTCAGAGACTGCATTTACTAATTAATAGACAAAGATTTGCTTCTAAAAGTTATTATTAAGGTCAGACTGAACTTTACTTGTTCAGTTCAGCTAAAAGTTGTGTTACTAAAATGATTGAAATATGAAAGTAGTTGATAATAATTTTTTTTTTGGGGTTTCAAAAAAAAAAACTGGAGAAGTTGATAACAAATGATAAGTCATCATTAGAAGCTTTCCCTTTCCCCTCTGCTCAAATTTGCTTATTTTTTAATAGGAAATCTTCTTGTTTCTGTGCTTCAAAGCAGGCAACGATAGCAGAGAGAGCCAATGCCTTCAGGCAACAATGTGAACTGGCTGAAACTATGAAGTTGAAGGAGATAAATCTGTAAGGCTCTTTCTAGCCATTTCCATAACTTCTTGCTTAATCAAATTTCATCAATTACTGCCTTCATGAAGTACAAATCTTACTTGCCCTATCTTACTTGAAATTTGTGTAAGCTTCAAAACTTGGAGTTTGTGCTGGAAAAATTTTGAAGTTATATTTTCATAATTGCCTGTTCTCTCATCGTAAAGGATATTTAGAATGCTCATTGGAAGGCCTTTTCAGTTCCAAACAAAGAATAAACTTGTAATCTAACTTTCATAGTGTCATGATCACATAGTACCTTTTATTTGATTGGTGGAAACCTTCTGTCAATATTTTATGGGTGGGAAGGATAATATTAGGTGTTTTCAAGCAATGTTTTATTAAGAAGCAATTATTGCCGTACAACACTGACGAAGTTACGGTAGAAGGGATGGATACTAATGATCTATTTAGTCACTAAACTAGGTAGTTTTGGCACTTTTGTTTCCTAATTTTTTTTTCCATTTTCTTGTTTCATTTTATTTTTTTAAGTTGGATTTTCGAATTTGAGTGGTAACTCATTTTCTATCTTTTGAACTACAGTGACAAACTCATGTTAACACGATCTGATAAGGTTGGTGAGGCTGAGATTGAATACAAGGAGGTAAGTCAGTTGAGAGGAGTACTTTTTGCTGCATGCCTTAGTGTCCCATGTTCTTCGACTAAAATGCATTTTGATGCAGTTGAAGGCAGAGAGTGAGGACTCGACTAGGAGATTCGAAACAATCGTGCGCTTAATGAATGAAGAGATTGTGCGTTTTCAGGAACAGAAAACATTGGATATGGGGATTGCTTTCCATAATTTTTCCAAAGGACAAGCACGTCTGGCGAATAGTATTGCTGATGCCTGGCGAACTCTCCTTCCCAAGCTTGAAGCTTGTTCCTCTTCATAAGAAAATACTAACTGATGAGCAAGGTTCTTGTTTGATACATTGAATCTTGGACTAGCAGGGGCAGCTCCAGCTTTGTGGAAACTTGACTGTCGGGTTAGAGCCCTGCTACCCTGGTGCTGTGAGGACTGTTATTAATTTCCATAGATTTGCTTGTACAATTCTGAGGCTGGAAAGAGAATCACCCTTAACCGGGCAAAAGTTCACAAGTTTCATGTGAATTACAGGCTTTATCTTCATTGGTATTGCATTGTTAATGTTCACAAAAAGTTCGTAATTTCCTGATTCTTTTCGACATGGAATTTGATGTTTGAGATTGCGGTTGCAAAGAGAGGGAGACCGAAACCCAAAATGATAATTGAATTGTAATCTGATTAAACTAGAATCCAACTTAGATAAGATGAAAGATTCTCTCGTTCAGTGTCTGCTGACATGGCATGAGTTACAGAAGAGCTTTTCACGGTAACATTTTTAGGTATCCGTTTGGTATGACTTCCTTAATAATTATAAGTGTTTACTGAATTCTGTAACTGTTATTATAACTTTTATTATTGTTTAGTTATTTCTTTAGTAGGATTTTTAAAATTTAAATAAATTATTTTATCTTTATTAATAAAATTTTTTAGAGGTTATTTTTTTAGTTGTTTGATTATTTTGCCCCTAATAGCTGTTTGGTTATTTTTTTAGAGGTTGAAAAGTTTTTATTAAAAGTTAAAATATTTAAAAATATTTTTTATTTATTTATTTAATAATTTTATTTTATTTTATTTTTTATAATATAATTTTAAAAAATTTATTTATTAAAATAATTTCATAAATTTTTAATAAAAATCCTTATTATTAATTAAATAATTAAATTTTTTAATTAAAAATTTTATTTATAAAAATTTTATTATTAAAAATTTTATTTAAATAAATTTTATTTAAAAAATTATATCAAACGAAGTCACCCTCAAAAAACCTGTTTTGGAAAGCAAGACTCTAATATGTATGATAAATTACCAGTTACGCCCTCAATTGGTTACATTTATTTTGAACAATCACTGTATTACATAATTAGCAAATAAATCTCGCCCACCAACAAAAAGCCTATCTAATCCGAATTGTAACATCTCGCTTCCTTTAACCATCTCACACCCCTGTAGAACCTTGGAGTCGGACATCAGTCATGGCCTCCGCTGTGAGACTAATCCACCCCGCACGTGCCTGTTCACAAGTGCAAGTATCTTCCTCTCCTGCCGTTCACCGCACTGTGGTATTCAACTTTAACAGGAGACAGAGTAGCAAAAGGTGCACCAGACACAGCAGCGAATTCTCAGGTCAACATAAGTTGACTCCAGTGGCCCGGTCCTCTGAGCAAAACGACGGCATTGTGCCGTCCGACAATGAAGATGGAGTTTCTCTTGGCACGTTAAAATTGCCAGGGAATACTGATCTTCAACGTTTCGAATCTTTGCTATTTCAGGTATGCGATAATAATTTATTTTTAAAAAAATCCTCTAAACAACGAAGCGGCACTATATAAATTATATGATTAATTAGAACATACATGTAATAAACATTAAATGAAAAACTAACAGTATTTCAAGATCACCAAACACTTGAAAAATTCCACTAACCACGAGGTCGACGATTAAATGCTAAATATTGAAAGTGTCTTTTGGGAGTAATAAATGAGTATTCGTACGAAGGAAATTTCTTCTTCGTATGTGTTGCGTATTGACAAGTATGCGTATGAAGGTGGACCACGGCACCGTGTGCAAATTTGTAGATTGCTTTTCAACTTTGGTGGAATGCCAAAATAGTCAGATGACATCTCAAACGGTCCTTATAATTAACTATATTTATACATTTTGTGACATAGTAAATAAAACCCAATTTCTTGAAAATAATAGTGTAAGCAAAACGCAGAAATGAAATTGCATGCATGGCAAATTACTATTTGGATGCCCTTTTTCCCTTTCTTTAAGTTGATATTCTTTAATTTAAAAAATAAAAAATAAAAATAAAGGTTAAAGTTCTTCTTCTTTTGACAGTGGGCGAACAGTCTTTGTCAAGGAGCGAATCTACCGCTACCTGTGCCTCTTAAGGTGAATCATTACTCTATCTCTTGTTTTATGGATTTTAGGCCTGTAATCAGTTACACGCGCACATATTCGTTCAAATTTTATAGGAAGCTTCAGACATTAGCATGGATGCCTGCTAGTTGGTACCGTCTATAACGGAATTCCTCATTTTGGTGATCAGTGGTATGAAGTAAGAAATATGTAGGGGATCAAAGTATAATTAGAAAAAGGTTTTCATGCAAAATGTTTCATAAATAACTTTGCACAATCCCCTGACCTCGCTGCGGCTCTGCTACATATTGTTTAACATTAGCAAGGCAAGACCAAATATCGTATGCCAATGTTTTATGGTTTACTGGTGGGTAAGGGGCTGCTCTCTAGTAAACTATGAGAAAACTTAGTGTCTGAGGATAAAAATTAGGATTAATGGCCTTACAATTATTATTTATTTGACCTTCTTGTTTTCTGTTTCTTATTCGTAATTATGGACTAGAACTTTTCTCATGCCATTTTTCCACTGCCCTGATTTCTTTGACTTGATAAGTTTTTTGACTTCATCCTCAACTTTCAAACCACATAATTGAAGCAATTGACCATATCAGCAATTGACCATATCAGCAATTGACCATACTGTATTCACTTGGTCAATTCCATGCTTAATGAACTCATAACTAATTGACCTTGGGTCAAATCTATGGTGAAAATATCACCTAGTTGGCCACTCGGATTGTTCTGTGATTAGGCATTATTCAGGTGCACCCTGATTACATTTTCCACTTCATGAGTTCTTTGCCAATCATGCTTGAAGGTCCTGTTTAGTTCTGGTGACTATTACTTGTTGATTTTAATCTTTGCTCGTCAAGCAGCTTATACGGTCTTTAATAAAAGGAGCATTTAATCTATAGTCAGTTGCCAAAAAGGAAAAAAAAAAGAAAAAAGATTCCTTGTTGGAGTTCTCATTTTCTATTTAACAGGTAGATAAAATACGTGGTGGAGCCAGATTGGGCTTTATTACAGTTGGAGATGGAGAGACTGAAGTGCTTGTCTATATTGACTGCCTGGTTTTCCCAGCTACTGGTGGTTCGGGTCCAATTTTCCGAGCTATAAGAAATGGACCATTAAAAGAAAAGTCTCCTCCTGGTGAGCCGAGGATCATGAGAAGTCTTCTGCAGGCCCTCAAAAAATCGGTTGAAATTGCTAGAGTTTGAAACAGTTATGTGTTTGAAGTGTAATAATATATGAATAGGGCTCCTTTTATCTAATCTGTTACATTTGGCACTAGAATATTGAAACTCTAAACTCAGTCCTTCCTTATTAAAAGAATAATATTTGCTGTGTGTTTGACCATCTTTCTATTCAACAGTTCTTTTAGCTATATATAGCCAGATATCTAGTTTACTACAACTATGTGTGTACTTATTCCCTTTATATCATATGCATTTGAAACAGGCTTCTTCCATGAAATAGCTCAAAATTAGAATGGCTACAACTAGTTATCTATTTCATTTTGTCTGTTCCTGTGTCTGGTTTTTTTCCCAGTAGATCCTTACGGTTTGACCTCTTGAGGAATAATTTTGGAAATGCCTTGTTTCCACATCGACTGAAGTGATTTTAATCCTTGAAACTGAGGTATGTTCTCTTACACATGCTGGACAAGAACTTGAGATGCAACGTGGTTCTTTTGTACTTTTTAATAATCTCTGTGCTTCTTTGTCATTGGAGACGAATCTGTTCTCTTCTTCGGTTCTTCTATGAATAACTTATTAAGATTTTAGCAGGACGTGGTCAAGTAGCATAAAATTTAGTCATATCATGAACTGTTTTATCTCATCTATGCACTGAATATTTTATAGAGAGACAATGATATTAGAGCCTCTCTTTTAATTATACTTACATTAGAGAACAGAAATAATATATCCAATATCTTAGAGGTTGGCAGCATTCACACCTATGAATTTACTTGAATCTGAAACTGGAATTCTCAATTTATTCACTCCTTCCATTTTACTGTTTGAAAGACTTGCTAAGTGGCCAATCATAACATCTTGGTCCTGAAATTTTATTGTATCTCGAAAAGGTATGGAGAAACAAGAAGATAGTGGAAAAAGATTGATTGATGAAGAACAAGATGATTTTGATGCTGTTGTTGTGGGTTCTGGATATGGGGGTTCTGTTGCATCTTTTCGCATGTCAATGGCAGGAATAAAGGTATGTCTAGTGGAGAAAGGGCGGAAATGGGAATCTGATGATTTTGCTACTGACAGTTTGAAGATAATGTCTAATGTGAGGATGGAGAACCGGAACTTAGGTTTCAGCTTTGGCCCGAAAGATGCTTTGTTTCAGGTTCTCTCTCTCTCTCTCTCTGTTCTTCAATAATATGGTTGCTTCAGCAAAACTTGTACATCAACAGACAGACTAGGTTCAAACAGTTGAAAATTTCTTCTCTTCATAATAACAATTGATATTTTTTGAATCCATTAGTGACTTGGTGTAGGCACCATATAAACACATTACCTGTGTACATTGTGATTTTGCCATATATCTTAAGAAAGGTGTATGAAATAGCATCCAACTTTTCTCTGTAAATCAAAATGTGAGTGAGGATTTTTATGACCGATTGATGAAATAACAGGTTCATGAACAAGGTGATTCTCTAGCAGCAGTGGCTTGTGGGCTTGGTGGAGGTTCACTAGTCAATGCTGGAGTGATGCTGCCGACCCCAGTTCGTGCTAGAAGGAATCCAAAATGGCCAAAGGAATGGGAAAGGGACTGGGACATCTGTGAAGCCTCTGCTGCTGCTATGTTGAGAGTACAGAGTGTTCCTGTCAGGTTTCCTGTTGCCAAAGTCATGGGAGGAATAGCAAATGGAGAGATTGAAGATAGTTCCCAAGATATGAAGCTAAGCATCAACTTTGATCTTGAGGAACCTCCGTCCAATCCTATGAAGCCTCAACAAATGGGTGGCTGCTTAGCCTGTGGAAATTGTCTTGCTGGTTGCCCTTATAATGCCAAAAATTCCACGGACAAAAACTATATTCTTTCTGCAATTCAGGCATATTTTCTATGACTTCATATCCATTTTGACATTCTGTATCTAAATTTATATCTATACTTACATTGATTGCTATTATATCAATTTAAGTGTTAGATTGGCAAACATTGCTATTTGAACAGCAGCACTCCTTTTAGATCCTATCTGCACGATCATAGTTCCAACATTTTCTGTTATTGATCCATTCTTGACAATGGCTGCGTAACCTTAATTAATTTAGAAACAAGATGGAGTGAAATAATGCCCTATGCAATTTCATAACATATCCTTATTTGTGATATAAAAGTCTCTGTTCAAATCTGACTTTTTTTCCCTTCGCTGATGCAGGCTGGATGCATAGTTAAAACAGAATGTCAAGTTAAGTGTGTTGTCAAAAACCCATATGTAAGTTTGCAAGATGCGAAAACTAGCAGAAAAAGCAGAAGATGGTTTGTTTATTTAAATGAGGTTGACTATATAACCACTGATTTTGTAATCCTATCAGGTAGGAAGCTGTAGTGACAAATGTTAGATCTGTTACTAGAATAGAATTTCTAAACTTCTTACAAGATTAAAACTTTGCGTTCTCAGCTGGAGTTTTTGGCACTACTCAAATTCTCTTTCAGTCACAAATGAGAGGATTAAATCTTTCAGATGCACTTGGGTGTGGATTCAGCTGCAATGGGAATACTGTCGCTTTTCTTGCCGGAAGCCCTGCTCCCCTAAATTCTTATGGATTAGTCAGAAAGAAAATCCTAGAGACACCATTTCAACTCCGACCGGGGCCAGCCATCTCTTCGTCTTACACTTCTTCATTGGGTTTCACAATTCAGGTCTAATATTTCAGTGCACTCAAAAGTCAGTTTACTTTAGCTCTCATGTACTTCTACTTTCATGTAACAAGATGTTATATTATATGATCATCAGAGTACAGGTGTCATTTTGATTTTGCTTTATGGTAGTTAAAAAATCTCCTAACATTAGTTTTCTTTTCTGTTGCTGCAGAATGCCGTACTTCCAACAGCTTATCCCTACTTGCTGTTTAAAGGGATCACAACTTATGGATGGCCGACTGGTTACTGGTTTTTTCATGGGATTATAGATAAGCTGAAGCATTTTGCAGGTTTTAAATCAAGCCAAGCAATGGTGCTTAATGCAATGGGATATGATGAGGGTGATGGAAAAATCATGTTTGAGAAGGGCACTAACAAAATCTGCTTTAGTCCACCTAGTGATCCTTTACTCCCACGAAAAGTTGAGGCCTTTCAAAAGCTTACCAAGAAATTAGGGGGAATCCTTTTCTTATCAAGGTATCGAAGCACTTCGGTTCATCTTTTAGGTGGTTGCAATGCATCTTCAGATCCTTCACATGGGGTTTGTAACTCCGTTGGTCAGGTTTTTGACCCAAAGGCTGCTGCTGGTGTGCACCCAGGCCTATATGTCTGTGATGGTTCTTTAATACCATGTGCTGTTGGCGTAAACCCTTGCCTTACTATTGCAGCAGTGGCAGAGCATGTAAGTAAGCATCTCATGAAGGATGTTCTTGAGTACAAGAACAAAAAAGGCATAGAACATGTTGCTAAAACTGTTGATAAGAATTTGGGAAGCACTCAGAGATCAATGGTTGTGATTAAAGAGACTATGAAAGGTTACATTGGTGGTATGCCATGCACTGTTTATCTCAAAATGAAGATGAACTCTCAGAATCTTCAGGATTTTGATCATACGAATTCTGTGATTGAGGAATCTCATTCACTACTAAGAGGAAAAGTAGGTGGGTATGCTGTATTTACAGCCATTGACAAGGATACATTACATGTTATAGATGGGGAGGTTGATCTATGCCAAGTGGATTCCAGAACTCCTTACACACAGTACATGCGCTATCGTATTCTTCTTGCAGCTTCATCTGGCTTAAGGTGCGATAAACTTTGAATTTGATTACTTTCACTTTCCTTTTTCCCCTATATAACTTTTAAAATCTGATTCTGTGCAGATATATTCTTGAGGGAAAGAAGATAATGAATCCTTTTCTATTTGCGTTATATGCTTGGAGGGAGACAACTACGTTGCACGTAACATTAAAAAATGTTTCTGGCAATGGTCTGCGGGATGAAGTCACAAATTTAACAGGGGAGCTTAAAATTTCCGTGATAGAGCTACTGAAGAGCCTCATGACCCTTGAAGGGAATAGGAAGATAAACTTTGCATGTCTTCTCTTGCAGACTGTCCTGAGGACCTATATTTTACAGATACCACGACAGATCCACAATGACTATAACTTGCCAGATGCTTACCATAAACATTATCCGAGCAGCTCTGTTCATGAAATTAAAGCAGGTATTAAAAAATCTACTTCAATTGGTTGAGATCCTCGAGATTGAAATTTGCCTAGATTTCATCTGATCAGATGCAAATCAAAGTTGGTTGTTAAAAGACACTAAATGGAACATTTATATGTTTTGAATAGGGAAGAGAGGGCTGTAATCCTTTATTTTGCATGATTCAAGGAAATACTACAAATTATTTCACTTTAATACACTCAGATTACTGATATGATACGCATCCAAAAAGAAATTATGGGCCAAATGTAAGAGTTGTTAATTATATTTCTTCTCTGATGTGAGTTTCTGTTTTTGTTGGCTGCTATGGATCATACAGAGGACGGATGTATCATCTTTTGCAGGCAATGGAAATGCGGTCAAACTCCTGGGAAGCTTAAAGGAGAGAAACAACTAAATCCGGTTCTCCTTCTTAATGGATATTCTATAGAAAGTTACTGGCTCCCAACAGAACCAAATGATTTAGTTAGAACACTATTGGAAGAAGGCCATGAGACGTGGCTACTGCAATCGCGATTGCATCCTTTAAATCCTGCACACAACTTCACGATTGAAGATATTGGAAGATATGATATTCCTGCTGGTAAAGGAAGAATGCAAAAGACCCAATCGAATTTATATCTTACACTCTTTTAATTGTAGTCTGAGTGAGCATTTTCTTATCTATGTTATTTTTGCAGCAATTGGTAAGATCCTTGAGGTGCACGGACACAACATAAAGGTTCACATAGTTGCTCACTGTGCTGGAGGACTAGCCATTCACATAGCTCTTATGGGAGGGCATATCTCTGTAACCCACATAGCCTCTTTGTCTTGCACAAACTCTTCAATGTTCTTCAGGCTGAATGCATTGGCTACATTCAAAATGTGGCTTCCTCTGGTGCCCGTAAGTTTCTCTCACCTCCTTTTTAATTTTTAATCTCAAACTTGGAATCTGTTAAGACTTTTTACTCCATCAGCAATCAGGATTGGTAGATATTATCATAGTCTTGACTGTTGGAAATGTGATACATGTTTGAAATAAGAAACATATGTTTTAAGAGTTTTAATAGTTTTGCAGCAGTAGGCATCTCCTTACATGTTTGCAAACCCATACCTTGAGCCTTAGAATTTTCATTTAACATAACTCAATCAGCAGGTGTCAATGGCTATACTAGGCAAGAACAATATTCTGCCTTTGTTGGAAACATCAGAGACCAGTTTGCGTCACCATCTCTTGAGACGCATTGCCCGTTTTATCCCACGCTATGAGAGATGCACATGTAATGAATGCGAGGTCCTTTCAGGCGTATTTGGCAATGCTTTCTGGCATCAAAATATAAGCCCTACAATGCACAATTGGATATACAGGGAAAACACAACAAGGCTTCCCATGGCAGGATTTCCTCATCTCAGAAAAATATGCAACTCGGGATTTATTGTGGACAGCCATGGAAACAACTCATATCTGATCCATCCAGAGAGAATGAAACTCTCGACGCTGTATATTTCTGGTGGACGGAGTCTTCTTGTGACTCCAGAGACTTCATTTCTGGCCAACAAGTATATGAAAATGCACCAACCGGGTTTTAGACATGTACGGGTAGTTGTGGATGGTTTTGGGCATTCAGACTTATTAATAGGGGAAGAGTCTGATAAGAAAGTTTTTCCTCACATATTATCCCACATAAGATTAGCTGAACAAGGGAAAAATGATGTGATCAGTTCAGGAGAGAAATTCAACAGAGAGTCCTTGGCTTGGGAAGATGATTTCTACTCTGCATCCAGAGGAATTGAAAGCAGCTGGTATTCCCAAAGGATTGTTATTTTGTTGATATCGTTGTGGCTTGTCATTATGTTGATTTCATTATTCCTGTGATTCATAAACTACAACGAGGTGAAGAATCATTTTGGGGAATCGCTCAGTTTACTTATACAGCCATGAATAAGAATTTCAGTGCGTTTGATGCGTTAGTTTCTGCAGGCAAG
The DNA here is from genome assembly GCA_030449075.1 of Murraya paniculata. Lineage (NCBI taxonomy): Eukaryota > Viridiplantae > Streptophyta > Magnoliopsida > Sapindales > Rutaceae > Murraya > Murraya paniculata. Next base: position 331,061 of record JAEVFN010000020.1, on the reverse strand, counting down.
ATGAGTAACGCTATCAGCAACTTGCAGTCATCACAGGACTTACTAGCATGAACAAGGAGGAAGTGGGTTAGTCTTGAGTTATTATCTTCCACAACATCAAAGAAAATAAATAATAAAAGCAGTTGCTCTGTTCTTTGCAACTTTTTTTTTTGGGTTCAATTTAAATTCTAGGATGTATTTTGTTCAAATTTATTTCAATTTGCTTAAAGGGAGAATTGTGCACGTTGCAGTGAAAGTTTACGAATAAATTCAACAGCCAATCTCATTCCAAACCGATGCAGTGACTTGGCAGTGATCAAGAGAGTTGGACTATTGACACCCATCTAAAGCCTAGCAATCTCTCTGTACTGGAAAAACCTCAATTCACTGATTAACTGAATTCATATTTTACAAGGGCATGCATATTCTTTCAAAACTACCCCTAATTCAATCTCTTTCCACTAAATCGCTTCTTTTTTATGAATAATTTTATTTTTCACAAATTAATACTTCATTTTAACGAATTAGGGGACGGCTAAAAAAAGTGAATTTTTTTCACATCAAAATAAATTGAGATTTGACAGACTAGAAAATTGTTTAAAGGAAGGATGAGGAAGGATGAAGAAGAGAGAAGTGTTGTGTTTAGAGGCGAGCTATTGACATGATGAAAACGGTAGCCATAAGTGTCACAAATACCTGCTTCATTGGAGCTGGCGGGGCAAAACGCTGAGATTTTATTTTTGCTACATAAGTCACCCTGGATCTTCATCTTCTTAATTATTATTATTATTGTCGTCGTCGCCGTCGTCGCCGCCGCCGTCAAGTTCTTTAATTAAACTTGTTAATGTTTCAATTTATTTGATATAAAAATAGATAAATAAAACAGATCATACTCGGAGAGAGAAGAAAGGATTCTTCCAATTAATTGGTGGGATGTTCTCAGACACTTAGACTTTAGAGCCTTTTAGTGCAGCTCATTATGAAAAGTTTAACCAAATATTAATAGAAAAATGCATCTAACAAAATGAGGCTGGAATAGCTCAGTTGGTTAGAGCGTGTGGCTGTTAACCACAAGGTCGGAGGTTCAAGCCCTCCTTCTAGCGAGATTTAAATTTTGGTCGGTTTCTATCTCTTTTGTAACTCTTAACAATGTTTGTTTAAAATACATAATGAATATTAAAATCAAGCAAACCGGTTCTGTAATTCTTCTTTATGGGCGAGAGAAGTGCATTATTCATCTTAAATTACACAAATGCGTTTTTGTCAATTGTCAAAGAAGGTATGATTTTGCAATTTTCATGGTGCCAATCTGCATGCGATATCAGCTTTGTTGTGACACGTTTTGTCAAGGACTACAGATAGCGCAGTCGAGGACCCTGGTTCATTTTGGCTTTTAAGTGATGCTGCTCCTTGTCCTTGAAACCTAGACTTGTCTTGTATGGCTCTTTCACGTGCTGGACAACAATTAGAGATTGGAAATTAAATACATTGAGTTAGCTTGTTCTTGCTATGATGATTAGAGATAGCATGGTTAGGCACGTATTTCTGTTTGGCCTTCAGGTGAAGCTGCTTGGGGTACGGCTCTTTCACATGTGGGACAAGAATTAGTGATGCAATTTGTTTTTGTTGTTGGTTTAGAAGAAACCTGATTATTTCAAAATCTAATCTAGATATTGTTCGATGCAGTTTGTTTTAAGCAAGGCTCTGTAATTCTTTGTTGCTCAAAAGAATATATCTACTATTCTTTAGTTCTTCTATGAGCAATTTATTAAGTAATTAACAATATTGCATTGTCAAGGAGCAGTATAATATGGACCGATTTGTCTCATCTATGCATTGTTTTATTTATTTAATAGAGAAACAACGGAATTTGTACCCACCCTTTTAACCTCTCATATTGACATAGAACAAAATAGTGTATTCAGCATCTTGGAGGTTGGCAGTATCTGTATCTATAAATTCACTTGATTGAAACTGGAGTTCTCCTCCTTTTTCCCTTTCACTTATTTCATTTTAAATGTTTGTAAGACATGCTAAACTGCTGGACTATTTATAACATTAATATCCTGAATCCTGATCCCAAAATCTTACGGGATTTTGCAAAATATGGTGGAACAAGATGGTTATGATGCTGTTGTTGTGGGGTCCGGATATGGAGGTTCTGTTGCATCTTTTCAATTGTCAAAGGCGGGATTGAAAGTGTGTCTAGTTGGGAAAGGTCGGCAATGGGAAGCTCATGATTTTGCAACTAATAGTTTCAAAACCATGTGTGCTGTGAGGATGGAGAGGCGGAACTCAGGTTTCAGCTTTGGCTCGAGAGATGCTTTGTTTCAGGTTCTTTCTCTTATTGCTCAGTTCTTCAGTTATTTGGTTGCTTCTGAAAAACTCTTACATTAACAGAAAACATCTGAATCAGTGATGGAGACACCATATAAACATAGATTCATGGTTATGTCGTATATCTAAAGTAAGGCCCATGACAAGTATTCAAGTATTTTTATTGACGAACATTGCATAGTACTTATCTAATCTTTAAGCATAATGTTAGTGAGGATTTTTATGACTGAATGATGAAATAACAGGTCTATGAACAAGGTGATTCTCTAGCGGTAGTGGCTTGCGGGCTTGATGGAGGTTCACAAGTCAATGCCGGAGTGATGCTGCCAACCCCAGTTCGTGCTAGAAGGAATCCAATGGCCAAAGGAATGGGAAAGGGACTGGGACAGCTGTGAAGCTCTTGCGGCTGCTTTGTTGGGAATACAGAGTGTTCCTGTCAGGTTTCCTAGTGCCAAAGTCATGGGAGAAATAGCAACTGAAGAGATTGAAGAAAGTTCCAAAGACTCCTTGAAGCTAAGCATCAACTTTGATCTGGAAGAACCTCTGTCCAATCTGGGTAGCTGCTCAGCCTGTGGAAATTGTCTTGCTGGTTGCCCTTATAATGCCAAAAATTCCACCAACAAAAACTATATTCTTTCCGCAATCCAGGCATATTTTCTATGACTTCATATCTAAATTTATATCTCTATTTACATTGATTGCTTTTAGATCAATCAAGTTGTAGTTAGCCAAACATACCCTCATTTGTAATTTATCTGTGTATGATTAAACCTGACCCCATTTTTTCCCCTCTAATGCAGGCAGGATGTGTAGTTAAAATAGAATGTCAAGTTCACTATGTTGTCAAAAATCCATATGGAAGTTTGCAAGAAGGCAAAACTAGCAGGAAAAAAAAAGAGAAGATGGTTTGTGTATTTAAATGAGGTTGACTACATAACCTCCGATTTTGTAATCCTATCAGGTACGAAGCTGAAGTGACACTGCGTATATTACCAAAATAATATTTCAAAACCTGTAATGAGTTCAATACTTTTTGTTCTCAGCAGGCATGACTGAGATACTCTTTCAGTCACAAATGAGAGGATTAAACCTTTTTCTAAAGTGTCCTGATTAAAATGAAGAAGAAATATAAACTCATACAACCTGGAAACTGGGAACTTAAGAGTTGAAAAAAGGTAAAAACTACCAAATCTTGAAAGAACCATACAATTTTTAAGTAAAAGCACACAGAACCAAGAAATCATGTACAGAGAAGAAAAATACTTAGATCGATGGAAACTCAACTTGCTCTGTATCAAGTTGGCACCAAAACAAAGCTAAAACAGAGCCAAGAAACTAATCTAACTTCTCTTTTCAAAATACCGCCAACACACTTACAGAACCAAGCAATCATAACCTAAAAATAAAAATAAAAAACCCAAAAACCTGGAACTTGAAACCTATGAACTTCTCACATTTTTCATTTCTTGGTAGCTCTAAAATAAAAAGACCAAAAAGAACCGCCATCATCATCATCATTACTATCAAAAGTATAAGCCAAACCCAGAACAAGGATACTGACAACATCTTTAAAAAAGCCAAAAAAAAAAAAAAAGCCAACAACAAAACAGTTAACATTGAACAACGTTTGACGGAACAGAAAGTCTATTACAATATGAAAATTTCCTAGGATGTAAAAGTAAATCTTTTTCTCCAAAATGTTGGGTGTGATTGACCAAAAATTGCTTTGCTTCGGTCAATTTCTTGATGTAATGGTAACAAGATATGGTTTAAAACAAGTTCGTCATTTGTTCTCTTTTGCTAGAGCCTTAGACTTTATTTAACAGAACTCAATCTGCAGGTATCAACGGCTACACTAAGCAAGAACAAAATTTTGCCTCTTTTGGAAACTTCAGAAACCAATTCGCGCCACCGACTCTTGAAACACATAGCCTATTTCATTCCACGCTACGAGAGATGAATCCGCAATGAATGTGAGGTCTTTTCAGGTATATTTGGTAACACTTTCTGGCATCAAAACGTAAGCCCTGTAATGCACCAATGGTTAAACAGGCAAAGCACAATGAGGCTACCCATGTCAGCATTTCCTCATCTCAGAAAAATCACTTCTATTTCTACATTACTGAGAAGGTCTTTGAGTCCCTGAAGCTTAGATCTGGACTAAGCCCTAAGGGGGGCCTCTGCCATATCAGAGCTGATTTTCAGAATGCTGGATGAACTTACCTTTCAGAATGCCAGATAAGTCGTACCTTCAGGCATCTCATGAGTAAAGCTTCTCTGGATGACTGAAGGTTCCAAGCATCATCTCTGAACTGTCCATCTTTACTTGCCAAACAACTTACTAGTAGCAGCAGTGAGATCAATTCAAAAGAATCGTCAATTCCAGTAACTTCCTTCTTAAGTTATCCACATGATATTAATATGCTGAGATATTAATCTTGTATACTTCTTTAAGCTTTCTCAACTGACTTTTGCCATCTCACAGAATCCGATGTATTGATATTTCTGATGTTGGAAAATCAAATATAACGACACTAAATACATAACTCATCAGAAAACACAGCAAGATTTGAATATTTTTAACCCCAAGGAGAAGCAAATCAATGAATCATAACATCTACGTACTCTCAGTGGTCAGTAATCAATCAGTGGCTGCAGAAACTATTTTTCCTTTCTTCTTCAAAACCACAATGTAGAATCCTGCATAGTTCAAATGTTTTAGATCTGATCTCCGAACAAAAATAACATCTTCAACAGTATCTTTACGAGTAAAAGGGTCTTGGGCCGATTCAAAACATTCACGAAGTCAACTCCCAGCAGCGTTCAACTTCCTCTGCAACTGTTTCAAGGTCTTACCAACAGTAGTAGCATTAACATCTCCATCATCAGACTCCAAAGAATTTAGCAATCTCCAACGTATATTATTCCCACCTGATGAGAAGGTCTTCCCCATAAGTTCAAGGAAGCTGAAAAAAAACGTCCTGTGTTCACATCCATTGATGCAAAACCATCTATTAATACATCACGTACACGACATGTTGTACTAACTTATAAAGACTATATGACAGATCGTATATCTATTAAGACTTTTTTTTTTTTATGGGATATCTATTAAGACTTAGACGATATGACTTTCAATATATTTTGTATAACCGACAAGTGTAAAATGTATGCGTCCTGTTAGTGACATGTCGTTAATGATTTTCTCTAAAAACGACAAAACGAGTAGTAAATTTACCTATAGACGACATAACATGTATATGTTTGACTGGACAAACCACAAACAAAAGAAATTGTCGAATTTGAAGGGCCTGAACCACTGTTTCAGTAGTCACCAAGACAACTGTTGTCTAATCCTTCTTCAAATACAATTTCACATACACAAAAATGAGCAAACTCTCCAAAGGGGTGCCCAAAATTAATAATTGGATGTGTTGACGCCTATTTTTTCCCGCCTAGGGTTGAATCAAGTGCAATAAATGGAGGTAACTTGCACATAGTAATAAACAAAGAAAAGGTGAAATGGGACCGGAAATGATGGTTTTTGGCATGTTCACTCTAATGCTTAAGTCAGTACAGTGTTTTTTTGGAGTTGAATCAAGGAATTTTAGTTCATCAGCATGCTCATACCTTTTCTTTGGCTATTTTTCCTTCAAAATACTGTTATGGAGAAGAAAATAGGGCATGATTCCCGGAGTGGGTGTTGTTATCCTATTTTTGAGGGTATTGTGAGTGCAATGGCTTTGTAGCCAAATTATTTACCCACTTTTGCAATGCTTCCACGATTCTTTCTTGGTGATAAGTGTTAATCCCAATATTCTAGCCTTCTTAGCTTGGTGCTTTTGACTATTCAATGTTTAAATTAAAGTTTTCTTATTTTCCACATCGAGGGTTCATGTATTCCCATCTGATAGTTTCAATCTTGTTTTTAAGGGATCCGATTTTCCCCTTTGGGGATTCTGACCCCCCTGAGGTAGTACTAGTCGTCAAATCCCTTATCAACAGGGTGTTTCAAACAACTTCTAATTCCCTTGTTTCGATTTGATTCATTGAAAGGAATGTGTGAGCTAATGAATGGGTATATTAATCTACCGAGCTGATCACAGCTTAGACAGGAGGTGTTTCATTTAATTAAGAAATATTCTGGTAACATCATAACAGATGCTAATCATGGCAGAGCTTTATTCTATTACTTTGCTGAAGCCGGATCGGGGACCTTGTGGCTCGACGGAGGTTCTGAAATTTTCTTTTACATATTACGTTTGAAATTTTAACACTTGCTAGGTCCAGGAACACGGTCCTTACCAGCCTGGAGAAAATGAAAGAATGAATATTCATGATGAAGCTTGCGTCAAATGTTCATGCTAGAAAATCCAATGCTAAGCACTGGTTGGCATTGGATTTTCTCACTCAAAACACAAGCTCAGATTACATTTTATGGGATGACACCAGTAGTGGTAGGCATTTGCTTGTTGATAATTTTTCTCTGTCTGGCCACTTAATTAGTTTCGGTAATGGAGGCTGGATTTGGGATATTGCAGCTGAGAATAATTTGAGATTCGTTGTTAGTTGGCGAAAGCAATGCAGGTAATAATTTATAAAAAAAAGTTTTATATTCATTCAACTGTTGTGTCTTTAATTGACATACTTGATAGATTATTCTTTTCTGGTCACTGAATTCCACAGCTTGCAGTACCAGCTTGATAATGTTGTACAACAAGCAGCCTAAAAATTAAACCCATCAGGCTCAAACCCATTGCTGTAATGACTGATGATCACTAGCTATGCAATTTTCCTACTGAATGTGAAATTCTATGAAAATGGTGATTCTCCAGCGGCGGTGTCATGGGGGCTTGGTGGAGGTTCACTAGTCAAGGCTGGAGTGATCGATGCTGCCAGCTCCAGTTCGTGCTAGAACGAATCCAAAATGGCCAAAGGGATGGGAAAGGTGGAACCTTATTTTCATGATTATACCTATATTTTATTATTTTTAGCTAGAATTACGTAAAGTAAATTTAATTAATATCAAACATAATCTTTTTCTATTAGTATCTCTTCGCACCCCTTTGATTTTTTTTTTTTTTTCGTTTTTTAGATTTGATAATCAATTACTTACATCAGTTTTCGTCGTCACTTCAAAATCATTTTGAAATTATCGAAGAGGACTAAACTAACTCTAAATTATACAGTGAAAAAAAGGTGTTTACAATGTGGATGTGAAGAGATTATAGCAAGAAGAAAATACATATTTGGATTAGTTTAATCAAATTTGTATTTACATTTATTGATATATATTTATAACTTGGATACTGACGGGATGCCAATGGTATATCACTTCAAACAATCTAATTTGAATATTGATGTTTGACAATCGGTTACTGTCCGATTGACCTAATTTTCACTTCTCGACAAATGCTACGACCAAACGCACCAATATTATTACATTTTCATTTGGGTGATTTTAAATTAGTCTTATCGTGGGATGTTAATTTTTAAAATATACTTCAAAACTTTGTAAATTCAACCTACCCCTATTTTTATTAAAAAAATAAAAAAATGATGATGTGTTAATTAATATATTTTTTGATTAATTTCAAACTACTTTTGTTGTGAATTTACTATATTTAAATCGTTCCTTACTTTTTAAATCCTCGATTTACTCCCCATTTTTGTTAAAAAAAAAAAAAAAATTCAATCCCCTTCTATTTTTCCCTCATCTTTTAAATAAAAATAAGGGTAAGTAACTTGAGATTTTCAAAAGTAAAGAAGAAAATTTTAAGATAGTCAATTTACGAGAGAGTAGTCTAAAATTTACTTTGTTTATCTTAATAAAGATAAAATAAATTAAGATTTACAATAATTTAAAATATTTTAAATAATATCTTTTCGTAAAGGATAATCCTAAATTAATAATACTATGTTTACTCACTTTAAATATTTAATTGGGATACTTAATATGAGACATTATTATATGTTATCCATTCAGAAAATTGTAAAAATAATAAATTTAATAATTAATAATAAAATTAGTTAATATTATATATAACAATAAATGATTAATGATACATAAATGATTAATAAAATTAGTCAATGATACAATATAGGTGTCCGAACTAAAAATCCAAACTTATTAAACATATAATTATTGATGTACCATTTTGGCAGGCCTCGGATCCTCCTCCCAAATCTAACGGCCCAAACAGCCCAATGGCTACCCAAGTACCAACTAACTAACGAACAAAAACCATCGATTTCTCTCACTTCCACGTCAATCAGACACTGACACACACCACTTGGGGGTTTTTAATTAAATACCCTTTAATAGTTGCAAAATTATTTAAATACCCCTTCCCTTTTTCATTTTCATAGATACCCTAACAAATGTGTGTGAAGTCTAAAATACCCTTAATGAATACATCAAATACATACCTTTTCACTCTCTTTTCAGCTCTTACACTCAAATCTCTTCCTACCAAAATTTTCTCAAAATCTCTCAAAATCTCTCAAAATCTCTTTTAAACTCTTACAAAAATCCAACTATGTATTTACTTTTTTAACTCCCACACTTATTTGAATTGAAAGGAGTGTACATTGCCCATTAATCAACCCAATAAGGTATGTTATTGGACTTAGGTTTTAAGGTTTATATTTTTTAGAAAAATTTAGAAATTTTGCTCACATTATCATTTTTTTTAAATATTTTCACCATTTTTTCCTTATATGTTGAAATATATGCAATGTAGGTTATTTAATTAATTTTTTCAGTAATATACATTATTTATCGCAGTTTTGGGTTATGTATTCGTTTTGACATCGCGTATGTCATGTAGTTAATCGTGTAGATCATGCAATCGTGTAAGTAATATAGTCATGCAGGTTGTGTAAGTCATGTAAGTAATACAGTCGTGTATGTCTTGTAAGTCGTGTATGTCTTGTAAGTCATGTAGGTAGTGTTAATCATGTAAGTCGTGTATGAAATTTGATATTATTATTTTTTTGCCATCAACAGGTATGGTTTTGATACGTGTGCCTATTCTCTTCAATGGTGAATGGATTGAACAAAATGATGAGTATAGATTCAAAGGTTCTAAGGTTAAAGGGATAATGATACCACGATCGACAACATATGTGGAATTAGTGGAGAAGGTAGCTCAAGTTATTGATGTAGATACTTCAGAATTTGAAATCACAATGAAGTTCAAGCTTAAGACATCTGATCCTATGCCACCAGTTACAATTCAAACCAATGATGATGTGGAGTTTTTCTTAGAGGAAGTAGCTAGTGCAATGGAGTTTAGAAACCCGCTCTGTGTCACTTTTGAACGAAAATCAATTTCGGCAAGTCCTGTAGATAGACAACCTTCACCTCGTCCTTCATGGGAAGAGAGTAATGATGTGTCCAACTACGTGCCTCCATCATTTCCTACTTTCAGCCCAAACAATTTTACTGTTGCAGATGAATCACCAATTGAGTATTTGCCTGTAACGCAACCTACTGATGAAGACGAAGCAATTAATGAATTAGTGACTGCAGCTGATTTTTTGGATGAGCCACCATTAGCTGTTGATTCAGCATTAGGAGATAATGCTCCAACTACTGTAAGTTCAAGAATATCAAACAATGCATATGTGCCTAGAATAAATTTACTTGCTAGTAGCAGTAATTTATTGTCAACGGAAGTTGCTAGTGATAGTGATGTGTCGATGCAGAAAGAGGTGTTTGAGTCAAAGGAAGCTTTGCAAGAAAAGCTTAAAGCACTTGCTGTGAAAAAAAAGTTCAAATTTAAAACCTCAAAGTCAGACAAGGACTTACTTGTTGTTGTTTGTGTAGATGACAATTGCAAATGGCGCCTTCGTGCAACAAGGCTTAAAGGTTGCAACACGTTTGAAATTAGAAAGTATTACAATGTTCATACTTTCTCCCTTGATTCACAGTAAAAAGATAATCGCCAAGCTTCATCAAAGCTAGTTGGGCAAAACTTTCGGCACAAGTTTGATGGTGCTTCATCTTCGTATAAGCCTGCTGATATCAGGCAAGATTTTCAAAAAGAGTTTGGTTATGAAATAAGTTATCACAAGGCATGGAGAGCAAGGGAGTTTGCAATGGAGATGGTTAGGGGCACTCCGGAAGATTCATACTATTTATTACCCTCATACATGGCAATGGTTGAAAAGAAAAATCATGGAAGTCGAACATTTATTGAAAAAGACGGTGCAAACAAGTTCAAGTACTGTTTTATGGCCATTGGAAGTTCTCTTAGAGGATTCACTTCATGTATTAGGCCTGTTATTGCAGTTGATGGTACGTTTATGAAGGGTAAGTTTAAAGGAACATTATTCATTGCTACATCTCTTGATGGCAACAATCAGCTCTACCCTGTTGCATTTGGTATAGGTGATAGTGAGAACGACGCTTCATGGGAATGGTTTTTCACGAAGTTAAGAGAGTCCATTGGTGATGTTCCCAATTTAGTATTTATTTCTGACCGCCATGGAAGCATTAAGAAAGGAGTTGATAAAGTATTCCCTGATGCAGGGTATGGTATATGTACGCATCATCTAAAACGAAATATAAATGCTCATTTTAAGGAAGTTGATGTGGGTGCTTTATTTGAATTGGCTGCAAAGGCATATCGACCTATTAAATTTACTCAATACATGAATGCCATCAACAGTGTTAGTTTGAATGTTCACCAATACCTTACTGATGCTGGGTATGAGAAGTGGGCTCGTTCTCACTTTGAGGGGAGGCGCTATGGTATTATGACAACTAACATTGCAGAAAGCATGAATTCTGTCTTAAAAGAAGCACGAAGCTTACCTATTCATAAGTTAATGGATTCTATCATTGACAAATTGCAAGAATAGTTGACAAATTGCAAGAATAGTTTGCAAAAAGGCGAGAAATGGCAATGAATGCATGTACTCCAATGACTACTTGGGCTGAGAAACACTTGAAAGGGAAACTGGAAAAGGCACACACATATGCAGTAATACAGATTAATTTCCACGAGTTTATAGTTAAAGATGGCGACCTCGATGGCCATGTTGACGTTCTACAAAAGACTTGCAGTTGCTACGAATTTCAAATTGACCAACTTCCTTGTGAACATGTGGTAGCTGTGTGTAAGCATATGCGTAACTATTCTGTCTATGATTTATGTTCCCACTATTATTCTGTCAATGCATGGGTTACAGCATATGCAGAGAGCATTTATTCTGTGGGTCCACAAGAGGAATGAGATGTTTCAGACGAGGTGTGTGCATATGTGCTATCACCACCTACTAAAAAGCGAGAGATAGGACGACCGCGAACTAATAGAATACCTTCTCAAGGGGAAGACAATGTGCGTCGTAAATGTGGTAGATGCGGATTGCGAGGGCATAATCGACTAACATGCACTGCAACAATTCCACTTTCAGAGCAAGAGCATGCCCCCAGGGCCAACCAACTTTAAAATAAATATTTATAATGTATATAGTATTAAATAATTGCATTTGCACAATTTATTCTTGGATTATTGTTTTGTCTTTTAAAACTAGTATATGTAAATTATTTGCTGAGACGTGTTGTTATTGAAAAATCTAATTTGTTGCATGCATTCAGTCTTGGATATACTGAATACTACATAAATCTGTGAACTTTTATTTTGGTAACTATGACTTCTAGTAATGGAATCTAATAATGATATGTGCCGTGACATTTATACTGCCAATTGCAGCATATACCCTGTGATATTCTAATTATAATCTCAAAACCCAACAAACAGTTCAAGGTCCTGTAATGCACGACTTCATGTACCACACAGTTTCAGGTCGTGTAATGCACGACTTCATGTACCACACAGTTTAAGGTCGTGTAATGCACGACTTCATGTAACACACGACTTCGTGTACCACACAGTTTAATGACGTTGTGTTACATTACATAAACGTCATGTAGTATATGCTGTTCATGTATTACATGCTGTTCATGTATTACACGACCTCTTATATTACACGATTATATGAGTGCACGACCTCAAAATAACAAGATGAAATACACAGAAAAAGACCTTTTGCCGTGATCGAAAGTGTCTCCATTAATAACTCATAACTAGACTTACATATCAAGTTACATTGTATTTTGGCTAAAAACATATCAACTAACTCTGCATTTACATTCATAACAATGGATTCACAGATTGGCACTCTTCAACTCCTTCAAAAATTAAACTAAATTACACCTAAAGACAGCCACCAATAGTTAAGAATATACCGCCAACTCTTCACCCCTCAAGCTGGAAAAATTCCTTGCATCCTCCAAATAGTTAATCTTGTTGAAATCTCATCAAAATAACATAGATTCATTCAAAGGGCGGCCCTATAAAATTTGAAAAAGCAAAACTCAGTTACTTCAAAATAATATAAACAAGCACGACCTCAAGAAACAACACTTAATCTCATTGACAGCCGCTCCCATACTTACTGACAGTGAAGAACTCACCTGTTAGTTATTCTCCACAAGTAATGACTTGTCATACACGAAGGTCGTGTAATATATGAAGCACATACACGAAGGTCGTGTAAAACATAACTGAAGGTCGTGAAGGTCCTGTATTACAAGATTGAAGGTTGCGTAATTTTACAAAAAGTTATGTCGTAAACGACTGAGAGTCGTGTATTACATGAACTTGTCTGCATTACACGATCTTGAATCTTGTATTACATGATCTCGCAAGACCAAATTCTGTATTACATGACCTTCAAGCCATCAATTTTTCATCATTTGCATGGAGAAAAACAGCAACAAATTTGTTTTTGAATCTATTATGGGAGACCCACAACTAATTTCATTAATTTTTTCAATATAAAACCCTAAATTTCTCATGTTTTTCAAAATATAAAGAAAAAAAAAGTAATTACAAGCCGTTATTTACCTAATGAAGTCAGATTTCGATAATTTCCTCGCAAAGGATTAGTTTTCGACGGTAATACAGCGATGAACCCAGCTTCACTTTCTCAGTTGCGGTAGATTTTCATTCTTCAACCTTTCGTTTGCTCATGTGTATCAGCTTGGTTTAGCGGGAATGAGTGTTTGTTTTGTTGGTATACGTTTTGTTTGAGTTGGACTGTGTTTAAATTGAGGATAATTTAGTAATTTCCTATGTATTTCTAGAGGGTATTGATGAAAATTTCAACAAATTCTGTTTTTAGGGTATTTAGATAATTTTGGAACTATCACGGTGTACCTGATGCAATTCCCTCCACCACTTGGGTGATGAGCTGCAGAGCCCACAACAATGGCGACTTTCAGCTTCTGCTCTAATTTCCCATCACCAACCTCTTCACTTTCCAAATTCGATTCCTCTAAACCCCTGGTTATATTCCCCTCAAATGGCACCCACAATCGCCTCTCTTCATCCAAACACTCCCCGCCAACTTCCATCCTCTGTTCCGCCAAGAAAGGCCCCTCCAGTGACAACATCCGCAGGTAAATTCTCTCTCTCTCTCTCTCTCTTTTCCTTTTTACTTTAATAATTACGTGTTGCATTTATTTCACCATGTGAGCAGTGTTCGAATCCCTGACCTCTTGTACCGCTCGAAAGATTTTATCAATTGACCAACCGGACAATTTTATGTGAAATGTTTCTATTGTTCCTTTGTATCAGCAACTTCTGTATTATAGAAGGACCGGAGACTGTTCGAGATTTTGTTCAGATGCAGCTCAAGGAAATTGAAGATAACATTAAGCGTCGGCGCAATAAGATATTTCTCCTCATGGAAGAGGTTTGTTCACTTTTTAGGTATTTTAAATTGAAGGATAAAGCATTGTTTGGTATCATTCTTGATATTGACTTAATTGATGTTAGATTTGTTTTTTCCCCTCGTATTTTCTAGTTAAGGAGATTGAGGGTGCAGCAAAGAATAAAGGGTTTGGAAGTTATTGATGAAAGCGGCGAGGAAGAGGCAAATGAGATGCCTGAAATCCCATCATCAATTCCTTTTCTGCCTTACGTGGTGAGCCTTGAAACAATTTTTTCGAATTTGCTCCTAACAAAGTCACGTAAAGCAGTATATATATTTTTCATTTCCATTCTTCTGATGATTTTAAGAGCTTGTTATGTCTGATCTTGTTCATTTTTATTTTAAGTAGACTCCAAAGACTTTGAAGCAGCTTTATCTGACGAGCTTATCATTCATATCTGGAATAATCGTATTTGGGGGTCTTATCGCACCAACTGTAAGTTTACAGAGAGTGACCGCTTTGTTCTTAGTCCATTTCATCTTGATATGATTTGCTTTAGAGGCTATTTATCATCTTATAAGGAGTCCTTTACATTTTGGAAGGCATTATTGTCATCACTTTAACTTTTACTCGACCAACTGCAACAAAGGAACAAAAGACATTGGTTGTGTATTAAGGGATGAAGATGTGAGAAGGAGGTGAAGAGCAAGGCCAAGATGATCATTAGTACGAGCGAGAGATTGAGAGTAGTTATTTGCAGTTGTTGTGCATTTGTTCGCGAACTACTGCCTAGATTTATACCATGGATTGGCGTCAGAGCTGCTTGATTCTTCTTTCCAGGATGCCACTTGCGCATAGTCGTATTGACTAAAACCCAAATTCATGGAATGGTAGCTTGTAAGAAATGATCTATTACAAAAGATGGGAAAGAAAAGTGAAGGCTACCATAACAATTCTACATTATTTGAGATTATTAATTAGTTCAGGTAATTGCCAAATTTAATGAAAAGACTAAGAAGGAAAGACATAAATTAGCAGCTAATTTAAACAAATTGCAAATATCGCTCTCATGATTTTGTTTAAGGGTATGCCTGAAAATGCAAGTTAGGTAGTGGGTGATAGCTGATGGCCTGTAGGTGAGATGTATGTGGAGAATTCTGAAAGTTGCAATAGATCAAAGGGGTATTAACACTAGGGGGAATGTTTTACTTATATCCAACCCAAAAAGTTGTTAAATGGTGTCTTCAATTGCACCGGCTCTGAGTTATGTGTATTTGCAGTTTTCTATTAGCTTGTTTCAGTTTGACTATTTACTCTTTTTTATTTTTAAATCCGTGACCATCGTGCATCTTCTAAATACCGTTCACAATGGCAGCTGGAGCTGAAATTAGGTTTAGGGGGCACCTCTTATGAAGATTTCATTCGCAACATGCACTTACCCATGCAATTAAGGTATTGGTGAACCTGCATTTCTCCTAAACAGAAGCAGAAAAAGATTTGGTGCAAGCAAACTTTAAATTTGCTTATGCTTTCTGTTCCACTTCTAACCAGTTTGATTCCATATTCAGTCAGGTCGATCCCATTGTGGCATCCTTTTCAGGTGGGGCAGTGGGTGTCATATCGGCTTTGATGTTAATTGAAGCTAATAATGTTAAGCAACAAGAGAAAAAAAGGTGCAAATACTGTCATGGAAGTGGTATGTATCAATGTACATTTGTATATGTTCGTGCATGCCATTCAAACTTTGCTTTCTTTCATTTGAGAAATAAATTTATCTTTACTTTTATTGTGTGCTGTTGCCAGCATATTATTTGTTGTGAAAAAACTGAAAATTGTAGTATTCAAATGAAACATATAGAAATTTTATTTGACTAACTAGAGTTGAATCTGCTTTATATGCTGTATGTCTAAAAAATAATGATGAGACAGTGGAGCACTTGTTACTATAATGATGCTGGAAAGTGTAATTGATTTTTAAATGCTGAAACTATTCTCGAAGATTGGAGCTCATTACTGATATTCTTCCGAAAATTCAAATGTTTGGTAGGGTTGAGCTTTCATTCCAAGGATGTAGCTTTTGAGATCTTTTATAGATGGATGAACTCTTCTTTCTTCTTGGTCATCTTATCTTATGACTTCACTTCATATACGTTACAAGCTTTTTCCTTATCTTACCTTTTACATCTATTTTGTATATGCTTCATGGTCACACTGCTTTTGCACTTTTTGAGTTTTTAGTCATGAAAAAGAAGTTACTAAATGTAATCTAATCAGTTATATTGAATGGGTTCCAGTAATCTTTTTAATTATCCTGTTGGTTTGTTGTTGTATCCAACCGCCTAAAGATGGCTTGTAATTATTTTGCTAGGATGGTTTTATTTATATTTGCATTGATGTCATTACATTCAAATCCTTTATGAAAAATATCTTGTCAATATCCACTACCCACAACCAAAAAATAAATTGGAAACACAGAAGCTCATTTTCTTTGCCTCGAGTTTCTTAATTTTCTTTGACGTTTTGTCTATAATTTCCATTAGTTTATTTTTTGTATAATCCCTTGGATAGGATACTTGGCCTGCGCTCGATGTTCTTCTAGTGGTGTTTGCTTGAGTGTTGATCCTATCTCAATATCCAGTGCATCCAATTGTCCTTTGAGAGTGCCAACTACTCAACGGTGTCCAAACTGCTCAGGTGCAGGAAAGGTACAAAATTTGATAAGAAAAAGATTGCTACTCAAGTAAACATATGCCTTTGCTATTTTGGGCAATAAGATGTTGGTAAAAGTTGTTTGACTGAATGCATTTTTAAGCTCCTTCTCATGCCTCGGTTAATCAGCTGCACTAAAACAGCATTAAATTGACTTTGTTTTTTGTTGAGCTATGGTGGCTGATCATTTTCCATGCTTATTCAGGTGATGTGCCCGACCTGCCTGTGCACCGGAATGATGATGGCAAGCGAACATGACCCGCGGATAGATCCATTTGACTAGAGAGCTTTCAATTTTGCAATGTAATTTTCTTTGCAGCAACTGTTTCTGAGGAACGCAATTTGTGCTTAAACAGAATTTGTTTAGAAGAAATACGTACACAGAACATTTCTCTCCATAAAAAACGAGAAATAAGACTTGTATGACCTAGAACAAAAAGGCTTGTACATATCCCGTTGAAGGAGAATTGAAGCTAGTGGTACTTAGTAGTAGTGAGAAGAAGCTAGTAGGCTGACGCGTACTAAAAACATATTTACTCGTTGAAATAAGACAACTATTTTTCTTAAACTTATGATGTGATTTTTGAGTCATTAATTTTATGCACTTAACTGGTTTTTAATGATTTAAAATGAGAATTTGGTTTTGTTTATCAATTAAGATAAAATGAAGTACAAAATTTCAGTAACTGATTAATAAAAATTTTCTTTCGTAAGAGGACTAGGTAAATAATAAACACACAACTTTTATAAATGTCAAATTCTGTCTCAAAATTTATACCATTTCTAATTAAATTGTTAACTGCGGGACAGTTTGGCCGAGTGGTCTAAGGCGCCAGATTTAGGCTCTGGTCCGAAAGGGCGTGGGTTCAAATCCCACAGCTGTCAATCTTTTTTGGTTTTTCCGACCATTTTGTATAATTTTATTTATAAAACGACGTCATTTACTTATATCGCATTCTTTGCTTCACCACCTGTAACGACCAGAAAGCAGACAGCGGGACTTCGCCAATGGCGAGAATCTTCAGGAATAGACACAACAGCTTGAACCTGCTGACTCGGTTCCTCAACTCACCAACAACGCGATCACTCCAAACCCTAGCCTACGAAGAAGTCCGATCTTCCTCGGACAGACCGTACACATCAACCGCTTTCGTTCTCCATGGCATCCTCGGATCCGGCCGCAACTGGCGCTCCTTCTCCCGCAACCTCGCGTCAACACTCTCCCAAACTTCTGCTTCATCCGGTAACAACAATTACACTGATTTACAATTACTTGAATTTAAGTTTTTATTTATTTTCGTCATTTTTTAGCTATTTTGTTTGTTTGTTTGTTTGTGGATATAGAGTGGAGGATGGTGCTTGTGGATTTGAGGAATCACGGGAGGTCAGCTGAGATTGAGGGTCTTGACCCGCCGCATGACATCGCGAATGCTGCTAATGACTTGGCTAATTTGGTCAAAGCCGAGGGCTGGGATTGGCCTGATGTTGTTATAGGTCATTCAATGGGTGGAAAAGTTGCGTTACACTTTGCTCAGAGTTGTGCTTCTGCCGAATATGGCCAATCCGTGGCATTGCCTAAACAGGTTTGACTTTGGCAACGTTTTGTTGATGCTTGTGATTGGTAAAGTCGAATTGCTGATAAAGAACTAGAGTCGAGTTGCTGATCAAGAACTAACTACATGTTTATGTGCTGTATTAGAATTGATCAGAGGCGAAAATTTGATGTTTGAGCACACATGAAACTTTATATGTATTTTATGCTTTCTTTAACTGTTAGCGTACTTGCACTAATGATATTTGTTTTGGTACCTTAGTATGCCCCTAAAAACGCCATCAGTTGCATCTTGCGTGTACAGTTAGACGCGATAGATATATTATGTGAATTTTAATTTTACTTATCTGACATATCATATTAAGAAAAGAGGTTGCTTTGTTTCATTTGAACTGGAAACTTTTAATTTTTAATCATATTTCTTTAACCGCAGGAGTACCATCTTGTAAAATTAAAAGTTTTTTTGTTATGAATCTCAAATAACCTATACTAAAGTTTTAAAATTTCTTGGAAACTAGAAACTAAGACATGGATTTAGATGATGTGATCGTGGCTTAAGAATAAGTTGAAAG
Source organism: Murraya paniculata (assembly GCA_030449075.1). Lineage (NCBI taxonomy): Eukaryota > Viridiplantae > Streptophyta > Magnoliopsida > Sapindales > Rutaceae > Murraya > Murraya paniculata. The sequence continues at coordinate 312,184 of JAEVFN010000020.1, read as the reverse complement.
TTGCCTGATGGGCTTTGTTATTCTTTTGTGATTTCTGCTGTCAAGATGACCATGCATACCAAGTGACATGGAATATGGCAAAATTTTGTTACTGGTGATTTGAAAATTATAGCTTGCAAGTAGATGACAAAATTTCTGGGTATTTATGTTTTGTTTTCTGATGCAGAGCAGCTGTGGGTATTGGATTCTGTCCCTGGAGAAATGACAACAGAAAATAGTGAGGGTGAAGTCGAGAAAGTTCTGCAGACCTTGCAGAGTTTGCCTTCATCAGTCCCATCAAGAAAGTAATACCCCTTTTCTTTACAGCGATGCATTATTCTGTGCATGGTTTGACCTGTTGTGTTATCAATCCACTTATTTGTTGCTAAAATGGTCCAAATGCGGATTTTAGATGGAGTTGTTGTCTGCCATTACTCTCTCTTTTTTTTTTTTTTTTGGCTAACCTTATGGTGCTGAAAATTCTCTAGATATGTTTATCGGGAAACCTTGGCATAATAACAACAGTATCTGCTATGCCTTGTGCTATTTGTTCTTATTCTTATTAATATCATTACGTTTGCTTCAGGTGGCTTGTGAACCACATGATGGAGCTTGGATTCTCCAAATCATTGTCAGAATGGATTGGCACCAACCTCAAGAAATCTGGAGAACATGAGACATGGGTTTTTAATCTCGATAGTGCTGTTCAGATGTTCAATTCTTTTGGGTAGATCTCTTGCTTTACGTTGTCGTCAGTTTGATTCACACACACCAGAAGAAAATGGAATTTATCTTGTTATTTCACTTTATGACCTGAGAGCAATACATTGGATGCAGGGAAATGTCCTATTGGCCTCTTTTGGAGCACCCACCGCATGGAATGGAGATAGCTATTGTACGTGCAGAGAAGAGTGACCGATGGGATCCAGATGCGATTCATCGGCTTGAAGGCCTTGCCAATAGACAAGGAGATGGATCTGAGGGTAAAGTTTCTGTTCATGTTCTTCCGAACGCAGGCCATTGGGTTCATGTGGACAATCCAAAAGGACTTCTTGAGATTATGGCTCCCAGGATTGCCTCTGTTTGACTATATTGCAATTTGTTTTGTAGAGCTATCATTTGTTTCTAAATGAATTAAATATCTCCATTATTATATCTTCATTCTTGCTCGCGCTTTGTTGGGACAAGGCACTGATTTTGTTTAAAAATTAAAATAAGTGTAAATCAATCACAGGTGAGAGTGATGAGTGATCTTTAAGTAACTTAAATTGTTTGTTCGATATCCTGAGGTGGTTAATTTAATAATGTCGTTGGTTTAGTTAGCTCTCTCAAGCAGTTCATGCTGCATTTCAGTAAAGCTAGTCTGTTGTGAAAGCTCACGGTTCAAAGATGAAAGTATGAAACTATGAATTATGGTGATTTGATTCATGACTTTCGATTCTTGAATGACAAATATGGAATTGAATTTGGATTTCTTGTTTAACCTATAATGGCGCAAAAATTTGATCCAATGAAGGAAAACATGGGAGTTAAACCTCTTTCCTCATGTTCGGAAGAAGGTGGAAATCACTCCAGTTTAAACTAAACTTGATAGTTTCCGAGCATGATGGCTGAATGGTTTTCAATCTCATTAATTTTCTACTATTTGAGAAGGTGGTAGATTAGAAACTATATTTGTTCAACCCAACCATTAACTTGTGAATAAATAATTTGAAAAAGAAAAACAGTTTATTTTAATTTAAATGTAAAGTTGAAAGGTTTAATTGTACAAATACACTCAAAATAAAATCTAAAATATTCACACTAAACAAATATCCAGAAGCATTGTAAATCATAATAGCGAACTCTTGTTCTTTTAAATAAAGATTTTGAAAGCCAAGCTTAAATTGACAGAAAATTAGAGCCAAATCCATATACACAATCCATTGGATTGAATATTTGAATGGCATTGGCGGGCTCAAAATTTTATGTAAAAATTTACTTTAAACTGTAAAATTTTATATTAACCCATCCCAATTACGAATTAAATAGAACATAAAAATTTGATACTAGCATTAGAATTAAATAAAAAATTATAAGTGATCTTAATTCCTCTTAAGACTACTGTACTATCTTAAAAACGACAACGCAGGGGCAATTCCGTCATTCAGTAGCGGTCCAAACGCTAAAACTGAAACCCTAACTATAAATTGTCTCCTTCAAAACATTAGTCTCTCTCAGTCTCAGCAGCTGCTGCTTCTGTGTTTCGAGGCTTTTGTGATCGACTCTCTGTTTCATCAGTAGCCATGGTAAGCCGTTCTCTCCTGTCATTTTCTTTTCGGTTAGTTTTGAACTCAGATGCAAAAATTCCTCAGCATAAATTAAATACCGTGTAGTTGTCGATAATTTTTTGTATGACGTTTGTTTCTCTGAAGAATGGATGACAAAATTCAATTGAACAGTACGCTTTGTAATGTTAATATGAAGAGATTAATGACGATGATTTAGTTTTCGTTTTACAAGCAAATCGTTGGTCTTGCTTACCTGAACTCACGAGAATCTGTGCAGTGACATTTTTAATTTTTATAAATTCCTGTGAGTCTCTATTTTAATTACGTAATTTTAATTATACACTTGTTCTTGATGATGTTATGAGGGGGACTTTCTGTTTCCCAATTTGAATTAATATTAAGGAATATATGTGCATGTAAATTGTTTTGATGTTTGCCCTGTCGATGTTACATCTGTTAGTTTAGTATCCCGTATCACTTTTAATTTTGAATGATGGATTTTCCAGTCGAGGAGAAAGATCAGAGAGCCTAAGGAGGAAAATGTTACTCTTGGACCTGCCGTGAGAGATGGGGAGCATGTATTTGGCGTGGCCCACATTTTTGCGTCGTTTAATGACACTTTCATTGTAAGTATCAAACTTGGTATAAATTTGATATTTTTGTATTTCAGTTTTACCGTTTTTGAGTCACTTAAATGTGTTTTGTATGGTATGCAGCATGTGACTGACTTGTCTGGAAGAGAAACACTAGTGCGCATTACTGGTACAGTTCCTTTTTTGGCTCTTTTGTTTTGTGTTTGTTTTGAAGAAGCAAGCACATAATTAGATTTGTCTTTATTTTTATTCTTGATACATTTTCCTCATGTACAGGTGGTATGAAGGTCAAAGCTGACAGGGATGAATCCTCTCCTTACGCGGCTATGCTTGCAGCACAAGATGTTTCTCAACGATGCAAGGTCTTGTATTCTGTTCCCTACCTGATTTACAATTGCAGTCATTCAAAATTACTAATATATGTGAATTGGTCCAACATTGTCTCTTGTTGTAGTTCAACATATTTTGAAGTTACGCGCCTAAAAATAAAAAGAACTGTATTTGTTACTTATTTACACATAAAATTACTTATCGACTCTTAGAACTTGTAACCTGCAGGAGCTTGGCATTACTGCTCTTCATATTAAGCTCCGGGCTACTGGGGGTAACAAAACTAAAACTCCTGGTCCAGGTGCTCAGTCAGCACTTAGAGCTCTTGCTCGTTCTGGAATGAAGATTGGCCGCATAGGTATATTTATGCCCCTTATTTCAGTAGACTTTGTTGGTTTAGTATTTTAGTAGTACCATTGTGTTGGCAGTTTCTTTTTATAGATTTGTTTGTCTGTGGAACTTTAGTTTTATTTGGTGCTCAGTTAAAATCTTAATTGATCATAATTATGTTTATCATGCAAATTGCAAAGTTATATAGTAGATGCCTCCGATTTTAAATTGCAATAACTGGTCTCTAATATCTGTTTTTATGATTTTGTAAACGTAAAATTTTATCTTCACGGGTGGTTCAGTCTGTTCTCTTGTTTTTTTTTTCCCCTCCAAATACTTTGGGACATCTGTGAGTTTTGAAATTGTTACATCAATTTATCACTGTAGATATGGTTAATTTTAATGTAAGCCTTTTTTTTGTTTTTTGGGTTCAACAGAGGATGTGACTCCAATTCCCACCGACAGTACCCGCAGAAAGGGTGGTAGAAGGGGTAGAAGGTTGTAATTCTTTTCCTCACACCCATCCATAACGTTCAAGATGATGCCGTGGTTACAGAGAGTTTTACTCTCTTCTATTAGCTGCAAGAATGCTTTTGATCTTCCAATTTTGCTGTTTGGAACTTCTGTAGTTTCGGATTCATTTGTGTTAGCCTTTCCGATCAATTAAGTTTATACAATGGCAAGACTAATCATTTCTCCATGAGTTTCTGAATTTTATTGTTTATCTACAGTCTACAAGTATTGTGTTAAACGGTAAAGTATGATGCTGGTGGTTGTTTTAGATGTTGATTAATTTGGTCCCATTTTAGTTTTTATATTTACTCCACCTTTTTCATTGCCCATCTTCATCTCTCTTGATTGTATTGCGCAATGGTAGATTACTGTGCTATTAAGCTGTGCGCTTGTTGGAATTTGATTTTAAAGAACGCACATTGTTATCGTGTAACACAAGGATTTGCTCCTGCTGTCGAATTCTTTTCAGGCAATCAGGCCAACAACCTTTTTGTTCTCGCTCTTATAAAGTAACAATTGCTTTTGATTGTGAAGTGTCATTACTGTTTGGCGACTCGCAAGTCGCAATCAATTGTTCAATCTATAACAAAAGTTGTGGTTCTGGGAGATGAGGAAATTAAATTTTTAAAGTGTGTTTCATATAAACCTTTGTTTTCCTTTTCAACGGAGTAAATAATTTCATTCATTGTACAAAAGTCTTTCAAAACAGAACGGACATCATCGCGGTAGATTTTATCGAGAGTCCTTACGGCTCTTTTTTAACCATACCGACCTTTGGTAGTCTGAAGATTATGTGAGTCAATAAATATTTGTTTGAATTAATTAAATTATGCCACCTTAATTTTTACAAGATTTTATAATTTGACATTACTCATTGCAGAAAGATGTTCGTCCTCTTTAAGTATATCTTGGCTAAGCCGATTGCTGTGTAATGGATCAGATGATATGTATATATAGTTTTTTTCAAATGCGCATAAACGGAACGTGCTCTAGCCTACTGGCATAACTGAGCCAAAAAAATTGTTTCGGGCCTGTGTGTTGGGCCCAATTTTGAGGACTCACTACGACATCGTTTAGCAAAGTAACCCTAACCAGCTTCTATAAAACCCTAATAATTGGCCACCCACCTGCCGTCCTTGGAAAATCATCAGAGCGTGAGGATGCAGATCTTCGTGAAAACCCTAACCGGGAAGACCATAACTCTCGAAGTCGAGAGCAGCGACACCATCGACAATGTCAAAGCTAAGATTCAAGACAAGGAAGGTGAATATTGCCACTGCACCTTTCATTTTTACCCTCTATCATTTGCTTCAAAACTACATAGTTTAACTTAACACATGATACAAATTCTGTGAATTATTTCACAGGAATTCCCCCGGATCAGCAGCGTCTCATCTTCGCCGGAAAGCAGCTCGAAGATGGCCGTACCTTGGCTGATTACAATATTCAGAAAGGTTAGTGCATTTTGAGTTTAAAGATTTAATTTTGTTAATTTTTAATTATTAAATATCTGAATTGGGATTATAATTTTTATTTTTGTTTAGAATCCACTCTTCATTTGGTGCTGAGGCTTAGGGGAGGTATTATTGAGCCTTCATTGATGGCTTTGGCTCGCAAATACAATCAGGATAAGATGATTTGCCGCAAGTATGCTCACATCCCACCTCTTTTTTTTTTTCCTACCCCTGGTTCAATGCAGTTAGTTTTTATGTTTCTGTTGTTACTTTGCTTGATGGGTTTGTTTTAGTGATAATGTTGTTTTAGTTACGGGACTTGACTTAGCTTCTACTGTAAATTACAATGCAGAAGAAGTCATACGAGGACCCGAAATCAATTCCCATTCTTCAACTTTGTCAACTGTCTTTAGATTTTGTTGCAGTTGATTTTCATGGATGGCACATCCAATTTTTGGAGAAACCCTGTCTATTTATTTGGTGTTGTGGTTTTATTCTTGGTTAAATATAGTGTAAATTTATGATAAGAACAACACTTTTAGACTGCTTAGCCCATATTGCTTCACTAAAGTTGGGTTGGGACTTGTATGTTGGGACTATTACGTTGAACTCTCTTTTGCAATTGACTGCAATTGAGAGCATCACAGTTCCAGAGATTAATTTCCATTTCAACTTTGTCAACTGGGTTTACTTACCATCAGTTGATTTTCTTGGGTGGTATATGATGTATTTTTTATTGTTTACTTAAATAATTGATGAATATGAAATTTCATTTTGCATATTAATGTGCTTGGTTGGTGTCAGAACTGAAACCATTGTTCTGTTTGACTTGTAAGTGGCTTCTCTAGCTGTAGCGAGAAATCACTGCTATACCATGGTTTTGTGAAAGTTATGAAAGTCTATTAGTCTTATATGCAGGAAACCATTGCCATCTTCTTTTTCCTTTTGACTTTGCTATTTTGAGTCAGTGAGATTGCCTTTCAATATTATTTTTTTTTGTTTGCATATATGCTCTGGCTAGCAATTTAATTAGTCTTTGATATTAAAATAATATGGTTTTGGGTTAGATGTTATGCTCGTCTGCATCCCAGGGCTGTAAACTGCCGGAAGAAGAAATGTGGCCATAGCAATCAGGTGCTTCTTGATTATTTTTAATATGTTTTTATAAAGGTTTTCCTTTCTTTGACAAGTTTGGAAATTATCTGGCCTATAAAAATTCTCTGAATGTTTTTATTTTCATTTCTCGCAGTTGAGGCCTAAGAAGAAGATCAAGTAGACTACTCGCCTTATTCATGATATGTGCCTTCAGAGAGACATTCCAATTATGAGATGCATTTGTTTGTTTTTGAAAAGGATTTGGGATTTGAAATTAAGCAATCATCTAGGTTGGATTGCAGTTTATTTAGTTCAAGTGCAATTCTGTTAAACTTTTACCATATGAAATTGGGATATATTTTCGAGCTAATTTTGTTTCATTGTCGGTGTAATTTTTGGGATGGGTCTATATGGGATTGGGATACATAATCTGCATGTATTACAAAACTCAGGTAGCATCTTCAAATACTTGACTATAATTAACAAGCATCAAATTATAATGAACATATAATTAACAAGCTTTAAATTATAATTAACATATAATTAACAAGCTTCAAATTTATGCTTGCAACTCAAGAGAATAAAATAATGAAGTTTTATTTTTTATTTTTTATTTTTATTTAAAGTCTATTGAATCACATTTGTTTCTTTTTTCTCCTCTCTTTGTTTTTTTTTCAAATCTCATTTATACATTATTTTCTACAAACTTAAAATTATTAATATTGTTTTTGTTTCACTTTTTTGTTTATCTTGATTATTTTTATTTTTCAAAAGTTGGTGTTTTTTACGTTAAGTAGAATTGAAAGAAGGGATCTGATATGATTTTGGAGGGGTGCGAGTGCGTCAACTCATTTTATTTTCTTTGCAAGTGAACAAGTTCCCACAATTGGACATGGATTAGTTAAATCTGGGTATGATACGGATGGTGAATTTGACTCCTAATAACAACAGAGTTGTGTGAATACTTAAATAGATACCAACTTGGTGCAAGTGATAAATTTGTGAATTTTAATATATTTTTTTTCATTTGTGGTATTAACCCTTTAGAATTATCTTTCAAATCAGAAACATGGCCAATTAATTGACATTTTCCCCCTGTTAACAAAAAATTGTCCCTAGGACTTCATAGAACAATTTTCAAGTAAATTTTATTTTATTGGTGACTAGAATTTAAAACAATCCCTCACTTCCGGAAACTCTCTCGAACCACAAAGTTTCCTCCTCATCAAAACACAAACAAATCCCCATGATCGACCTATCAAGCTTAGATTCCAACGACCCAAAATCATGAATGAAATCAAAGAAGCAGCAAAAACTTAGGGCTTCTTCCAGATAACCAATTAAGGAATCCCCATTTCAGCTCCGGATTCAACAATCCAAGCCATCAAAGTATTTCTTGAGCAACCAAATGAAGTGAAATGCAAGTTCTATATATGAACGAGAAGAGACATCGGGTGTAATGTTTGCAAGTAACAATGATTTGTATCGAGCAAAAGAAGCGAGCTGGCATGATTCATTGCAGCGCAGGCATGGATGCGCCCGAAGACTTTGGATACAAATGAGCTGCAGGAGATTTGCAGAAATGAAGTCGTTGCATGGGGATTTGTGTGCTACTAAGGTTGCTGAAACAGTGACGGAGTTGCTGAGTGAAGGGTCAAGGTTAGAGGCTGGGAAGTTTAAGGAGCTGACAATAATTTAGTGAATCTAGGGTTGTGGTGGGTCATTATTATCCGTACTGTCCGCAGCCGGATCTGACGGTGGGGATTGCATCGCATACAGATCCTGGGTTGGTGACTGTTTTGCTTCCGAATCATATACGTTCCGGAGTCGCAAGTGAAGCATGAAGATGATTGAGTGGATGTTAAGCCTGTGCCTGGTGGGCTGTTTATTAACATTTGGGATTTTCTTCAGGTAAGAAAAATATAAATTTGACTTATGGTTGGCCCCTCTCTGTGTAGCTCGGACTCAGTTCACCATGAATGTAATTTGCGGTTCCGGTTACTCAAGCCTGAGTAATTGTAGAGGGTTTTATTTTCATCCAAATATTTGAAAAAAGAAAAAAATCTAATGGTAACCAAATTCCCTCCCTAAGATTTTATCATATAAGATTCAATTCAAATCGCGTCCAAGGGTAAGAGAATAAATATTCTATGCTATTTCTTTAATGTATACAACTAGGCTATAATTGTCCAATTAAAGTATCTTTCACAACTTGCTAGTCGCTTCCAAAAAAATGGTGATGAATGACGTTAAATGAAATATAGAATGTAAAAACAGGCTTGTAAATCAGTTAAGTCACTACTGGGTCAAACATGAAAATATTCTTAAAAATTTTTAAAAGCCAGACCTTTCTGGGTTCAACATGGCGCCGTCCTTCGTTTGTTTTCCTCCATGAAGTGACTTTAGCTTTGCAACAGCATGGTGTTTTGATGAGTTTTAAAAATTTTACAACAAAAATAACTAATAAGGCTGTCACAATATAAACTAACATTTTTTTTCCTTTTTCGAGTGAATACACTAAACTAAAGCTGAAACAAACGAACTTAAGTCGCCCTACATTATTTGAACGAACTGTGGAACCCTAAACCCACAACTCGCTAACATGACGATGACTCTTAGCTCACACTTATTCACTTGACTAAATGCTCATCTAAAACACTAAAATTTTCTTCTTCCTGGATTATTCAATCCAGATTGAAAACCTAAAACCGATCGCATGGCCTTTCACGAGTTCATCTTCTCTGGTTTATTCATGCTCCACGCGTTAAGTTTCTCAACAGTAACAGTCTCAGTCCCATTGTTGAATGCGTACAAATGGGCATCATCAACTACCGCTAGGGTTGGATAAACCCTAGATGTGATGCATGTTTTGCCTCCAGCTCCAAAACTTTCTACAACAGAGTGGTCAATCTGCAACAGTGCAAAAGAATAGAAAAATCTTAGTCAAAACATCGTGATAGAATGATCTGTTGCTTGAAAATAAAATAGTGAATTATAGGGCACATACCAAACTCCTAAGAGAGAGCTTCTTATCAGATAAATCTACATTAACAAAGCCAGCAAATGATGGCTTATACAGTCCTTCAGTCTTCAGAGTTGAACTGTTCAAAGAACCGAAAAATAGAACGAAAAATTTTATATATAAGTTAACATTTATAAGAATAAGCGTCCCATATATAAGAATATGTGTTGTGAAATGTCGAAACTAACCTGCTAGCATCAGAGCACATTAGAACTAGATGCTTGTGTCCGTCCTTGAAAATCCTGAAGAAGACGGGAGTGAATTCTTCCAGGTTCTTCGAAGCCAACGTCAAGAGGCCGAACGGTCCAACTCCGCCCTGAACTTTTGAACTAATTTTTCCGCAAAGGTGCTCGGCGTCTAGATTTTTCCAGCTAGGGTCAAATGGCTCAGCTCTGTCCAAGCTGGGAAGCTTAAAAGTCACCTCCACATCAGCCTACAATAAAGAGCAGCAAATCGTCAACATTAAAGCTTCATTTGGAACTAATGCTTTAACATAAAAGAATAATACAATTCAAAAACCAAACCTGGGCAGCTGTGATTCCTTTAACTTCAACATGGTCCCCTTTTTTGAGCTCTTGGTGGCTCATTTGAACATTTTTTCCCCTTAGGGTCTCTAACTCTTCAATGGGCCACTGTAGCAATTGTTTTCCGCTAACATCAAGCCACACTTCCCTCGGAATTGTCTAAAATTAATTTCAAAATGATCAAAAATCACAATCCATCCTTTTTATAGCCAGACTTCCTTAAATAAATGTAACTAATGATACCTGAACTCCGGCCCAGCCTTTGGCAATGTCATCGAATCTAGAATCAGACTCATTGGCCCAACCCCACAGAATTCTCCTATTTTTCCGAGAATCAAAGAAAGTCTTTGATGCATAAAAATTTCCATAATCATATCTCAGCCCGCTCCAACCATCAACCGAGTCTTTATCGGGCACGTACCTGTCCTTGTCCCTGTTATACGTACCGATCGTATAGTAGTCATATCGTGTCAAGTCTAAACTGACCTTCAATACATATTTCTGGTCTCCCCCAGCAAACGAGGTATCCAACCCCTTTTTACCCGATATTGAAACCGGGTAGAAATCCGGGCACTCCCACATACCCGTATTGGCCAGTGAATGGATCGGGTGTTTGGCCTTGGTCCATTTCATGAAGTCCCTACTCCTGTACAGATACGCTATCCCTCTATGCTTCCTTCGGCTACCAATTACCGTCCGCCAGTGTCCATCGTTGCTCCACCACGCCGTGGTCGGATCTCGGAAGGCGCTGGCGTTGACATCGGGCCCGGGGAAAACCACAGGGTTGTTATCGGGCTTGATCCATTTAAGGAGATATGGATCGGATAGGTTCGCGGGTACCGCGTAGTTTTGGACTTGTCTTTCTTGGGAGTCAACTCCGGTGTACATGATTATGGGCTTGTTGCCCCGGAGAATGGTGGCGGATCCGGACCAACAGCCCTTTATATCAAATGGTTTTGATGGGTAAAGTGCAGGCTCCAGAGCTTCCCAATTGATCAAATCTTTGGATACAGAATGAGCCCATACAATGTTACCCCACACCGCACCCTTGGGGTTGTATTGATAGAATAAATGGTAAATCCCTTTGTAGTACAGGGGTCCTATGTCAAAAATGAATAACACAGGTAAAAATGACAACAACTTTTGATTGAAAAATCTCTCTCTCTCTATATGTATATATAAGAGCTAAAAATGGTCATGCTGCATGAAAATTCACTTTTTAATTTTTGTAACATAGGACATCATATTTAAAATTAAAAAAATAACCAAAAAAAAAGCAAAAACTGTTTTAAAAAATAATCAATAGTTTTGTTGGAGGGACTCACCATTTGGATCTGTCGATTGTTCGTAATGCGAAGTTAAGCACCGCAGGAACAAGAACAAAAGAAAGAAACTGAGAAGTTAGCACCGTAGATTTGACAGCAGTTTTTCCATAACATAAAGAAACAAAAACAATGAGGTACGTAATTTAAAAATTACTTTACAAAATTTTTCGTTGAGGTAGGTGAAGAATTTAGTTTACATTGCAATGAGCGACTTTTGATCCATGTATAAAGATTCTGGATAATCAAGTCTTACCAATTATGCCATTTAAAACTCGCAATTATATAGATTTCTTCTCTTGATCAAGCAAAAGTGGGTGGGTGTTCAATTATCAAACGCTTTAACTACTGTGAAGCGCAATAGTTACAAACATTCAGTACTTATGAATATCCAGTTTAGAAAACAAGGACAAAGTCCTCGCATCTTTTGCGACATGCATCACACGAATTATGATTACACATACAAACGAAAGTAATATTTATAAATCCAAATAGACGATACGCATTACGCAACATCCTTTTTGCAAGCTAGATAAAAGTCAAATTATCTACTTCAAAGCACCAAAAAAAAGCTGTTCCTCCAATAAGCACTGGACATGCGTGATGGGTTAGCTTTGGTTATCAAGAAGCACTCAAGCTCAGGCATCTAAAGATTATGCAAAGGTGGTCCAAAAAGGATTCCCAATTTGATCTGAGCAAATGGTTGTGAGAATGAAGTATCCACCCATCACTACTTTTTAAGTGTTTGTAACTTCGGAACAAGATTACAAAACACAAATGTCAAATCGAGCAGTGCACACCAAAAATTTTTTGGGGACCCCAATATGTGACTAAAAAGATAAAAAAAATACTTTTATCTCAAAGGGATATACAATATTGAATCTGAAGTCAATAGTGCTTAGGTTGAGTTATATTCAACTGTAATACTACTTTTATCTCAAAAGGATTTCTTTCGACAGTAAAACTTCTCATTGTTGGCCATAGCACTTAGTTCATAATTGATATATAAAATCTCCACAAACCCATCATTTTTTTTTTCCTTTCATGTACAACAGTTAAAAATCTGTTCAAAGCTATTATTATCATTTTTGTTTTTGAAAGATCGAATGTTTACGACATAAGATTTGAGCATAAGTCTTTCTAAAACGTGTGAACGTTCACACTCACAGAATAATGTGCACACCGAGAAGATTGTTTTTTTGTTGTTGATTCTGCCTTAACTTTGCCCTAAATGGTGATTTTTACAAATTTTTTTTTCTCTTTCAGATATCATAAGAACGGTAACTCTATAAATTAACCTAAACTCTACGGAGTCCTGACAAGTGAGAACATGCAGCCGGTAAATGATTACATGCACGGCATGGGATTTCTTTCACTTTGACACACAATTCTACCCAACAATAATGTCTTTGCACTGGTTCAAAGATCGTTTTGGTGTGATAGATTTTCTCATTCTTGAGTTATGAACGCAGTTGCGGCAACCATTAATAATTTATTATTATGGAAAATATTAAGAGAAATATTTTTTCAGTAAATTAATGACTCGAAATCCCAACGTTTATTACATCATGAACGATAAAGACATAATATTAATAATAGATAATTAAATATATCGTGGGGCTAATATCAAGCCAATGACAAACCGAATTTTTAAAGAAAATGATAGCTTTTCATGGAATTCAGAGGCTTAAACATATCAAATCCATGAAAAGAAATATTTTTTTAAAAAAAAAAAATATATATATTTTTGTTTTGTTTTGGAAAAAAACAATAATAAAGAATAACTAACCACATACCGTTGATCCAGTGCTTAGGAGGCTGAAAGTGAAAGGCAGTTCTATGGAGTTGCTTCACTGCAACGGCAGCAAGAGACTGAAACTCTGGATATATTTTGTGAGAAGCTTCAGCGCCATTGTTGTTGCTTATCATCCAAAGATAAGCAATTAGTATAAAAATTGAGAGAAACTTTGGCACTTCCATTGAAACCGAAAAATAAGAAAGTGATAAGATTTTAACGGAGACGGGTTATTTATAGCGACCCAAATTTTGAAAAAAATAACAAAATAAAATGCTTAAAGTGATTTAAACTTTTTCTGCCACTTCATAATTAGGTGCAAGACTTACCAAAAAATAATGGCAATAAGAAAATTTTGGATATTTGATCCAAAAAGGGGTAATTAGCATTTAAATTAATAATCTTGATTGTTTTCTTGCGGTTATATTAGGAAGTTAATGAATTTTTTTCCAATGGCCCTTGATTTTATTAAGGTGGGTGATTCAAAATTTTGTTTGGATAAGCATGGACTTTATTTGTGATTTTAACTTGTTTTGGAATTTTTTTTTTTCCCCAGGGAAACTTCTGCAATTTTGGCTAAATTTTTGTACTGTTGACTTGGCGATGCATGTTCGTTTGCGAATTCAAAGATAGATAGTTATGGAGGAGGATAAGATCATAAGAGTCAAATATACTGAATGAATTGACGTGTATTTTGCCTTTTTTAACATAATTGCTTGAATGTTCATTCAGAAAGCTTTTTTGTCTAAAGAGTAATAATATAACCATAAACTCTTATATAAATTTATTTTATACAAATTGATGTGGTATGATTTAATTGGTTGAATTAAATATCACTTGGTCTACATGATTTGTTTTTATTATTTTATATTTTCTTTCAACCGATGAATTAATGTCAAATCAATTTATACGAATTTAGTTTGTACAAGAATTTGTGGCTGTATCATCACTCTTGTCTAAAATATAAAACATTAGTACAGTATATATATATACACATCATAAAAAAATGTGATCTATTTGGTCCAGCCGCTTTAGGAAATTGAAAATGTTTAAGCATTACCTTTTTACATCAAATCTCTATCAAACATAAATAATTTAATGATAGTTCGATAATTAAGAATTTAATATATTACTCCAATTTCTACTTTGTAAAGTGTCATCCGCATTTAAATTTTTAGAGGTAATAATACTTAGTTTCATATTTAAAGCATTTGAAGTAAGGACTGTGTCACAAAATCTCTCACATATACTAAAATGATCTATTCGTATAGAGTAAATTTGGACACTTAATCATAAAGGATTTATGATGTTTCAATCCTTTGATATGTTTTTTTCCAAAAAGTTGAATAGTTAGATATGAAATATCACCCATTAAACACTAATCATTGTCTTCTACTATTACTCTCGAACTATAACCATGAATGTACAGAGCCCTAGGTGCATGGGACAAAACAATCCTTAAAATTAATATATTGAGAGAGGACAAACATACATCAAATTAGGTGTATTAATTTTAGCTTTAGCCTTAATGTGTAATTGATATGAAAACTTAAAAATAGGCACCGTATCTTACTCAATCACGTTACATGTCTGAACCAAAATAAAAGCACTAAAAACACTTCAGAACTAATTTTTACAATTCTACAATTAAATGTGATTAGCTGCTTTCTTGCAATAAGTGATACGAAAAAAAAGAAACAGTACAAAACAAAAAACTATATATAACTTCAACAGATTATATTAGGATTAACTTAGAGCAAGTTTGTGACAATTTTTTTCTTTTAATTTGGAAGAAATTATGTGAATTTTAATTTGAGATCAACGAGGACTATTTTATATAATACAAGTGCTTCCTCCATAGGGCCTCAAGATTGCTCTATATAAGTGACAAATTAAATAGATGAAACGTAATTGTAAACAGCACGAGGCATGTAAAGTAATATGACTAGCAGAGTGACAACACAAATTATCTGCCATGTACCCAATTTGTTAACGAGTAGAGTTGCATTATCGATGTTAGTTACTTGCAGCTTTCGGGCACATAACAAATGGCCTACACTTTTACTAATTTTGTTGAATTTATGTGTTGTTTCACATTGATGGTGAATCATCAATTTCCCAACCTTCCTAAAAACAGCAGATGCCCACAAATCTGCAATATACAAAGCAGGATTCAATGTCTTTGTTTTTCAAAAGCGTTTTAGCCATGTATTTGCCGCAAAATTCGATGAATGTTTTTTTGTCATTTTTTTTTTTCATATGCAATTGCAAGCTGAGAAAATATTTCTGAAAATATATGCTTACACCAATACAGTATTCCGATCTTATCAATATATTGACTATATAACCGAGTGTGTGGAGATGCACGTAGCTTCGCATGAGTTTTTTCATATATAAATAACGAGTTTGCTATTTTTATAATAGTTTTGGGTCGTTGATCTCATACGATTTAATGGTAGATAATAGTAAATTCCTCGGTTCAAAATTTGTTTTAGAAATTTTAATTAAAATAACTTATCTCGTAAGTAAAATAACGGTATCAATCGATTTAAATAGTAAACTATCTTGAGAAAGATAGTACAAGAAACTTGGAATCTAAATTAATCTCACTCGAATCTGAGTGCACTTGCATTCTCTTCAAATAAACGAATAGCACATATAGCAGTCATTTTTGCTTTAGGAATTGAGATCCTTTCAATACAATTTAATTAAAGAAAATTTCAAACGTAGTGCCCTTGCAGGATCCAACAAAAACCAAACTTGGTTCATTCAAAAAGTATTTTGTATTCATTCTGTACCAGACATAGACGGCCGAGTTATTTGATACTTTTATATGATGGATTTTAAGAAAATTGATCTTATGCCTAACAAACTGATATGATGTTTTCTTATAAGAGGAACAAGAAAAAAGTGATTCTCACAAACGGGGGCACCACTAAAAAGCTTACCTATATATAAAAAAAGAATCCCTCTATGTTTAGTTTTAGTGAGGATTCAAGCATTACGTTTTATTGTTACATGTATGTGCCCAAGAAGTTGGCGGAGAATCCAAACAAGTTTGGAGTGATTTGGTTTCTTGGTTCTTTAATGATTAAACAAATTTCAAAGCTCCTGAAGCAACCACTGAAAATTGAAAAAATATGAATAATGAAGGAGGAGGGGGAGAAGAGAGTGCGAGAAGAAAGAGATTCCGCGTCCCGATAAAAATTGAAACAAATAGGATTTTTATTTTTTCCCCCCGGCAGGCAAACAAATTGGAAAATGAGAATTATTGGAAAATGAGAATCAGAGAAGAAAGCCACGAATACTAATGGTTCGTCATTATTTAAACTGTGATTTTTGATTAACCATTTCACTTTCACTTTTTGTTCCCGCGCACTAAACAGTAGATTCATAGACTATTCAAGATTAGAAAAGATACACCAACACTATTTAAAAGGCTGGCTAAATGAAGCACGAGTAGTAGTAGTAGTAGTGGTGGTGGTGGTGGTGGTGCAAGAGCCATCAATTTTAGGTTGGCTGGCCAAACCTTCATCTTCTTTCCTCAAGCGTTTGTGTTATTGAGAATGTGTTCACCAAATAGGAGTGCAGCATTTGGGAGCCTTGTCAACAAAAGCACTTACTCAGTCCATTTCTAGAAAGCACTTGCAACACCTTTTTACTCTTCAAAAACATCTTTTTGTCCATTTGAGTTTGAGCACTACACAGTGGATCTGAAAGACATTTGTCAGTATCCTAATTCCGAAAGCACTATTGACAATGCAAGAAATATTCTCAAAAACACCCAAAAAGTTGAAAGTGACAGCAGCTTTGAGAGGTCACCCAGATACCCGAAAGCGATATCGCATGACCCAGATTGATCCTCCACTTGGGCCATTTAAGCTTTTTTCTTTTTTCTTTTTTTGAAACAGTTCCCTTGATTAAGCAATGCAGACCTACAAGCTGTTTTATGCTTTCCAAAGGAGCATAACTATCCATTGACCGAATGACCTGATGATTCTGATGAATTGATATTTATATTATTAACAAGCAACAATCCAGGTTCCCATATAACTTCTATGAAAGGAACACAAAATTGTAGATTTAACATACAAGAACTTAATTTCCTTGTATGCTTCCTTATGTTACAGAAACGCTAACCTCTCGAGACCCATATGAGCTTATTACCAATAATCTCTACACGAACAAGCCCCCCCTTCAAAGTGATGAAACCGGTTTGCATCTCTGACAATAATGACCCTCCTTGTTATAGCTGATACATACTTGATAAATGAGTGGCAGTCACCACAAACTCTCAGATTCTTCATAATCCTAATAGTAGTTCCTTCAGGTGTGGCAATAAGGCCGAATGCAATTGCCAACTTCTCACTATGTGAATACAAAATTCCAACCTTAACTTCTTCATCAACATCATGCAACTCAAAGTTCGTATCAGGGACATAACCAGCCAACTCCAATTTCTCACTTAACGGTCTCTAGCATTCGATAGATTTCCTCTGACTGAGGATGAGTACCATCACCAACACTAAATTGATGAATTTTACTGTCCACCTCAATCCAAGTCCAACCAGGAATTTTCTTTAATCTCCTACGTGTCATCAGATCCCTAATCTCTGCCACATCTTGCCGCCTACCAGCATTTGCATAAATATTGGAAAGTAGTACATAATGCCCTGGATTCTGCGGCTGTAGTTCAAGTAGGGATTTTGCAGCCATTTCTGCAAGGTCTACATTCTTGTGAATTCTACATGCTCCAAGCAAAGCACCCCATAACCCCTCATCTTTTTCAACATTCATACTTTCAATCAATTTCAAGGCCTCATCAAGCCTTCCAGCACGTCCCAAGAGATCAACCATACAAGTATAGTGTTTCACATCTGGCCTAACAGCAAAATCATCCCACATTGAAGAAAAAAGCCGAAGACCCTCTTCAACCAAGCCTGTATGACTGCAAGCATATAGCAGTGATACAAAGGTGATCCTATTTGGTAATACCGCGCTACTTAACATCATGGGGAACAAATCAAGAGCTTTCTTTCCCTGCCCATGATACCCATAAGCTGCAATCATTGCACTCCAAGAAATTACATTCTTTTGTCGCATCCCATCAAAGATTTCCCTTGCAGAATCAATACTCCCACACTTAGCATACATATCAATCATCGCCGTCCCCAAAATCACATCCAATAAAAATTTATTCCTTGTTAAAAAATCGTGAACAAGTCTAGCCTTATGTATAGAC
Organism: Murraya paniculata; assembly: GCA_030449075.1. Classification (NCBI taxonomy): domain Eukaryota; kingdom Viridiplantae; phylum Streptophyta; class Magnoliopsida; order Sapindales; family Rutaceae; genus Murraya; species Murraya paniculata. The sequence goes on along the minus strand of JAEVFN010000020.1, from coordinate 293,715 downwards.
CCCAGTTTCGTACAAGCATAAACAACACTCACCATAGCCACATTGTCTGGCACAACACCTTCCCTTCTCATCCTCTCGAACAAATCCCAGGATTCACTAGCATTTCCCGACTCCGTACACGCACCGATCATCACTGTCCAAGTGACAAGATCCCTGCTTGGCATTTGATCAAACAACTGCCTAGCATCATCAATAACTTTGCACTTAGCATACATATCGACCAGAGCTGCAGATACAAACTGATCTAAATCCAACCCAGATTTCAAAACAATGTCATGAATCAATCTTCCCATTACAATGTCCTTTCTATCTCTACAAGCCCTAATCACAAAAGGCAAAGTATAGCTATCTAATTGCATGCCACATCTAATAAATTCCCTAAAAGTCTCAAAACAGTTTATAAAATCACCAACTTTAGAAAACCCACCAACCATTACACTCCAAGAAACTGAATCTCTCTCTTTCATCCCATTGAATAATGCATGAGCATCAGTTAAAGCTTTGTGTAGGGCATAAACATAAAGCAGTTTGTTTGCAACAATGAGATTATTTAGAGTACCACTGCCAACAATTTGGGCATGTACTTGTCTTATCTGAAAAATGCTTCTGGAGCTAAGTAGTGAAGAGATAAAAAACTTTGGATCGACAGAGCGTGTAAATTGACAATCTGATACCGTTTGCATGGGAGCTCGTGGGGATATGGGATTTTGTTCATGACCATGAGGTTCCAATGCGATAGCAGCAGTTGTGGAAGCTGAGAAAAAGCGAAGCTTTGCACTGTTAGAGACAAGGAAGCCATGCTTTTTGAACTTGGACATTGATTTGGAATTGAACGAGTCAAAACAATCAGAAACTATCTGAATCTTTTATAATTTTTTATTGTGTTAAGAGTGTCGGCTGAAAGGATTAACAAATAGAAATAGAAAAATAAAATAATCAAATATGGTTCTTTTAATAATAAATAAATGAACCGATCCAAATAACGCCATGTTTATTTCAAAGCCAACCAGAATGAAAGAAGCCATAAAATTTCTTAATACATCCCAGTAATCTCAATATGAAACTTAAAAACCTAACTGTGGAGTGTACCTCAATTTACATTCTTCTAATTTAACTACAATATTAAATCCCAAGATGGGATTTATTCATACTAGAGAAATTACAAACTAGCAACCCTCCACCTGTGCTTTTTGAAACATTACAATCATCATTTTGCAATAATAAACAAGGTACACTAGTGATACAGAAACAAATAATTTCCATGAGACCATGCCAAGTTTAGTTGATTTGGGAAAGGGGCGATCGTGGTATCAGAGACGGTTTTAACTCCTTCACCTCAAATGAATCATACGAGTTGTTTTCCCGGAATTCCTCTAGCAGGGTCTCCATTGGCATGGCTCTAAGTGACTCGATGGTAACTTTACTAGGTACCTCTGATTCACATCTTGTAGGAGTCGTACCAGTGCGCTCATAATCCTGCACATAATTTTCAAAGTTCGTACCAAATTATTTGAGTAATTTTGTTCAAGTCATAGCGTTGATAAAAGAAGAAAAAAAAATTAAGTTGAATAGTGTACCATATATCGTTGCTGGAAGGTTTCTTGAGCCTTCTCTTTTATTGATGCCGATTGGGCAGAGTGACTCTCCCGGAAAAGATTAATCGTCTTTTTATGAGCTTTTACATCATCCAAAACTTCAGCGATTGATGCCCGTTCCTGCTCTGATGCACCTGTACCACATTCAAAAATCAAAATATCGCACCTCCAACTACAATCATTATAGGTCATTTTACTAGTACGATACTTTTTAAATGAAATCGAAGCCCTTTCAAGACAAACTCACTAGCAATAAGCTGAAGGGCATCTTCGCTGTCTTTAGCCGCTTCTTCCTCTGTGGCAACTCGAGCTGTGTCAACCTCAATATCATGCTGCTCATTACTATGCGAAGCATTCCTGTAGCAAAGAATTAAAAAATTAACCTACGGCGGTGGATACGAAAGCACATGGTTCTAAATATTAAACAAATTGATGATAACTGTTTTAGTCATAGTCTCAAATCTCAATGACCAAAAATATAGGCTGTATCCACTAATTCTGGTTGGAACTGATTTTTAGTACTTATTAGTAACAGTTGTTGTTTAATCTACTACAATCAAATGTGGAATTTAAAGTGTACAGAGATTAAGAAAGACACTCTATGCCTTATCTATTTAGTGAGGGAAAAACAAAGCCCGCCGATCACTGACCTGGTAAGTGAAATCATGCTCGATGCATGTTTACTCTCCATCTCATTCACTGATTCATATGTCCTCTTCCAATGCCCAAAAGCTGACTCACCAGAATTTACACTAAGACAGGCACAATTGTAGGAAAGGTAATAAAGAAGGATTAAGGAAATGTGTCCAGACCAATATGCGGTAATACAAACAAACCTACCACTCCTGTAGAAGTAATTCCATTCTACAATGTTTGGCAGAAGAGTGATCAGCACCATCTTTGGCATCATTCTCAGCTTGCATGGCAAATGCCTGCCATTTTCGCTTAGCATCAGTAGTGATGCCCTCTACTGATGAAACATGTCCATCTAAAAATATCTTGCTTGAAACAGCATTTTCTCTAAAATCAACAAGCCTTGCGTCCACCTGTATTTTCACCATGAGTCTTTCTTCAGCCATATTAATAGATATTAGAACAGAGTAACAAAAAAGGAGAAAGCATGGACAAACCAATTCTTTTTGACGACGCATGTGACTAGAGACTAGGCTCGTCACATCAGCAATAAGCTTCTCTGTATCAGATTTCGTTTGCTCCTGGTCAGAATATACTAGAGAAGTTAGACACAGCAACGTAATGTCTACCTGATCGTAAAAATGTACATCATACCTCATAAGCCTTCTGAAAATCAGCAATGCTCTTCATTTGACTTTCATCAGCTTGCACAGCATAATTTTCTAACGATTTTGACTCTTCCAAAAGCTTCTGGAGAAATCCATTAGTGCATTCAGCAATGTCCTTTGTTCGCTCAATGGTAACATGGAATCTCTGTTGGATTTCAAAAAGGCACAGCATATAAAAAATTTAGATCTACAGTTGAAATAGAAAAGAAAAAGTAGCCACAAAAAGTTATGACAGATTCACGATGCAACAATAATGAACAACCATAATCAACACAGAATAATTGATTAATTGCAAAAAGATTTGAAGGTATTTCTCAACAGATAAACATTTAGACAATCAAAGTGAAGATAATATAGGTCAAAGATTGTACAGATGATAGAAGATTCCGTCTAAAATACCAGCATAGAAACAAGATAAAGGGCAACGCAAAAACCTGTCGCATTTCCCTTGCAAAGTTAGCCATTTCTCCGCGTTGAGTCGAAAGAGTAGTCTGAAGATTTTCATATATTGAAGCAGCTTCTCTAGCCTCGGATGCTAGAAACTGAGACAAATATGGAGTTATAAATTATTAAAGGGAGCCAAATCATGATATAATTATGATGCAGAAAAGGAAACAGAGAAACACAATGCATTGCTACTCGAACAACTGTTACATACTTCTTTAATAGATTGTGAAGTAGAAGAAGCAAAAGCTGAAATTTCCTCTAAATTCGCATTTGAGGAGGCCTTGTGCAAACGCACAACATTTTGTACTGCCTCCATGTGAGAGCAGTACAAAGCTCTTGATGCTGTTACTTTCTTCTTCAAATCAATAACCGCCTAATGACAAGGTTTAGAGGTAAAAAAACAAGTTGGTTACAAAGTTTTATTCGTCTTAACTGCAAAAAACCAACACAAGAAATCTATGAAAATAAACAACTTTAAATGTAACCAGACTTTATCAAATACCTTTTCATGTATGCCTAAAAGAGAATGGCAAAGTTTCTCAACATGTTTAAGATGTTCATTTTGTTGACACATAGATGAGTCCACAATTTTGCAAAGAGAACCAATTTGCTGAGCAAGATCAACTTGGAAATTTTCAACAACTGATCTGTTATCGGCATTCAGTTTGTCTTCTCTTCCTGTAACAAACGATCTCGGAGTCAGATGTTCTGTTACTGTTGAAAAAAATTTACTGATTATAACTGAAGGAAAAGCTAAATACCTATCTTTTGAAAAAGTGACACATTATCCTGAAGAGCTTTCTCCAAGTTACCCCGCAACGTGTAAGCTTGATGAGTCAAAGCATTTTCTGTTTCATCCAAAATAAATTAAATGTGAAAATAATTTATACAATATAGTCAAAATTTCAAGAAGAAAGCTTATACATACCTGCTTTTCTCTGTTCAGAAATAATAAAATCCTTCTCTTTTAAAGCATACTGACACTTCTTCAATTGTTCCTCAGTGTTACTTAGCAATTTTAATGTTTGATCAAGGTTACTCTGCATTTGATTACGTATTTTATAAGAAGCCAGGAATATATCCAGAAGGATAAATAACCAAATATGTATAAAAAAACGCACCTCAGTTAATTCAAGTTTGCTACTCAAATCTGAGCACTGCCGAACCTGGCAATCGTATTTGTCTTGCAACTCCTCAAGTTGCTGGTTTTAGGAATATACCAAAATGCAATAAGTAAAAATTTGTCGATCATATCAGAAATTTGTATGGCACATGTGCCAATTATTAACTATGAAATTAACAACTAGACTAACCTTCTGATGGGTTTCTAAATGAACACCCATTTGTTCAATCTGATCAGCCATTGCCTAAATGCAAAAGAGAGAGAGAGAACACCGGGGTCAGATGAGTATTCTAAATATGGGGTAGACAAATGGAACTTCACAAACAAGTATTCATAGCAGTACATGTATACATCCACTGCTTAAATTTGGGAATGATGCAATACCTTTCTCTCACTCTCCTCCTGATAGTACCGTTCCTTTGGGATATAGACACCATTTTTCTCGCGTGCAGCATAAACCTCTGGAGACAATGTTAAATAGAGTTAGCAACTTAACCCAATGTGCATTACACAGAACAATTACTTGCTTTCATGCATTTTAGCCACCAACTACTGCAAAAGGCATCTCACCTGCCTTAAGTCGATCAATTTCACCATAAAGGTCTTTTATAAGAGTTGATTTCATCATCTTTTGGTTGACCTACAAACAGCAATTAACAAAGAAGTAACTCATGAGAATACATTTAATAATATAGAAATCATTACACGATATATGAGAAATCATGATCTTTACCACACAAAAATTGAACAGGGACAAACCTCAGGTTTATTCTTAATATTCTTGGCCCTGTGTGCATAGTCCAGTGTACTCAAGGTCTCCTCCAGACAATGAACAGCTGGTGAAACTGTGGCTATAATGCATGTCTTTGTTCTTCCACCAAGAGAATCACGAAGTAACCGTGTTAGCTTGCTATCCCTGAAACACAATTCAACCATACACTCAGATTCAATAATAATCAGATTATGGAGACAATCAAAAAAATGTAAAAATGTTGTTACCTGTATGGAATATGACCAAGATGCTCTACAAGAGCATTAATCACTCGCCCTAGAGTAAGTAAGCTTTTGTTAATTTCACCAGCTTCCCTTGCACGACCCTATTGAACAACAAGATCAATTCAATGCATTAACAATTTCAGCTTTTCCACATTAAAATTCAAAATGTAATATGAATTCGCACAAAAAGCTAATTGTATGTTACCTCTCTAGCACCAGATCGAGATATATTTTCGGAGCCAGCTAAATCAACCAAATTTAACTTGCCACACTTTATAAGTTCTTCTCCTTCTGGTGTTGCTTCCTTGATATGTATTGTAATGGAAAATAAGGAATGCGATCGACTGAAACAGAGGATAGATTCTTAATAATATAGAAATTTCAACTTTGACTTTGAACACGAAAATAGACAAACCAGCTACCTCGACTGCTTGTTTAACAAAGTTTCTGCAGTTCGGCGTTTTGCAGACCCTCGCTCCAGTAGAGTAAAAATTTCACTTGCACTAGTGACAATTTCCTCCTCCAAACCCCTTACAAGTACTCCACCTTTTCCATCCTCCATAAGAGGCAATTGTTTCTTTTGCTTATCCTCAATAGCAGCCCTTGAAATTTCATCTGGGGCAAGCAGATCAGTGATCTCCTCATTGTACAACTCTAAGAAAGTGACTTTCACACTGTACTCTGCATTTTGGCTCTCAAGAGTATCAAAAATCTGCTGAACAGCTCTGGGTATAACCCCTGCTTCTGGAGGTAATTCTCCATTGGGCCCACTCTGTCTCATTGAACATAAATACCAAATGTAAAATCATTGACAAAGAGAAGAAAGGGTATTCATAAGAATCTAACAACAAGATGCATATTATACCTTCGACCTTTTGCATTCCCCCTCCATTGTGTATGTTTTCCCTGTTCCAGTTTGACCATATGCAAATATTGTGCAATTGAAACCTTCTAAAACTTCATTCACAATTGGAACCACCGCTTGTTCATAAAGATCTCTCTGCTGAGCTGAGGGACCAAAAACCTACATAATCCTTAAATACAACTTCAGAATCTACCACAAAATAACAAATTGAAATATAACATCCAAACACAGCAAACTCTGAGAAAACATATTTACCCAAATATATTAAAGCTGTACTAGATAAGAACTGGATCAAAAGTTTAATGGAACAAGGTATATTCACCAAAAAGAAGGCATCTAATCAACAAAGAAAGGCACTATTCACGTTACAGTAAGGCCAACAGATCGAATTAAAAGAATCCCAACTAAGACATTCCACAATAGCCATTCACTTGTAATGTGACACAGACTTTCCAAAGGACAAACAATTATTGTTCACAAACTATAAATAGTACCATGAATTACAACTGAAACTTTATCAAATCCAACCAACTACATAGGCTTTTCAATGATTGTTGATCACTGTGATTAATACAGAAGACATTTTCACAAAATTTCTGTTTAGCACAGTGCCTGGAATTGAAGTTCAACCCATAGCATAAACAATGATCCATAAGTAAAATTTATCTTAATCCAAAAACAAAGTTACTAATATTGGACCAAAGTTAGTAATATGAAGTCCTTACAGGAGTTCAAATCACAAACGAATTAGCTTAATTACTTAATTTTCAAATCTAAAACAAAAAATAACTTAATTTAAAAAGAAATTACCTTATCGAAAGTAAAAACCCTATCGATATGCTTCCCTGCAATACTCTGGGAAACAGCAACTTCTCTTTGATACTCATTACAAGTCACCACTTGCGGCGCGTTATTTTTCAACTCTTCTTCACTAAACGGCCTGAGAAACCACTCAAAACGACAGAACCCTCAGCAATTAAATTAACAATCAAAAAAGAAGGAAACATCGAATCACAAAACCCTAACGGTTACCTGCAACGGAGAAGTACTTGAACGTTAACGCCTTTCTCCTTTTCGTGGCGACCCGACATTTTGAACCGGCGATTAGCGGGAGAATCGCACGAACCTATCGTGTTAACTTGTTAATTTTTGCTCAGATCTTTCTTGGAATGTGAGATTTTGAAATTTTTTTTTTTTTTTCAAAATTTATCTTTGTCTCTCTTCCTATCTCTGGAATCGAATCTGAAATGAGAGAGAGCGGGCTGAAGTGAGATTTTGAATTTTTTGGGGAGCCGCTCGCTTGGTTATTCATTCAACGGTTGATTTTTAAGGGCTGTCGATCGACGGTCTAGGTTTACACTAAATTTGAATTTTGTTGATTTGACTAAAGTACCCTGATATGTTTGCCGAATCTAACGTTTTGAAAACCAAATTGGGCTTCAGCTTAAGACTAGACTCGGCCCAAAATCCAATACTTTGGGTGAACCCAATATTTTTTACCCGACCTACGCGGAGCATAAAAAAGTGATAGAAACAAAAATCTTGTTCGTTCACAAAACAAGAATCAAGGGCGTGCTTACTGCCTTACAACAAAAGAACCCAAAGCTCACTCAAATGCCGGGTGAGGAAAATGCAATAGTTTTTTTTTTTTTTTTTAATATTAGCATATTTAATTAATACGGGTCCTAACAATCGTTCTCCTAAGTATCCATATAAATCCAAAGTGGCGGGTTGATCAAGCAATAACTAATCCCCAAGTAAAATTAGCAAAACAAATTTGTCAAAGCAGCTATCAACTGACACACATTCTTTATTTGGTCGACATAACATGCTGGATTTAGTCTTTTTTTTTTTTTCGGTGCAAATTTAATAGCCAGTGGGGCAGTGGATAGAATTATTGCAGTAAGATTAATTTCGGTTTGCAGCAGTAGCTTTATATTTATGAAGCAATGCAGTTGGGAGGCATGTGCTAGTTGGAGAAAAGTTGAACTGTGATGTGATTTTTTCATCAATATTATATATGGTGCAGTTAATGCCATTGGTGATACCATCACTAGTTTCCCAAAAGGGTAGGAAAATAGTTAAGTGTAAACCTGTTAAAGTTCAAAGAAGTGATTGTATCATTGTCAATACCACTATATAAGCATTGTGCAAGCTACCGCATATGTACCAATCACTTGTAGAAATGGTGATCGAATCTAAGGGTGGTCGAATAGCTAGCGGCACTGAGTATAGCTGGTGCCGAGCCTTGCCACGTGGGACCGGCATTGCCGTCTTGGCCATCCTTACATCAAATGTACCTGAAGCCTCTGGGCTTCAAGATGCCCTAAACAAGCTACAAAGTTACCATCCAATACTGAGGTCTAGGCTTCATACAAACCCTAGCAAAAACACTTTCTCTTTTGTCACATCCCCCGCTGCATTTATTCAAGTCAAGTCATTCAACCTCTTATCAACTTCTAATATCTTAGAAAGTTATTCAGGAAAAGTTTCTATTACACCCCTACAACTTATTCTTGAACACGAACTTAATGAAAATGCCTGGTGCAATCTCAAGTGCACTAATACAACGACTGACATGTTCTATGCGAGTTCTTATGCGTTACCTGATGCAAAGTGGGTGGTGGTGCTGCGGCTTCATGTCGCCGCGTGTGACCGGACAACGGCGGTGTCTTTGCTTAAAGAGTTGTTGTTGGTGCTAGTTAGCGGTGATGACCAAGAACAAGAAGGGAGAGGGGAGGTCAATTTGGCTATTGAGGCTCTTATTCCTAAAGGAAAGGCTAAAAAGGCTTTGTGGGCAAGAGGGAGGGACATGCTTAGCTACTCAGTGAATTCACTTAAGTCCACAAATTTAAAGTTCATTGATGCACAATCCCCAAGATCTTCTCAAGTCGTAAGGTTTCAGCTGAACAAAGATGACACTGAACGAATACTTCTTGTGAGTTTATTTTTATTTAAAAGTCTGTTAATTTTTTTGTTCTTTATAGCATGTTGATAATGAATTTTTGCAGAGTTGTAAGTCAAGAGGAATCAAGCTATGTGGGATGCTGGCAGCAGCAGGATTAATAGCTGCCCATAATTCTGATAATCAAAGAAAGTACGCTGTGGCGACTCTCACTGATTGCCGTTCAATGCTTGAGCCACCTCTTTCTAATCACCGTTTTGGTAAGTTGATTAACAATTAATTAGACCTTAGTTAACACAATTTAGCTCTATTGATCTATCCCTTCGGGGACAAAAATTGGTCCATTCGGTAACGAATTGGTTTCAAAACTCAGTATCTCTGTACAAAATATTTTTGCAATTTGTCGGTAACAAATCATGATATTTATTATATTCTAACAAAAGAGAATATTGTACTTTTTGGTCAGCATACAGATGGCCATGAAGAGTAGGAAGGGTACCATATGCATCCATCTAGGTCTTGAATTTCATTTAATTTATCCACATTTTCCAATTTCAAAGAATCTTTAATTCGCAAAGGTTTATAAGCTTAATTTCATATGCAGATAAGGTGGGATTGAAAAACTTCAATTATTAATAACGTGTAAGACTTTGAGGGTACAGATTCCAATTTCAGCATATCTTATGACTCTATTCTTTTTCTAATAATGTAATTGTGTAAGAGTAGACATCTCCCTCCATTAACACAAATTAAGTGTGCGTGTGGCCATAAATGAGGGTAGAGGACTAGATGGGATGTGGTCGTAAAAAGCTTGGAGACCTGATACAAATTAAGTGCGCATGTGGATGTGGTCATAAAAAGTTTCCTTGTGCAGGTTTTTATTACTCATTAATAATGAACACACACTTGATCAAACGAGGAGAAAAGCTGCGGGATCTAGCCAAGAAAATGTACACTGCATTTGTAAATTCAAAGAATTGCAACAGGCATTTCTCGGACATGGCTGATCTCAACTTCCTCATGTGCAAGGCAATTGAAAACCCTAGCTTGACACCAGCGTCGTCCTTAAGATCATCGTTCATGTCAGTTTTTGAAGACACGGTGTTTGATAATTCTGATGAAATGCAGCAACAAGTAGGGCTAGAGGACTACATGGGATGTGCTTCTGTTCATGGCATCGGCCCGTCCATTGCGTTGTTCGACACGATTCGCAACGGACGGCTGGATTGCGTGTGCGTTTATCCCTCGCCGCTGCATTCCAGGGAGCAAATGCAAGAGCTGGTCGAGAAAATGAAGAGTGTTCTTGTGCAGAATGTGGGTTAGCTAGAAATGCTAATGTGGTAGTACTTTTATGGGCTTGTGCTTTATGTTGGGCACTTTGGGTTATCTTATTATTAGGATGTTAAATGACATTAACGTTTTTCATCTTTTGGGCATTATTAATTATAATGGGTAATGATGTTACTGTGATTTTGTGAAATTTTAATTTTTGGAATTTTTATTTCACGATAATTAATCATTATAAAGATTATATTATTAATAATTGTTGAGCGTGAAATTAATGATGGGCATTGGGCAGGTCCCATCCGTTGAAAATTATTATGTACACAATCCAAAAGATTTCATTTTCAACTACCACATTTACTCATTAGCAACATGACCAAGTTCATTGAGGCATAAAAAAAAAAGCATCACCAGCTGCGCAGATGTAAAATCCACATTTATTTTTCTGTTTAGCGAAAAAAGTTGAAATTACAAATTATGGCAAACTATTAGCATTTTATACTTTTTGTTGGCAGCATTACCATCGCCAGTGGACATAATGACACACATTTTTATTTTTTAATGCTAGAAGGTTATTTTAAAAACATGTTCTTAAACACTTTTTTTTTAATTACACAATTACGGATTCTAAGAGATTACTTTATTTTCATACATAATTTAAAATATCCGTTAAAAAAATATCGAAAACTCGAATCTTTCGTCTCAATTTTAAAATCTCTACAATAATATGAAATCTTAATTTTAAATTTTCTAGTCATAAACTTAACTTAAAAGCAGCATATATTTCTGTATCAAAAAAAAAGAAAAAAGCAGCATATATTTCATCTAGAAGTAATAACATTTAGGTCCCTATAAGTTTATAGTTCCCCAAATAATGATGTAGTTTATTTATTTATCAAAAAGGCCCTCAACTCTAACTCAAGTTGGAATGAATGAAATGCATTTTAATGCGAGGTGAAGATGGTTAAAAATTGCCTTTGGGGCTTGTTCTGGTGTTTTTTGAGCAGTTTTTTTTATGCAAATATTCATGTTTAAATTATAAAGAAGATTATAAAGGTTAAAAATTAGCTTAAATTTTTTTCACCCGCTACTTTTAAAGAAAGATAATTAGTTAAAATTTAGATATATAAGAGAATTATCTATTAATTGTATACTGACTAATGAGCAATAATTGGAAGAAATGGAGTCCTTTATGTCCATAAACAGTAATGTGCATATTTAAAAGTAAATTGACTCTATTATTAGTCAAAGCTTTTTGAGTTGGATCATATCAAAATCAATAAAGTTAGGGATTTTAAAATTTACGTTCTAATATCATGTATCAATTATCTATTAAATAATAAATTTCATATCTAATTAAATTATTTAATTACAATTTAATAAACGAATGTCGCATCAATTAAAATTTCAATTAAAACTTAAATATTAAAATACCTAATATTACTCTATTAAATTTAATGTAATACATCATTATAAGATTTTTATATGTAAAATTAATAGATTTACAAATATAATTTTCTTTTTTTAAAGACGTTATGATGATACTTCTGTAATTAGAATAAATTTGAGGGATTTGCCGAAAATAATTGAAAAATTATGTCCTCTGTCGAAACAAAGTGAGCGCCAACTAATTGGGGACCTAGATGTTATTATTTATTTTTTCATTAACAAGATTATTTGTCTTTTTGAAAAATCACACTACTCCGTTTACTTAATCACTCTTCTCAGTTCTTCCTTCTAAGCCATGGCTGAACCACACAATGACCGGAATAACGAACCGTCCGAGCACATAGCTCGACCCGTGGGCGGCACCGAGTATAGCTGGTGCAAAGCCGTGCCTACCGGCACAGGCATAACAGTCCTCGCCCTTCTCCTTTCAAAACACCCCAACATTCAACTTATCCGAACTGCCCTCAACAATCTCCAAAATTACCACCCTATCCTCCGCTCGAAGCTCCACACTAGCACCGACGCCAAAACTTACTCCTTCATCACACCCCCCGAACCTCACATCGAAATCCAACCATTCGATCTCTCATCAACGGCTCAAATCATAAGCAACAAAAAAGACGCCGTCAGTCCGTTTCAGTTAATCCTAGAACACGAGCTCAACCGAAACTCGTGGAGTAATCCCAGCCACCAATCAAACACAAACAGCGACAGTAACTTGTTTTACGTGAGCATATACGCGCTGAGTGAGACTCAATGGGTTATTACTCTGCGGCTGCACACGTCGATATGCGACCGCGCATCGGCCGTGGCCGTGTCGAAGGCGTTGCTGAGGTTGATGACGGGGAGAGATGAGGGAGGGATAGAAAAGGAATATGAGAGAAAAGGCGAGGTTGGTTTGGGAATTGAGGAGTTTATTCCGAGTGGGAAAGCTAACAAGCCGTTCTGGGCGCGTGGAGTGGACATGCTTGGTTACTCGCTGAATTCGCTCCGGCTGTCGAATTTAAGTTTTGTGGACGCTGATTCAGCAAGATTTTCTCAGGTGGTGCGGCTGCAACTGAACCGCGATGAAACTGCGAGACTTGTGGAGGTAAGTAGTTTTATTAAGCTCAATCATTGTCGTTAATTTACTAGCATTTTATGATTATATGATGATAATTGGCGCATCAGTAATAATGATCTAGCAGGCGACGTGTACTGTCTTACGATTTTTATCATCATCTGCATGTGGTTATAAAAATGCCCCCAATAAGTCACTGTACCGTGGGTGAATTGATTCACAAAAAAGTTAGTGACTAGGAGGAGCCGTGACAATTATGTTAGTGTGTAGGCCGAGAAATTTTTATTCTAAAGGCATATTCCTTCGGTTAGGAATGGAATCATATTGGTTTAAAATTGAATTTACGTGTTGTTTATTTGTTCCTTTATCATCAGTAGATACATCAAATAAAATAAATATAACAACATGAATTTATTGGCGAGAAAGTTTTTAATGAGGGTGTGTTTCTGTCGTATGCTTGACCATTTTTGAAATATTTTCAAATGGTAAATAGTTTTTTAGGATCACAATTCTGTAGTGTATTATTGAAATAGACAAACTATTTTTCATCACAAAACATTAGAATATATATATGTTTTGTTCTCAAACTACATATTTTATAAAAATATTAGTCAAGTGATACTGAAGAAAGAGAGTCAGATTTTAGAGTAGCACCAAGCCTATTAACAATTCCATTTCATGATTTGCAGTATATTTTTTATTTTTTAGGTTATGGATTCCTTACGAATTTCCATATTATATGGTGCATGATTGAATCTTTTTAGTGCTACTGTTGAACTTACTGATAAACAGTAGGCCCAATTTACCCGGAAAAAAGATCACATGATTCCAAATGAAAAAGCTCCATCATAGGGCCCCTTTCATCCTTTGTTCTGGCTTTATTGATCTTTCCAACCAAGTTGCTGTCCCCTTTCGTCATGACTTACATTTCCCATTTCGAGTCCCAGGAGAGATGGACGTGGGGCAATGTGCTCACATTTTTTCCGATTTTAATGTGCTCGCGTGGAGGCTGACATTTCTCCCATTTACTGAAGAAGGTCCCATTCCCAACATTGAAAATACAAAGATTCAAAGCAATAACTACACCCACGATCTCTGTTACTTTAATGGAGCACATATATGAATTTATTAAGAGCTGCACCTTGGTCCCCTAGAAGACTTTCATTTTTTCTCTTAACAAAATTCAATGCCCTAAGCTTTTCGGCTGGGCCATTTGATGCATTCGCTTTGTTATTTAGCTTCCATAATGCCATGGTGTAAACCTATAGCCTTAATCTTCATATTGATCTGGGTATGTATATCTATCTATATATTCATATATTTATCATTTACTTTTTAGATTTTTGAATCACTGATTATGATTCATGCAATATATTAGGTTAATTATTTTGATTAGTAGCTGCTTGAATTTTAGTACGGTGAAAGATATCTTTTCAAGTTTAAACAATGATACCAGGTGGAGGATGAGGAATTGATTAAGTTTTTAATTCAGAAATAATTTCTGAGCGAAGGATAGAATCATAGATAGGAATTAAAAATTGTGAAAATAAAGTATTTGATGCTTGGCAAACCAGCAAGCTTATATGCTTGTATTTTAAGTTGTATATGTTTATATAATTATTGTAGAATAGCATTTCTTAGACACACAATATGGCTGAAATAAGAGTGTAGTGTGAAGCATTTTATTACCTAACGTACTGTTAGTCAACCAGTGCATTTCAAGTAGTTGCATGCTTAAAACATTTTTTTCGCAGGGTTGCAAGTCAAGAGGAATCAAACTATGCGGAGCTCTGGCTGCCGCTGGATTGATTGCAGCACTTTCTACAAAATACTTTCCTAATCATCAAAGGGAGAAGTATGCTGTTGTTACTCTCGTTGACTGCCGTTCAATCCTTGAGCCTGTTCTCAGCGACGATTATCTTGGTAAGTCCTAGTTCCTACCCTTAGTGATCAAATTAAAAACTTGTCTATTGTGCTGCATTTCACCCAAGTGGCATATCCACATATCCAAAATTGTTTCAGGATTTTACCATTCTGCAATCCTGAATACACATGATGTAAATGGCGAAGAAAAACTATGGGAGCTGGCAACGAGAAGCTACACATCTTTTGCGAATGCTAAGAACTCTAACAAACATTTCACAGACATGAATGACCTAAATTTTCTTATGTGTAAAGCCATTGAGAATCCCGGTTTGACTCCAGCTTCATCCTTGAGAACTGCCTTCATCTCAGTATTCGAGGACCCCATTGTTGAAGAAACAAACAAATTGCATCAAGAGATTGGCCTAGAAGACTACATTGGGTGCTCGTCGGTACATGGTGTTGGCCCCTCTATCGCGATATTTGACACAATACGCGATGGATGGTTGGATTGTGCCTGTGTGTATCCATCGCCCCTGCATTCAAGGGAACAATTGCAACAGTTGATTGCTGACATGAAGAAAATTCTTGTAGGGGGTGACAGCTTTGGGGATGGGGAGACCGGGGAGTGAGAGGTTGGAATTATTCTTTTTGGGCTTTTGCTGTTAAACCCATTTCAATCTGGACGCTTGGCACAAAGGGCTAGCAGCTAGCCCATTGATAATTTGTAAGTGTCGACAGAGAACTTGTTGGATCAGATATGCCCATAACGATCGTTTAAAAAACCATATCGAGGGAATAAGCATCGCCATCACGTCCTGGAAACCGGGTTAAAATATAAACGAAAACATAAGGGAGCTGCTAAGTTACAGTTTATTTAATTTACAGTCGTAACTTTTTTGAGTGAACAGTAATCACGTGGTGTTACTGTTTACTCGAAAAAGTTGCGGCTGTAAGTTACAGCAGCTGTAACTTAGAAAAATTCAAACATAATGGTATCTATGAAAACCCATTTTGTCAAATTCTTTCGTTGAAACTTGAAAGTGCATGCCAAGAAAATGAGAAGGCTTACTGTACAAGAAAGCACTACTTCAGTACTTCATTAGAAGGCTGACATGAATAAGAAGGTTCGCATGTAACCAAATTTTTATTAGATATTTAGGTGAACTTACATTATGTACCTACTTCTCTGGTACATTGTCCTTCTCATGCACCTAGCTGAGATCAGGACCAGCTTTCTAACTGTCAACAGCACCAAGTAAGCTAAAAAGCCTACACGATTTTGACTTTCTTCTAAGTTATTTCTTTGATAAAACTTTCCTTTCATCGCCAAACTCTCTAATCGAAGCCAAGCCACCTTTTGCGGCGGATATGCTACAAATTTGCAACTCATAAATTGGAATAAAAAAATAAAAGAAGGGCAAAAGCTGCCTTGTTACTCGATTGAATCTACCTGAAAAGTTGCCATAAGAGGCACTACTAAACGTTTCATACATATGATACAGATCCTAATCAATCAAAAACAATTTTAATTAATCTAATTAAATAAGCTCTTCCACAAGCTTCCCAAAATCAAACCTCTTATTGCTGCATTCAACAGCACTAACAATTTCTTGAAACGTTGAAACGCTGCATGGAACAACTAACCTATCCTTTTGTTCGAAGCCAAACTCGTTATATGATTTCTCCAGCAACATCTTGAACAATGGATGTGAAAGAAACCCGGTTGGCACGACAAATCTCTCTTGCTCTTCTCCTACATAAACGGCAAAGAACCCCGTTGGTGTCGTCGCCATTGATGCCATGTCTTCATATTCCTCAAGCAAACATTGCTTGTGTGGTTGATTTTTGTCGCCTCCACTCATAACTTTAACTTTCTTGGCTAGTTTCTTGAATGACGCCATCTTTTTTCCTAGCATTTTAATTCTTTGAACTTCAGAAGCAGGAGAGAGAGAGAGCTAAAGAAGAAGTGGGTTGATGGGAATGGGAGAGAATTTTTATTGAATGTTTGGAGAATGAGTCTTCAATCTCTACTATAACTTATCAATAATTGGGGATTAATATATATAATAATAAATAATAACGAAAGAGTTTGTAGCATCCAATGTGGGAATTTCTCTTCCTTTACTTTGACTTATGAATAATTTGGACTTTATATCAATCAAAATTCTAACTTAGACTTTGGAAAAAGTAGAGACGAATGGTTGAATGGAAACGAAAGTACTATGTGATGGGTCTTAATGCTCCATGCACATTTGTTGATAATAATTTATTACCTCAAAATAGTGGCAAAAATATCAAACCTTTTGATTGCTCTATGTGAATGCATAAAATCCATCAAAAGTTTTGTATGGATTATTATTTGTTATTGTGTTTGTTTTGATTCAAATGCCAACCACTAATTAATCATTATGCCAAATTGCTAGTATAGTACTTCATCAATTCACGTTCACATACCAAACAAATGAACCCCACTAACTTCTTTTGATGAATTGGAATCTTATTCAGTCTATGATAGGTTAAAACAAATTTGGGAATCGTCCATAATGTTGTTTTAAAGGTTAATCAACTACGCAAAGAAAGGATATTCGGAATATTGAACACCCTTTACCTCCTCTTGCCTCATCGTTCGTTTAGAAGGTCCAAGGAAGTGCTTTATCTTCTTAAGTCTAAACCAACTAGTCTTATTAGAATAAAATAGTATGAGGGAGATAAAGGGAGAGTTGGGTGGATTGGTAGAGCTTGGTGGGCAGCCATGACGACCGATGAAAGTGTGAAAGCTTAATCAACGAAAATTTGGGTAGTTAATGGAGAATTATGAATGGATTATATTGTATTGTATTATATTTTTGAACTGTTATTAAAATAGCCAATGCTAACTTCCAAAATTGACACAACGTGTAAGGAGGATGGAATTTGGAGGAAAAAAAAATGTGTTAGTGACCCTCCAGTCACGCAACAAATAAAAAAGATAAGTGCTAAGGCCGGCTTTTGTTATTGTGATAGTTGTAATAATAATTAATAAATTAGAATAATTTGTTAAGATTTAAGGAGGGATGCCTCCACGCAAAAGAGACAATTAAATCGAAAGCTTTAAAAGCAGGGCCGGGCCGGATTGAGTTGACGTCGGTGGAGTAATTACGCCAAGCGTGGCCTTTGTACTGCGTTAGCTATGACCCGACAAATTGTGCAAGGATCCGTCCTTTTTACTTACGTCAATCACGGGTCGGATATTGAGAAAAAATAATAATACTACAGCCAAAAGCAATGAATTATTATTAATATTATTTTTTGCTACAAACTATATATAACATGAGATGATTGAATGAATGGATATGGATAATATGATTTATTTTACAACTTTATATTTTTATTCAACCAATTATGTTATTTGGTTTATATAAAAATTTATAACTATATTATTACTCATCGAAAAAATACACACTCAAGAAAAATCAAAAATATTTTCAACATAATATATACCTATAATTAGTAATTGCCAATGAATTGAAGAGTTTAATAAGATTAGAACCAAAAATATGTGGAAAAAAATGAATGGCACCCAAATTTTGTGTAAAATTAGATGTTATTTGTTGGTTGGATGATAAATTACATTTTTCCTCAAATGTGTGATAAAGTCATAAAACACATATTATTTTGCTATAATACCGTAACAATGTTATTCATATTCAAAAAGCATACTCAGTCATTTTCTATTAGCTTATTGATATCCAGTTCGTCACCTTATTCAATTTATGGGCTAATTACAACAAATTCATCAATCAATATATATTAACATATCTAATTCATTTTGTACTAGACATTAAAGATACACTTAATAACATTACTTATTAGATCATGACTTATATTTACTCTGAAGAATCAAGGAAAATGAAGTGAATTTTGAAGCTAAAATACACGTTATGCAAAAGAATTGACATTGATCTCAAAAAATTTAAAAAGCAAACAACAAATAACCCCTAAGAAAACAACAAAAACAACATAACCCCATAAGAGTAAATGATAATCAAGTCGTAACAATGACATTAACGTAAACGATAATCAAGTGGTAACAATTACATTAACGTAAACGATGGACGTGTTTTGTAACATATTTTTACACGTAGGGTGTCTCTCACATTTATGCAAACTTTGGGTATCTATTCGTTGTTTGCCCAAATTACTAACTTTTAGTTTAGTGAAATAAATAAATAATGATACCAAGAACTCAGCGGGTGTTTGGTCTAGTGGTATGATTCTCGCTTCGGGTGCGAGAGGTCGCGAGTTCGATTCTCGCAACACCCCGCCTATTACCATTTTGCTGTTCCAAAAACTTTTGTTTAGTAAGTACTAATCTTCATGGGCTCCTCTTAGGCCCAGAGTCTGCTTCGGTGCATCAGGCCCATCAACCGACCAATTGAAGCTTCTTCGCCGTTAGCTAGGGCTTTGTCAGCAAAGCAAAACCCTTGTTTCACAATTATCGCTCGCTGCAACTCACTCGCTTTGCTTGCTTCCTTGGTTTTCCTCTGAAACGATCCGCTAAGTTTCAACGATGAGCAGATCAGGCCAGCCTCCAGATCTCAAGAAGTAAGTACTACGCTCTCTCTTTCTCTGATTTAACAGTTAAAAATTATGTTTTCGCTAGCCTCGTAAATTCTAATTGCGATTTTGCCTTTTGTTGTTCTAATCACAGGTACATGGACAAGAAGCTTCAAAGTAAGTTTCTTTTTCTTCAATTAAATAACGATTGTTCGTTCTTACATACTTCTCGGTGTTTATTTATCTTGCAGAATAAAGTGTGTGTGTATATTTTGTGTTTCTGATTTGTTTGGTTTCTTATTAAAAAAATAACCAATTAAGACGGTTATAATTCTGTAGATTTGAGAATTTGCTTACTTTACTATAATTATCTCACATTGAGTTTATAATTTTTAGTTGTGGACCATCACTGTAAACTGGTTTTAATTAGATCCATTCTGATCTGTTTTAGAGCGCTACAGTTTGTGTGGTTTATCATTCTTGGGTTTCACACTCGGCTGCTTGGAATCTGTTTGGTAGTTTGATGCTAAGAAATAGAAGCTCTAGTTGTAAAACAAAAGGTAATAGTATTTGGTGAATTTTCATGAGCTGGGTTTCTAACGCTATTAAGTGTCCATAAATATAGGTTTTTTTAATCAAATAACTATGGGATAAATTACTTTTAACTTTCAAACTGCAGTTGGAAGTGTTTACTGAATGCGTTGTAGGTGTGGTTAGTATACAGCAATGTCGAACAGAGTCTTAGCTTGAAATTTAATTACAGAAATTGAGTGTTTGGACTGCCGTTCTTATTGGCAAAGGTAGTACTCTCCCTGGCTGTTAATTTCCCTTTAACATTGTGGTGCAAATACTGCATGATTCTTCTGATGATATACCTAAGCAATTTTCAATTTATCTGCTGGTGATTTCATCATGTAATATATTTTCTTGTGCTTGTCTTTTGATGTCAACATTTTCTTACCCGTCTTAGTGTACGTTTGAGCCTCATTTGAATCTTTGACAAAATTTAGCATGTGTGCTTGTCCATCAGATCAATGGCATACTATCTTGTTATGTCATACACCCTCGTTTATAACCATTCGAATGGGACAAGGAATTAGCTCTGTTATATCTTCTTTCGCGGACGACTAACATTCAAATGCTCTATTATTGCCCATCATAATATTTTGTGGGTGAACATATGATATATAAATTGGAAGCTTTTTAATTTATTTCACAGCATTGATTCATGTGATATTTCGTATTGCAGTCAAGCTCAATGCTAATAGGATGATTGTTGGAACACTTCGCGGGTTTGATCAGTTTATGAATCTTGTGATTGACAACACAGTTGAGGTCAACGGCGATGAGAAAAATGATATAGGGATGGTGGTGAGTGTCTTTCACCTTTTTCTTAGTTTGCTAACTTTTGAGGCTTCCATTTGAGGTGATTTTCCAGAGGGATTTCCTAATTGATTGATATCAAATTTTATTGCAGGTTATCAGAGGAAATAGTGTAGTCACTGTTGAAGCCCTTGAACCTGTAAGCAAAGCACAGTGACTCGGTTTGCCATTGGGGTTGATATAATGTGCTTTCTGCTCTTCTTTGTGTACTATTATGAATATTAAGGCCGTTAGTATGCAATGGGAGATGTTACATACTGTGGTACATGAGAAAGTTAGGCCATTTTTCTTTGTAATGCTTATTCTAAGGGAGCTTATTTGAACAGGTAATTAGAATTAATCATTGAATGACCAACAGAATGAATCAGCAAAATTCAACACTTGGATATACTTGTGTGCCACTTTCTGATTATGTGCTGGTAAAAATGTTGCCATTTTTCCTAGTCTGGTGTTGCGCAAATTCTTTCCTGTCATATCAAGTATCTTTTCTGGCGAAGATCTCTTTGTAGCACTCACTTGGTTCAGCTTTGCTACGAAAGTTGAAATTATACCTAAAGGTTCGGCCTCTTGTGTATTATTAATATACTTGTCAGTGACTTAATGGTATATGCATGTTTCGCTGCTAGCTTTTGTGAGCTATTTGCTAGCCTACCAAGAAAACTTTGGTTCACGGTGCAAGCACTATGCGATTTTCTTGTATGCCAAAGCAGCGATTATTAAACCAAGTTAACTTGGATTCAGGTGATGATCATGCGGTACAATTTCATATATTCATCTTAGAATGCGTTTGACTCTGAATAAATCTACAAATATCCATTCAAATCAGATGAAACTGAAAACACATTTACATCAAAAGAGATCAAAGATGAACCAAAAAAATGTAGAAATCCTTGCATTCTTTTCTTGACTTGCTGAGAATCTGCTGCCGTGTTGGGTTATCGGAAATCTAATGGATTGGAGCCCGCGAAGGCGGTTTTGAACTTTGAAACAGGTGCCTAGTTCTACGGTTACGTACAAAGCTCTCAACGGGTATTTTTCTCCTAAAGCTTCTTTTGCATTGCTGCTCGCTTCTCGGCCTACAAAGAACAGACCCCCAGCTCCATTATTTCGAAATACTTTCTTTTCTCAGTCCTTTTCTTGTGTGAATGCTTTATACGGCGACGCTCCATAAAGATTATCAAAACTGAAAAAGAAAGCACCATTAACCTGAACATTCTCCCTGAGCAAGTTTCCAGTCTTTCAGGCACTTTGTACGATGGGAATTAATTAAAGCAATTTGTAGTTTGTGTACGCAATTCAAATACCATATATATGACTGTTGTTCACTTTCTAGCTTTTTCAGTTGTCTCTTTAGGCTTTAGCTTTCTCCCAAAAAAAAAACATATTGGGAAGAAAGATAGATGGTCCAAATTTCCAATTCAACGGCTATATCGTTAGCTTCGAGTTGAATGTTTTAAGTTACGTGGCTGGTTTTTCATTTTCTAGCTTGAAAAACTAAAAAAAAAAAAAAAAAAAACTAATTAAACCATATATAACAAGTAAATGAAATCTAACACAAAGCAAATGGTGGGGTGGTGGGTGAATACTCTTGCTTCTCTGTATGCGTGTGACAGCTTTACACGTTTACCTCACTATGCACTTACCTAAAAAGGGATATTTAATTAGTAAATTAATGATAGCACACGATAGCGTTTCTTATTATAGTTTAATTTTATTTACACAACTCACCTAACATTTTACACGATTGGATCTTTTTTAAAAAAACATTGGCCTACGCTAACTGATAATGTTAATATTCCAATTCATTGTCTTGTTCCAAGTGGTACATGTGTTTGGTAGCAATTTAAGATTTTATTTACTTATGATGGCTTTGTGCTCTTACACGACATCTTGCCACTTATTAATGTCATGTTGTCACTCACTGCTCAACAATTGTCTATGCCAACACGTTCCATTTATTATTTGGTGGATTTTGAGGTAAAGGTGCTCCAGCATTTATGCATTGTGTTGGTTGAACATGCCATAATTATAAAATAATAATTACTAATGTGATCGTGTATGTCTTAGCAAGTTGTGGACAAATAAGTTTTTTCAGTTCAATTCATATTTACTTGATGTTATATAATTACATGTTATTATCACTCTACTTTGCTTTTGCCCAGACAAGAAATTGATAAACAAAATCTGCAAATGCCGCACCCATTAAATTAATTACCACTTGTAATCTTTTTTTAGTAACAAGTAGCACCAAGTTGTTTGAATGATACAAGCCCTTTGTTTTTTTGTTTTTTGTTTTGGTTTTATTATTATTTTTTAAAAAAGGAGCCCCCTGGTTAATACTGTTAACTCTTCTAATATTGGATTTAAAATAAATTAATATTTCAGTGGAAAATCTGCTTAAACTTGTTTGATCAGCAAATGGTGATGAATGCAACACAAAAATCATGTCGATGAGTGGAGCTCATAATGACAGTGTAATTGAGTTTGTTCTGTTTATTTTTACCACTTTATAGTTATATATATAAAAATAAACAAAACAAATCTTGCTTAACCGGAATCTCTTAAAAGAAAAAAAAATATATGGAGGGTAAGACTGCTCCTAAATCCCTAATGGAGGGTAAAAAATAAATAAATAAACTGAATGAAAAGACCAGATCATCCGCAAATTCTTTAATTGAGGGATTATTTGTTTATTTTAAATCCTTCATGGAAGTGGTTAGCGTTAGCCAGGTGGCTAAAAAGATTGTGCTATATAATCTCTCTCCACTCAAACCCTTTCATCTTCTCCAATCTCCACCCACCACTCGAAAATCTTCAACTTCGTTTTTGTGTTTGGTCGTTGCTTCTTCGAACATTAAAGCCAGCAGAAAGAGAAAATGAAACAAAATACAAAATAAACGAACAACCGCCTCCTCAAAAAAAGTGATGATGATATGATATGATATTGATGGTCACATCTCACCATCCAACACTTAGAAGCCAAGCCCTTGCCTTGAATCCAACTCTACTCTTCCTCAAAATCCAATATTGACTCTTCATTTCAAATCAACCCCACTAAAAACCCATCAAAGATCATTTCTTGCTTGTGAATTTTCTCTCATAGAAAGCAAATACAAATCAAAATCGAATCTTTTTCATTGACACAATGACTGAGGTACTTCAATCATCTCCTTCTCATCACTTCCCTTCTCCTTCAAGCTCCTCTTCCACTCCATGTGCCCCCAATAATTATAACAACAGCAGCAGCGATAACTCACAAGGGGGGCTTGGCTCAAGTCTTTGTGTAGCTGATATAGTTCAAGAAAGAGAGCAAGAAGACCAAGAAATAGAGCTTGAGCAAGAGCAAGAAGAAGAAGAAGAAGAAGAAGAAGAGAGGAAAGAGAGGGAGAGAGGTGAAGGGGATCAGCTTTCATTATTGACATTGTTGGTGGCTGCATTTAGAAAATCTTTGGTGGGTTGTAGTATTGGGAAAGAGCTTTGTTCAATGGAGATTGGGTTGCCTACCAATGTTAGACATGTTGCACATGTCACATTTGATAGGTTCAATGGCTTTCTTGGCTTGCCTGTTGAGTTTGAACCTGAAGTTCCCAGAAGAGCCCCTAGTGCCAGGTCTGTTTTCTTAATAAAAATTCGGCATTTTTTTCTTTTATTTATAGATATTTTTGTTGGTGATTCTGTTTCTGGGTTTGCGTGATTCTTATTCGAGTTTCTGGAAAATTAGTTGGTTTGTTTGTTTGATGTGATGCGATTTTGGGCTTTTGGTTTTGGTTAGTTTGGGTTTCATTAAACTGATTAGCTCGGATATTTCGAGAAATGTTTCATTTTGTCTGTATGTCAGTTTCAGTTTCAATTTTTCAATTGCTTATGCTCTTTGGATATGTTTTCTGCTTGAGTTTGCCATACATTAATTTCTTTCCTTCTAAAGCATGAATTTGAGTCTTCTATTGGAGTTTTTTCTTGTCTGACGTGTAGATTTAGCATAAATGGATATATGGATTGTGCAAAATGTGATATTGTGATGTCACAGGGAGAATAATATGGTTTGACTAAATGGGATTAGTTAGGGGGTTAGTTGAGTCATTGAACCAATCTCTAGGTTGACTTCTTTTGTTAATTATTACTAAATTTTTTTCTTCATAGCATTATGTTTCTATGGACATTCTCTGATTGCTTCCATTGGCCTTGCATCTCTTTTTTATTGTGAGTGGATTTGCTTTAGCCTTTCATATTTATATTGTTTTTCTGGGTGCTTTTGCTTATTCGCTGGATAAGCATCTGTGAATGAGTCTGTTGTAGTTCAAAGGAAAGGTTAACTCTATAATTTTCACACTACACACTTTGTTGGTTCTGTCAGAAAATAGGCAGGTCAGAAAACACTTGAGAGGATACATCACTGTGTCCTTTGGTGCCTTTTATCTCATGAATTTTGTAAATGAGTTCATGTGCATGTAACTAGTATAACTGGTGAGGGTGCTTTGCAATGTTGTTGGGAAAATTACTGAAATTGCCACTTCTGTAACGGTTTTGTTGTTTTATTTATGAATTATAGATTGATATCCTATAATTCACAAATACACGCATATATAGCCATATCTTGGTTTCTTGTTTTTTGAGTCAGTGGTTTGGACACATGTCTATGTCAAAACATAGAACTTGTGTCCATACTCACTAATCATGGCTTTTACTAATTTCTGAAATGCACATTCCCGATTCCTGCTTCTGTTTAGTTAAGTATCCCAATTTTGATCTTCACGGTAACCAAAAACTAGTTAGCATCTGTTTTTGCTTCAGCCAGTATCAAATCGTACAGTTCGTTGCTTGAGGATACCTCGCAAGAGATTTATATGTTCCATAGTTGACTTATTCTAATTCTACTTTTCTTTTCCCTTTTGGGAGGAGCTAATTCATTCTTGCATACAGACAGATAGTATGCGACAAATTTCATTTTCGTCTGCTTCTTTTATGCATGTACCTATGTATCACTTAAGGAGAGACTGGCGTAGATATGTAAACTTGGTTTTCAACTTTCTCATTCATTTCAGATATGCTGTGGACTTCATTTTTCCATCTATCATCAGGACATTGCAGTATCGATCCTAATGTATACTGTGGTCTAATATATCCTTTGTTTGCAGTGCAAATGTTTTTGGAGTTTCAACGGAGTCTATGCAACTTTCATTTGATTCACGAGGGAATAGTGTGCCTACAATATTACTGCTGATGCAAAGGCATTTGTATGCTCAAGGAGGCCTGCAGGTATGTCCTCTCATTTACTGTTTCTTTTGTGATAACTAAATTAGGATTAAGCTACCCATGTTCATGGTAAATTATTTAACGTTATTCAGCTAATAGAAACCTGAGTTCCATGCGTATCTTGATGTTATGAAGCTACAAGAAAACAGAATATTTCCGTTTTTATATTCCTCTGATTGATAAAAAAGAAGTAGCGATATGAATATGCGAGTTCCGAGTTCTATATATATTTAACTTTCCAAATTAATATTGTGTAGGCAGAAGGAATTTTCAGAATTAATGCTGAGAACGGACAGGAGGAATTCGTCAGAGACCAATTAAATAGGGGAGTGGTACCAGATAACATTGATGTGCATTGCTTAGCTGGTCTCATTAAGGTACAACTTTGCTCCATTATGAGGCCAATGCCATAACAACTTGTCTTTAGTTTATAAGCTTCCCCTTGCTGACACGTTGTTTGTCTTGTTCTGATTGCTGTCTACTGTAGGCATGGTTTAGAGAACTTCCGACTGGTGTCCTGGACTCTCTTTCACCAGAGCAAGTAATGCAATCCCAGTCAGAAGAGGAGTGTGCTCGACTTGTGAGGCTTCTCCCTACAACAGAAGCGGCTTTGCTCGATTGGGCAATAAATCTTATGGCAGATGTCGCACAAATGGAACATTTTAATAAAATGAATGCTAGAAATGTTGCTATGGTGTTTGCACCAAACATGACTCAAGTAAGAATTTAGTCAGAACATTAATCTGTGTCTTTTTTCGAGCGTGATGCATTTGATCCATGGGAAATTTCCTTTTAATATGGAAAAGTGTTGAAATTGGTAGAACTGGTTAATGCAGAGTTATAAATTGGGAGGGAAAATCATGCCTTTCTAAATCTTTGTTATTGAACTTGGGGTTGGTAATACTGCCTGCTGCACGTCTTTGTTTATTTTACTAAAGTATAATTTTATTGCAGTCTGGTCCTTTTCTAAAGGACCGTGTAATATTGTCAATTTAAGGTGTGATAACATCCTTGATAATTTCTGTTGATTGCAGATGTCAGATCCTTTGACCGCATTGATGTATGCCGTTCAAGTAATGAATTTTCTCAAGACTCTAATCATCAAGACACTTAAAGAAAGAGAAGATTCATTGGTGGAATCACTTCCTGTTTCCCGTCTAGAGCCTTCTGATGAGAGTGGACGCCAAAGCTCCTCAGATTTATATCCTGTAGAGACTGAGGATCAGGCAGAGGAGTTGAACGAAGAGGAGAAAGTTTTTGTTTCCGCAGAGCCTTCTTTGGAGAGCCCTCCTCATGCTACTCAACCCGATTCCATGACTGAAACCAGCTCTCACAACTTCCTAACTTTGATCGAGAACATCATTCCTGCAGGAGCTCTTTCTCTTGCTGAGAGTTGTCCTTGTGACGTTATATCTCAGGTTAACTCCTTGACTAATGGACTCCAGGAGGGTGGATTTGCGGGTTCGAGTAGAGGGGTTCAAACTAACATTTCAAAGATTAAAACTGGTCTATCAAGTAGTTCAACTTTCAAGAAGGGAACCAAGAAGCTCAATGAGCAGTCAATGGCTTTGGCAGCAGGACCGATAGAGAAAAGCAAGGGAGCAGGGATTGTTGGCCTGATAAATTCAAGGACAGAGCTCTTTGAAGCATGGCGATGAAGGGCAACATGAATGCGGTGTTGCATAGAGGGTTGAGGGTTGGGAAGATTGGCCAACTAATGAAACAAGTTGGCAGCATTTGGTGTTTATTTTACTTCTTTGGAAATATTGTGTATGATTTTCATGTGTGCTTTCATATATTTTCTCAATTTCTGGGTGAAATTTGTTAATCTTCTTGTGTGCTTCATGTTAGCGTACATGTAACCCCATCATAACCACCATTCATGTTAGCTTCTAAGCTATTGACATTTTCTTTGATCGCTAACCTGAAAACTAACTGTATTACATATATGGTTTTGAACTGCACCAGTTTGAAAAAAATGTTATTTGAAAAAATGTTGACAGTTCGTAAAATATCAATAAATTCAATCAAGAAATACAAGAGAAAATCCTCGGCTTCTATTCAAAGTGTTGTACCACTAATAATTAGTTTTAATTACCATGTATAAGGTATTAGTTGACTTTATTATCTATATTTTCATTTGCTAATCTTATCATATGAATTAATAAGTGACATCATATTGATTTATTTCAAAATTTTTTTATAAATTTTTCTCTTGCCATTTAATTGTTTGTTATTATTAGTTTTTTTTTTTTTGCCGGAAAGGTATTGTGGCTGGAAAAAAAAAACTCCACTTGTCAAAAAATTTAAACAAAGACAAACTTAAAAAAGTGCGATACGGCCCATAATCCTAGGCCCAATTGAAGGCCCAAATTCAAGTTGCGAACTAAACGCGAATTTTATAGTTTGATCATCTCGCCTCTCATGTCTAAACACAACAAGGCTACGCCCTCTCGGCTCCAGCCATTTCGTTGGAATTTCTCAAGTGAGAACATTGAAATTAATCATTATTAATTATCTGTGTTACGCTTTAGTTTTGTGTTTCAATTAGGCGATTTCTTTTTTGGAACTTTCATTTTATTTTATTCAGATTCTATGTAGCTGCCTGTTAACTTCAACAGGGAAATATCAAATTCGATTTCTTAGTAATAAAGGTTTGTATTTTGCATCTACCCGTTAATATATATGTAGTATTAATTTTCTGGGATGGTTCTTGTTCTTGATGCAGGTTGTTGCTCTGTAGAGGGTTATGTAGTTGAGCATTTGTTACATTTTCGATTACTAGCTAAGCTTTCCCAAGTGTGCATGTTTTCATCTGTAAGCAAAAGATTGAGTTTGATGATGATGACGAAAGTTTGCTGCTTTCAAAGGAATTTTTCTGCTGCTTTGCCACCTTTGGTTCCTGTAAAATTACCATCTAAAATGTACGAGCCACGGGTTTTGTATTCAGTTTTTGCTCTTTTTTTTAATATGTATATATATTTCTACTTTATTGCAGAATTGTGTTACTCTTTTTTCCCCCAAAAAATTTATTTCTGGGTTATCGCAAAACCTTTGTATCAAGTGTTGTGTGCATGCTTTTCATTGGAACCATTTGTGTATGAAGAACTGAAGCAAATCGATGATGGAGAATTTTCTCTTTGGGTATTTAGGGAGACCCATTTTTGGTATGTTTTGCCTGATGAAGTGAAGAGTGAATCTCTCCTGAGTCAATATTCAGAACTTCTATCACCAAAAGAGAAGGAAAATGTTTACCGAATGCAAGGGGAACAGTTCAAGAAAAGTGCCTTGCTAGCCCGTGTCTTGGTTCGCACTACCATTGCAAGATGTAGGTTCGTTTCTAAAGCTTGGTGTCTTTTGATAAATCTCTCTGGTTCCGTGTTCTGTCATGTTTTGGATGAACATAGAGATAGAGTTGATTAATTTAGTTACATATGAATGCTCTTATCTCTGTGGACATTGCATCAAGTATTCATAATTTGCTATAAGATTGTGATAGTAATTAGTAATCTGCAGGCTTGTGATGAAGCAAATATGAGCTAACAAGTATGAATCTGAAATCATTTAGTATATGCTTGCACCATAAATTTTCATATTGACTTGCAGCTTAAACCTTTGACTCCAGCTTACCGTTAATAAAAAATTTTTAGAAAGGGTATTGACAGTTAAGTCTGCTGAATTCTGAGTCAAAGATCTACTTATATGTTGTC
Organism: Murraya paniculata; assembly: GCA_030449075.1. Classification (NCBI taxonomy): domain Eukaryota; kingdom Viridiplantae; phylum Streptophyta; class Magnoliopsida; order Sapindales; family Rutaceae; genus Murraya; species Murraya paniculata. The sequence goes on along the minus strand of JAEVFN010000020.1, from coordinate 263,942 downwards.
AATACTGCTTTGAATTTTGTATTAAGGTCAAATATACCACGTGCAGAATATTAAGAATGTTTGTTTCTTACTAGATCAGACAAATTGTCAAGTAAAACCAAGATCTTTAAAGTTCAAGAAGACCATCTATGGGAAGCCTGAGGTGATTTCTACTTTGATGGGCTGGAATGTGTATCTACTTTTTTTTACACACCTGCTAGTGCTTGCCTTACTTTCTAATTAGGTTTTTTGAAGCTCATTTTGGTTTCTTGTACCTTTAAATTTTTTCTTTTTATTACACTGCATGTGAGAATAGGTGGACTGGGAAAATGGTGACAAATGGTGCCCGCCGCCATTACATTTTAATATCTCACACACATCTTCGCTTGTAGCATGTGGAGTGACTGTAAATGTGCCTGTAAGTTATCCCTTTTGGAGCCTCATAGATCTGTTCCTAATCAGATATGCTACCTAAACAAAGTACTTTGTTAACTTATGTTTTGAGGAACAAATTTGAAAGGTTCAGTTTATATTTCTGATTGTAGATTGGAATTGATGTGGAAGAAAAGCAAAGGAGGTTAAAGAACAAGATTTTAGCTTTTGCAAAAAGGTACTTTTCTCCTGACGAAGTGAAGCTATTAACAGCTATATCAGATCCTGAAATTCAGCGTCGGGAGCTTATTAAATTATGGACTCTCAAGGTAAGCTGGGATCTTTGAATTACTAAAAAGGACATAGGATAATATCTATTGTCAAATTATATGTTAAGAAAAAGTTTTTATGGTTTCCTCTAAAATAAGATGGATCTCTCTTTCAGGAGGCATATGTGAAAGCAGTTGGAAGGGGTTTCTCAGCTGCACCTTTCAATACCTTTACCATTCGTGCTAGAGTCGCAAAAATGGGAGTTTTTAATCATTTTGATCCCCAGCATTCAGAGGTTTGTTGCCAAATTTATTGGGAGAGTCAAATGCAGAATATGCGTGGTAAACGTGCAATTTACAATCTACTTGTCACAGGCATTTTGTTGGTGCAATGATAAGATATTTTGTGTTGGTCTTCAAAACTACAGTTGACTGTTCAACCTTCATGCTGAGTTTTCCGTCGTGCTAATAAAATTTTACCTACTCATGCTTTACATAGGCCTCAGATTTGATGCTCTAAATAAGAGAGGAATTGAAAAAGTAGTGGAGAATTTCTTCATCTATTCTTCTTATTTCTCATGTCTTTCATATCAATAAGTTAGCAAAATTGTTTTACCAAACAAGCTCCGAATTGATAATCTGAGGTGGATCTTTACAACTTTAAAAGCAGGGTTGCTGGCTTGCTTGCTTGCTTAGTTGCTTACAAGTGACAGTTTCTTGTATTTTACATTATGCTTATTTTCTATTTTTACTTTTTGGGGTTTTATCAATTTCAATTGCTATATATTGTTAAAACAGTTAAGAACTTCAGAACTATTGAACTACAAAATTTTGTTGAGTAGCGACTCGTTTCTGATTATGCTATCAGGCATCAGAGATAGTCGTCGAACCTTCTGATGACGCTGAGAATCTCACAAGCAATTGGCAGTTTGCGCTCTTGGATTTAGCTGGTTTTCATTACGCTGCCATTTGCATGGAAAAGGAGAATTCAACTGGAGGTGTGACTCAAAACTCTAACGTGATTAATATGTGGAACAGCATGCTTGAAGTTTTCTGTGTGATTTTTTTGCAGGTGAAGCTAGTGTTCCGATGAGTTTGACCGTGTGGAAAACCATTCCTTTTGTTGAAGATGAACGCGTATCTGGAACTGGCGCAGTTGTCCCCATCAGTGGGTTGATCAAGCAATTGTAATAATAATATACTTTGTTTGAATACCATTTTTATGATTAATAATATACGACCCTGCATTTCCTTAGTATTGCCGTTTTAGGCGATTGGCATTTGTCAGAAATCTGACAATTTTAATTCCATGTCTTTGGTATTAGAAATTCATTTCTATTCACAACTCAGAACATGCAAGTAGCAACACATTTCCTTGATGTTACTAATTTTTGTTTTTTAAAGTTACCGAACATAAACACAAACATAATTCCTTTGAAACTCAGATATGTCTGGAATTTTGATTGAACAACATTCGAATGTGGTGAGGCACGCGCTTGTTGCGACCACAGGAAATTAAAATCCACAAAATGGATGCACAAAACTGAGATACCAAATGACCAGTGGTATAATATGATCGTGTTGTCGGTGTGCGGTTTCACACTAGAACTGGGGAGGCAAGGTTTACAAAATGCGCTGCACTACTCTACTGGGATTCCAAACAATGGCAATAGCCTGTCTAGTTGCTCTAAAACTGTAATTAAGAACATAAACAATGGCAGTGACATGTGAAGATAATAAAATAAAGCAACGTGTATGTACATAGAGAGACAGAAAATGTCATTTCCAATCTCCAAACTTAACACATTCTGAGGAAGAATGATAAAGATCATAGCCGCCCCTTAAACATTGAAATCTAAATGGAAATGGTTTCTGATGCCACAAGTAGCTGGAAATAAAAGGAGGTTTTTCAACAAAAGGAAACATTGCAAAACTAAACACAGTTCATAACTCTATGATCTAACAATAGAACATAACATTCTTGATGTTGGGGCTCAGTGGAGGCAGAGGTCTAACAGAAGCAGCCTCCCTTCGAACTGCAGGTCCCATTCCAGGCCCAGCATCAGCTGCACCAGCTCCTTCTCCCTCGATGTAGTATCTTGCTCTGAAAGCTGCAAGGTGAGCATAGTATGCTGGCGGAACTGGAGATTGAAGACAAAATTTTATGTTTGAGGATACGGCGAGGAAAGGAACATAAACAAATTCAGGGAAGTCGGCAAGGTTTAAGGAACCAACCTACTGAGACAGATCTGGTGCATCTTGCATAACTGCAACATAGTAACACAAGTGATATGAGAACACTTGAGTTATTAAATTGCATCACTGGAGACATAAAACTCCATATTCAAGAAGAGCCTTTTCCAGGTTTTGAATGCTTTAACATAAACTAGAGAAAGATGTTACAGGTTGAGGAAATTACGTATAGCAAAGATTGTTGGTTAGCTTCTGCAAGTTGTCAGCCGCAAATTTGTTCTCATCAAAGAGAACATGATAATGAACAGGCCTGCTTGTTCCCTGTGCACAAGTAAATCAAAATTAGAACCTTTTTCTCGAAACCAAGGAGAAATTACTACAAACACAAAATAGGCTCTGAACTACCTGAATCCCAGCATGGCTGCAGAGGTAGAAGTCAAATTCTAAAGGGTGGCAAATCATTCTGTCGACAACAGTTCCTGGTCATCACAAGGGAATTAAAAACAAGCTCAAGAAAAGGAAATCATATTAAAAAGCAATAATACAAAAGCAATAATCAAAACCGGGTTGGATGTTGCCGCTCTTGTCTGTTTGGGAAGGATTTGTTGGGAAGAGGCGTGTGTGATGCCTCTTCTGCACCACAATGAAGGTAACTGGTGGAAGGTATGACTCCTCCAGCGATTGGCAGGCCTAAAGAGAATAGAAACACTTGAAGGAAACAGAAACACTCCGGCATAAACTTTCTACTAAATTTTGCCCACAGATCAAGCTAACACTATCAGAACCTTTAATTACTTCAGAATACGAAATGCAGCGTACTTAAAGGAGAAGTATAAAGTAGTCCCAAGAATTCAAGAATCTATTGTCATGTATCCTCAAATGGTAAGACAAATTTTCTCTTTCCCTTTTTCAACCATGTGGAATTTTTTGAAATATAAGTCCTTTTCATTCCTAGGTTCAGCTTATTTTGCAGCAAATGAAATCAACAATGTGGAAACATGAGAATATAGATTGCAGTGTAATAGTTTAAACATGAGTATCTAGCGACATCAGAAGCCTCTCACCTTTCTAATGGCATCCATCTCACTGAGCAGCACTTGACTAAACTGGCCTTCACTCACACCATCTCTGTTGCATTTTTAGGAGAAAGTATTAGCAACACTTCACGAAAACAAATGTCGGAACTAAGCATTTTGGAATATCTAAGAAAAGCAAATTCCTGTAGAAGATTATCCTTCTTGGCTTTTCATTTGTTGTTCTTTTGAAAGCAATCAGCAGTTCCCTGAAAATATCAACATGAAAGAACAATTAAGGATAAATTGAGCACTTATCAATAAATGAAACCTATTTGAATCCTACCTGATCATCCCACCATTGACCGGTCCTCTTGTAGGATCCTGTTGCACCTTAAAAAGATCTTGAATGATCTCCTCTCTATGTTGCTGGGCAGAAACCAGGCCCCTGTAGGTGGTGACTGCTGGCCAATCCATTGATGCCACAACCTAAAGTAATGAAAATTCCACTACATTTGGTATATCTTCTTTGTATAATGTATAGGAGGAGAAAAGTGATACGTACTGCTGCTATTGAAGGGCTAGAATCCTCTCCCGGCTGCGGATGGCTTACATCAGCACCAAAGATTATGGTGGGGATGTCAGTCACAACAGGTATGTTCCTGGCAATCGCATCCTCTAACACAGAATTTCTGCCCCCAGTCTACTTGCATCATCGATTATCAATTAGAAAGTTGAAGTTGACAATGAGATTAAGAACCTAAATTGACATCAGAAGAGAGTAAACCTTCACATTAATCTTCAAGGCCACGTTTTCTAGATACTGTGGGCTACACTTCCTAGCATGCTTGGGCTGACAGCACTGAGAGACTATTCCAAGCTCAGTTTCGCATACTCTTTTAATTCTGCCTGTTGAGCATACAGTAAGGAAAAAAAGTAAACTTCAAGCACTCCAAATCATAAGTGTTATAACTGCCATAAGTTATCACTACCATAAGTTATGGTAGTTTGTTTTAACTACCATAAGTTCCACTGAGATCAGGAAGGATGATAATTAACAACTGCAGTGCTTTTCTTTGATCATTGCATGCATGGTGAACATCTGATAATGCTCTCTCTATCTGATTTGGATGACTGGACTGAACAGGATATATAGGATTTGGGTTCACATCCTAGAAAAGAAATGGATTAGTAATGTTATAAGCTTTCAGAGAAAAGATGATGTGCATAGATGTAAAGGATGTAGCTTTACCATTCCTTTGTTCCGGCACATGGAAACAAGATCATGGCAAAAGCCAGAAGTGATTTGTGTACTCAAACTGGAGAAGTTCAAGCAAGTCCAGAAATTGACTTTAGCACCATTATACATTTTCTGCAAAGAAAATAAAATAGCATCCATGGGAGAGAGATGGATGAGCTACTAAAATCAGTTATAAAGGTTTGTTATCATGTCTTGAATAAGGATAATAACTATTACTCACTGCATTGATCATGTTCCACTGCCCCATACGTGGCCTGATCATTCTATCTCTTCCATAATCATTGTACTTAATCTGAGAGGGAAAATCATAATGTGGAATGTTAAGTATTGGTACAATGGAATTAAATTAAATGTTAAGCAGAGTAAAAGTAGAAAATTACCACAGGGGGTGGAAGCACACGAGCATCAATGCATACCAATTCCTTCTTCACATGGACTCCAAATTCTTTAGCTAACTTATCATTTTCATAGTTGTTACTCTCAGCAATCTGCAATGGTTATGTGAAATCAACAAAGAAAACAAAAGAACTACAAAAGCCATTAACAAAGTGAAAAATATACAGTAGGCTTGTGACTGAAATAAAAAACTTTTGCAAGCTTTTGCAAGAAAATTAGACAAGAAAATTTTTCAATGCTAGATTACCCTTTGAATACTCTCTTCCCTCTCTCTAGGTCGCCTGCAGGCCTCTCTTAACAGGGCTGTAACCTGCCTGTCATTTAACTTTTTTGGGTATTTCTGCCCTTCAACAATCTTGCACAGCTACAAAGAGCAAAATATTAACTAAGCAAAATATATATTAAAAAAAAAAGGACAAAATGATTTAGCAAGCTATTTTAATTAACCTCCATTGGCAAATAAATGGGCTTGGGCTCATTTCCAGATTGAAGGGCCGGCCATGAAGCATAAAGAAGTGAAATATTGTATCTCTCTTGGAAATATTCTGTAACAAGCTTCTCCCTTTTATCTTCGGCAAAAAATCTAGAAAGAGAAACAGAACAAGATTGGAAGGTAAGAATAAAATCAACGCAAGTGACTGCCATTTTTTTTAATCGGAAACTATTCTCTTGGACCGATGACCAAATGGGGTGCTTCTATAAGCATCACACTACTCAGTCTGCAGAGAGACATGGGAGTGACTGCCAAATAAACATGCATTAATGAGTGAAAGGCTAAAACAAGGAAAATAAGGATATCCAAACAAAACAAGAAAAAAACCAGTAGTGTGCAATAGCAGATGGACAGTAATTAAACCCAAATAGCAAGGGAACAGTTATAATTATCACAGGAGAAGTGTAGCTCACTTCAGCTTTTTTGTAGGTTGAGATGTAATGCCAGAAACTCGGTAACGCTTTGATTCTCCATGAGCAACTTCAACTTTTACTCCTCTCAAGGCCTTCTTTAGCTGGATTGTCATGGGATTGAATAAGAAACACAGCATATGAGAAACACTCAAGCCAATGCAGTAAATAGTGGTAAAAAATGTAATTATTGAAAATCATCCCATTTCCTAAATCTAACAAATGCATTGGGTGTGCAACAAAACCATTTTGAATGTTGAGGAATACTGCCTTTATTTGATCACTCTCTGAGAAAGTCTTTGAGGCTGCCCTTGTTGGATCTCCAAGATTGAGATACTTTGCCACAAAGTCGACAACCAAAATAGGTTCATAAAAGGCTGTGGCAGACACATCTACCAGAAGAAAGTTTAATCAGTTAGAAATCATTTTTCACCATGAACGTCAGGAGAAAACAAGGAAATCCTAGCATGATATTCAAAAAAATAACTTAATATAAGGTTGAACATAAAGAAAAGAAGAAGCCAGTAATTGAGGATTATTAAACAAATTTATTACCCATATTTAGAGACATTCCCATTTGGGTTGGGCGAAGGCTCTGATAGAATCCTTTCCAGCATTCGACACCAAAACCAATTTCAGATTTGTGGAAGCCAGGAGCGAAAAATGACCTTCCAACAACCGTGCAACTGTAACAGGGCAGAAAAAATTCAATGCGTTTAATCACAATTTACAAGTTCATTCAGTCAAAAGAAACAGCTATAAAATGTTTAATGAAGACAAACTACTTACTTCTTGGAAGGAGATTCCCTAAGGACCACATCAAGAACTTGTATTATATCATGGGGTGCCTCCCTTGATTTGCACTGCAGAAACTGTCTCAAGTGATTAATGTCAGCTCTAGAAGCCAGCTTGACACTGACCTTGAACTCCCTCTCCCTCCTGTTGCATAAAGAAATAAATTATAAATTCCAAGTCAAAGAATAGAAGTAACAAAATTGGAAAAATAATTAAATTATGACAAATCATCATAGAAACTTACTTCATATCTCCAGTTTCATCTCTGTCAATCAACTTAATATTGAAGTCCTTTGAGGTGAAGGGCAAAGCACCAGCAGTGTAAAATCCTTTCCTGCCATCATATGCAGGTAAGCAGCCATTGAAGTGCGTCTTTCCGTGCTTCTCCAGCAGCTCTTTCATTACAGCTCTGTTAACTCCTCTTGATGTAACTTCAGGAGTGATCGAAACCTGTAAAAGAAGTTCCAAATTAGATTTAACCAATGATAGAATTGTAATGGGAAAATAACAATGATGTTAATAATAATAATAAAAAAAAATTTTCTTCAAGAAAAAATGGGAAAAATAGAACAATAATGATATTTGAGGAAGAAAAAGAAATTATGTTGTTTAAAAAACATTTGATAGTGTTTTGTTGACAGCAGTTTTGAGTAGAAAAGCTATTTGTAAAAACACTTTGAAAGCGCTTTTTGAAAATGAACACTCTCTAGCAACTCTATAAGAAGCAATTCAAGTTAGATAAGTGCTTTCATCCAAAAAGTGTTTTGTTTCAAAGAACTGCAAGCAAAATATATGAAAGGGCATTTTAGGTACTTTAAAAGCTCTTTTGATGGTGACTAAAACCAAAAAGTACTGCATGGTGCCAGAAGCAATCCCAATTGCACCAGTGACCAGTGGTATTTCAAACGCCATGAAATACATTAATAACAAGGGCAGAAACAGCCACTTTGTCGCCGTCTCGCTGACAACATTTGCAGTTAAAAGGCAAAAGGCTAAAAACCATTTTCCTCCGCTTTCTCGGAAATCAAACAGCAAGAGGTTAATGTTGTGAAAACGAACCAGAAAAGATAAAGAAAACAATGCTAACCAAACACAAACAGCAGCATAAAATGAGCCAATGAACAAGAAACGTTGAACACGTTTTGACGGAAATAACAAATCACGAAACTCTATTTCTAGTATAAAACGGAAAACAGATTTTCAAATTTTGGAAAACCTGAGTAAAATGAGAAATACTCAACTCAAAGAAAAACAAAAGACATTGTGAGACAGATCGATTGTAGAACTAGTCCACTTAGTGGGTGTTGTTAAGGAACTTGAAAGAGATTTTTGAAAATGAACTTTCCTGAGCAGTTGTCACTTCACCATTGATCTGGAAAACATTTTTCTCTATTTCAATCAAGGACGCACAAAATAAGCATGAAAGTACTTTTCAGGCACTCAAAAGCGCTCTTGACGGTAAACAAACAAACACTCTAAAAACTTCTCAACATCTCTGACACCGAAGTTCGGACATGGATTTAATATTTTCCAGTGTTCCCTTCGTTTCCTCTGGTTTTCTGGGAAACCAAACAGAGAGAATGTTGTGATGACGAAATAAAAGAAAAAGTACAAATCAAGTGGGAAAAAAAAAACAATGAACGAGAAACGTTGACGTAAAAAAGCAAGGAAAACACCGATAAAAAAATTAAAAATCGATTAAACATATAAACAATACTCAAACAAATATAAAAAAAAAATACTCAACTCAAACAAATATGAGCAAAATGATAGTATATTAGCTCATTTAAGTTTTGGGCATGTAAGTTGAAGAGAACGGTCAATATTCTTCAATTTTCATTTATTTTTTTAAACATCAAAGCTTTACAAACAACTCATAAACCGGTTACAAAACTCTTGTTCATGCTATTATCAGAGTTAAATATGTACACACCAAAAGAAAAAAAAAACAAATAAATAAAATAAATATTTTAAGATATATATATTTTACATCGTAGTGGTAGAGGTCACGGCCTGTGAGCTCAACCAGGAAGTGGTTGGCTCTAATGAGGCAACGAGTTCCCGCCGTGCCGTAGCTTGGCCTCGGCGGGAACTTCACCGTAACGGCCTTGGAAGAAGAAGCCGCTGCCGCTGGCTTTGCTTGAACAGCAGGCGGCGGTGGCTGAGGTGTGTTCGGTCGTTGAGGTTGGAGAACAAGGCGTTGTTCCAGCTTGGAGCTTAGACGGCTCGCCGGAGCTGACGATGAGCTCGAACCTCGACCACCATTACCACTTCCTCTTCGGTACATTTTAGCTGAGAGTTCTGTTTTGTGTGTTTGGGAAAAAGAGAGAGAAAAGGAAGAATGAGAGAGAGAGAGAGAGTGTTGTGACAAATATTGAGAAGCTGAGAGGTTTATGAAGAGGGAGCCTTGGAGGGAGGTGCGTTATCGTGCTTTCATTTGTACACTAATATATTGCATCACACATGAATCAGGACACCACACGTGGAGTTTGAGGTAATTTAATATTTGGTCTGTTATTGTTAAATGGATGATTGTGCGTATATCAGTCACTGAATTATTTGCTTATACACGCGTATTGGGATCTCTCGTAAATATTCCAAGTCAATCTTTGGTTCGCAGGAGCGCTATTAACGTGTGAATCGGAATCAGGAGGGCTGATCAGACGGTTGAGAGCAGTGGAATTGGCGTGGAGCGGAGATAACTGATTAACTGGTGGTATGGGTTGTATTGGAGAGATGAGTTAGCAAAAGTGTGCGAGGTGAGAGGATAGGAGAAAACGTGCCATGCAAGGAAATAACCAGCGGTACTTTGGTGATTTAGATGCTTTTTAGAGGCATGTTTATGAAAAGAAATGATCCTTTCTTCACCTGATGGCCGGTACGCTAGCAAAGAAAAGTGCACGGTGGTAGCCCGACCAATTAATGAATTTTGTTCCGTTGATCCATAGTATAGGGGTGGGAACTCAATTCAGCTTTAAGGGTGCAAATCGAATCAGAAATTTAAGAAGATAGAGCAAATTCAAACTTCACCTACTATTCCTTAATTACACAAATTTATATTAATAGATCGAGACGAAAAAATTACACAAAATTAAGTTTGATATAAATCATTGACTGACCCCTATCATTCCCTAATAAAATACGCATTAGTTTCTTTATTCTTCGTTTATCCACAACCATTTATTAGTTCATCTGGACACATATTGTTCGTCTATTATTATGATACAAGATATTTAATAACTAATTACTAGACAAAAATAATTAGGTAGATAAAAATTATTCAATGTACTTTTTATGGATAAATGTAGCACACCTAATATAGACAAATATAAGGATAGAAGACTCATCGGTTTTGATTTGTGGTTTATTGAACTAAGAATTGGTTCACCATTTAAAATTAAAAAGAAAAGAAGAAAATTATTATTTATTTATAGATAATAGCATTTATTTGTTATAAAACTATTTTATATTAATATTTTTCTCTTCTTTTTTTTTTTTTGGTACAAATCATGAATTGTGATGGTTACAATTGAATTGAACTAAGAAAAATGATCATATTAAGGAGAAAAGTCCAAAATTTTAGCTAATACAAAAGAAAAATTGTCAAATTTCTTAAACCAAATAATAATAAATCGAATCGAATTATTTTAGTTCTATTCTTCAATTTGGTTTATATATTTCTGAATCAATTGGTTCAATTTTGTTCGGTTCTGCCCTCAAACGAATCGGTTAGTACCCACCTTTAGTAGTGATAAACTCGAAGGAAACGGAGTTTATTTTTACAACATTCAATTGGAAGTTGACCACTTTCTTACTTTGTAAAAGGACTAATTATCTCCTTTTTAGTATTTGTATAGAATTAAGATCAGGACTTACCTGTTTGGTATCAAAGTTATATACATATAAATAATAAATAAATAAATAAATAAATAAATAAATAATAAATATACATACATACATACATATATACATACATACATATATATATATGTATGTATGTATATACATATATATGTATGAATGTATGTATAGTATATTATATTTGATAATTATGATTAAATAATATTTTTTTATAAAACTAATAAAAGTATTATAAATTTTTCGTTAAATAATTATTAGATACATAAATAATAACTACCAAGTATTTACTAAACTCTTTGTAGCTATAGTTTTTAGGCCACAACTTCCCCATAACAGTAAAAGACAGAGGCAAATATAGGCGGGGGTACGTTCGCAGCACGACGCAGAGAGAGCGATGCTCGCTTTCTGGCAAAGCAGAGGTCTGTGGGGCCCACTCCCAGAATTAGGAGAGGCAGGCTATACCGCACGAGGGATCAGAGAGCTGATCCGTGACAAATTGCATGGAAATGTCTTACATGACGACAAATGGATAATTTCCACGTCACACAATATTAGTGACTGTTCCCTGTTTAATTTTTCATTGGATGATAAATTGATAATTTTGAAAAAGAAAAAATGTGATTGATTTAAGCTTAAAACAGTGAATTAAAGAGAGAAAAAAATACAAAAGAAAACGCAATTGCGTTATAGATGTTCCAAGCTCACAAGTCACAGCCATGGGAAATTGAATTCTTCTTCTATATAAGCTCACAAGTCACAGCCATGGGAAATTGAATTCTTCTTCTATATGACAATCAAAATTTCATAAAGAAGTGAAGTGAATACCATTAAAATCTAAAAATGGTATTTCAAATGGGAAATGTTTCAGGTTTCACCTATATTTCTGCCAATGGAGATTCATTAATAGGTGCATTTTTGTCACACCAATATTTACGGAAAAAATAATAATTTATCAGGAAAAGTACGGTTATCCAGCTTGCAAAAGCAAAATGATTTCTGGCTTCTGGTTTTTGTCAAGATCAAGTCTCAAATTAGCAATTGCCGCACCAAGGGATATTGCTGCTACATGCCCTGCATCTTCCATTTCTCTTCATACCTAGGCCATAAAGCTACTTTGGAAGCAGCTTTATCTCGGGAAATAATCCATTTTATGCACATTAACATCTTCAGTCTTAGGTTTTTGGCACCAGGAGACTATACTGCATTAGCTAGCTCCCTTCAGTCTCCTTCATCACTCTTCATGGTGAGTTACTGAGTTCTCATGGAGAGCCAGCATTTCCATTTGCTGATGATAACCTTCTTCTGCAACCACTAGCAACTTAGCCATTTTCAAAGCAAGTTTGCCAGCATCTTGCATGCACTTTGATTCAAAGAGGGCAAGTTGTTTTCTTTTACCAGTAATCTTTGCAAGAACAGAATCCACTTTTGAAATGATGGAACCGGGTTGCATCTCTGACAATAAATTGACGATCCACAATCTTGCTAACCAACTTTATAAACAAGTGACAGGCTCCACATATCCTCAAGTTTTTCATCACTACAATCTCTGTTCCCGGACTAGTGTTTATGATCCCAAATGCAATCGCCAACTTTTCACTATGCACTCCCATATCATTCAAATGTTCTTCACTGTTCTCCTGATGACTCCTCTTAGTCCCATCATGTTCCTGGACTAAGTTTTCTAACTCGTCCAACATCCTATATATTTCCACTGTTTGATGGTGATTTCTGTCCCCAACCATGAAGAGGTGAACTCTCCCTTTGAGTTCAACATAACTGTACCCAGGATCTTTTTTAAGCCTTTGCTCTCTCATCATCACTCTAACCCTCATTATCCCATCCAAATTTCTAGTCTCAGAGTATATATTAGATAACAATACATAGTAACCAGTATTTGTGGGTTCAAGCTTAATTACCTTTTCAAAAGCTAGCTCTGCTAGCTCTACATTTTTGTGGATTTTACAAGCACCCAAAAGAGCCCCCCACACGGCACCATCAGGTTCTACTGGCATCGATTCAATAAGCTCCAGGGCTTCATTCAGCTGACCTGCTCGGCCTAGAAGATCTACCATACAAGTGTAATGCTCCGGACCTGGCTGCAACCCGTATTTGTTCTCCATTGCATAAAAATATTCCAAACCCTTATCAGTCAGTCCTGCATGGCTACAAGCAGACAAAACACTTACAAATGCTGTTCCATCAGGCCTAATACCGCTCTTAGTCATCTCATCAAAGAGCTGCACCGCTACCTCTCCATGTCCATGAATTCCATATCCACCTATGATTGCTGTCCATGAAACCACAGTCTTTCTAGGCATGCCATCAAAAATAGCACGAGCTTTGTTCAAATCACCACACCTAGCATACATATTAATCAAAGCATTATTCAAAAATGGGTTCGAACCAAAACCATTTGCTTCAATCCGCTGTCCAACCTCGAGACCAACACTATGTGCACCAAGGTGAGCACAAGATGAAAGAACCCCAACGAACGTAACAGCATCTGGACAAACTCCTAATGATTTCATTTCTCTATAAAGCTCTAAAACATGAGTAGCAAGCCCATTTTGTGCATACCCAGAAATCATAGCATTCCAAGTAATCAGACCCTTTTCAGGTACTTGATCAAACAACTTCCTTCCGTAGTCAACAGACCCGCATTTCGCATACATTGTCACTAAACAATTTGCTACAGAAAAATCAAAATCCAAGCCAAATTTCACACAAATACAATGCCAAAACATACCAAGCCACAGATATCCCGGGTCCACACATATCGGTAACAAACAAAGCATTGTAACAGAATTAATCTCCACTCCCTGCTCCCTCATTTTACCAAACAAAGAAACAGCATCAGAAACAAGCGAATTCAACACATACCCAGATATCAAAGCATTGTAACAAACGGTCAAATTCGTTGACTCTATACTTTCATCGAACACCTTCCGCGCATTATCAACTAAACGACATTTACAATACAAACTAACAAGAGAGGTAAGCACAAAGGGTTCCAATTCACACCCAGACCTGATGACGTGGCAGTGGAGCTGTGAACCAGCAAATGGAAGCGAAAGCGAGCTACAGGATTTAAGGGCGAAAGGGAAAGTGAAGGCATTTGGAGTCACACCGTAACAGAGCATTTGGCGATAGAGAAAGAGAGCTTCCGTGAAGAGTGATTGGTTTGCTAGCTCTCTTAAGCGTGTGTTCCATGGACTCGTTGCTGTTATTGGAGGGGTTTTGGGAATTTGGAAGCGAAATTGTCCGGTGGCTTTGTGAGGGTTAAGCGAGGGTTTTATGGTCATTTATAAAAAAAGGTTAACGCACAATCGTGTTAATTTTGGCGGGCGGGAGAAGTAAATGAGATGAGAAAATCATAAAATACGTTTCGGCTTGAGGAAGAAATATCCGTTTTAAGAGAACCAACGATACGTTTCGGAAAATTATTGTTTCTTCGTATGGTATTTGAGTCTTGAGACGAGGGTTTGCCTAAGTTACATTTATGTTACTTATAACTTGGCAAGTAAATTAGGGGCAGATTCAAGATTTTTTATTACGCTGGATTAATTTATAAATTAATTGTAAAAGTTTATGTGAATATTGGTCATATAAAATAGTAGAAACAACACTCATATCGAGTAATGCGGCATCGAAACTCTTATTACATATAAAATATAAAAGAATGACAATAATGCAATAATAAGCTTGTAATATAGATTATTAAAATTATGCATGAAAAGGATTATTTATGAAATTCTTTTTCATTTTAGTAATAGAAAATGTGAAATACTTGAATAATTAGATTTAATGAAAAGAAAAAGAACAAGTATATATAACCGTGAAGCAAATAAATAATGAAATTATTAAAAATGTTATTAATTGTTACTATGTCATTTTGTAACTTTCTAATATCACTAACGATGTTATACTAACGTACATTTTTTTAACCATGATATTTTTTGTAATACGTGAAAGTAGTAGCAACATTATAGCTCCTAATAATTTTAATTTATTCAATAAATGTATGATTTAATCATTTTATAAAATAAATCTTTAATTATAATTAAAAAAAAAGAGTTGAATTGGAGACATATCTAAAATAAAATAAAATTTTTATTATTACATGAATTATTATAAAACAAAAGAATTATGAATGAAATTTTCCTGAGATAGGTTGGGCTGTAGGTCTACCACTAAAAACAATGAAAAAATAAATGATAAAACAATGGGTCAAGTGGGTTAATGGTTGAATTTTACTTGACTATAAGTTACATTAAATGCATCTTAGAGAGACTTAAAGAAGACTATAGTTAAAATTTCTATAATATTGAGGAGTTCAAATGTAAAATTTCCAAGAAATGAACTAAAATCTTAATTAAAGAAGAGAGCCCTTATCTCTCCTGGATTTTTCTTTAATATGCACAGGTATCTTATCAACGTTATCATGACTAAGCCCTCTAATTAAAGCACATGTTAAGAAATGATTTTGAGGTTGGAATCTTAGTGATAGCCTAACATCTTGTTAAAACGAATGTTTTTTTTTTATATATTAAATTATTTAGTATTTGAAGATCATATTAGTCTTTGACTAATCCATATTCAAATAGAGTATGACCATTAGTGCGGTAAAACTCTCCAACAAGTATTTAGGACAACTACGTTCTCAAGTTTCAAATCAACGACCTTGATTAAAGAGAAATTTAATTGACAATTACATAACAATTAACCATACATCATTGAGAAGATCACTGTTAGAGTTTATAGTCCCATTTATTATTTTGGCCAATAATTTGTTTAGCATTGATGCTTTAATTACGAATGTATGCAAACAGCTAGAAAAGAAGAGAATAAATATATTTAGAAATGGCAGTCATTTCAGTGCCCAGCAACAGCAATGAATATGATGCCCTTGATTTTCAAACTTATCTAAAATAAATTTAAAGAGTATCAATAATACTGATCAATAGGTCCAACATAACAGTTTTCGGAGCTTAGCTAAGGATAAAGAGAAAAATTATTACACTGGCAAAAACTTTGTAAGATGGAGGCAATAACAAGAGAATCATCATCTACCGAACATGTGTCAATACAAAATTGGTCGCTGAGCTTCAACTCCGGTGTCGGTGGCGGCGGCGGCGGCGGCAGCAGCGGAGGAGATGGAGCAAAAGTCGAAAAGGCGACGGGGTAGTAAAAATTAGTTCTAGCTCCTTCTATGCCACTGAAAGAGATGGCTGAAAGATCATATGCAATTGCAGCTTCTTCAGCAGTGTCAAATGTGCCTAGCCAATGTCTTTCTTTAGTGTGTGGGTTTCTAATCTCGGCGGCATATCTCCCCCACGGCCGTCGCCGGACTCCGAGGTACCTACTGGACTGCCTTGAGCTTCTCTTTGGATTCCTGTAAAGCAATTCGGGAAGATTTTCCATTGAAATGATGATCAATGTAGGGTTTAGTTGGTTATATATATATATATATATATATAGGACAATCTGAAGTGGCTCTTGTTTATTAAAGTTATAAGCAGCCATATTTTTTTGGTTTTAGTGGGGCAGGTGAGATTGCATTGTCTATGATATAATTAAGAAACACATATAAAATGTTTATACACATATTTTGTTTGTGTAATGGTTGTTTATGTGTTACCTACCATTCCTTAAATTCCTCGATCACGACACGATTAGGGTGACAAAATGCGTAAATTCTTGCAGCCAATTGTATTATATACATTGCTTCTGTGGACTTATTTTTTATTTTTATTTATTTTTATTTTTTTGTTTTAATCTTACATCCAAACTTCAATAAACATACACATTACTTCTATTTGTAGAGGTTAAAAATCTGCAGTGTCATATCGGTCCAAACAAAAAAAAAAAAAATTGAAGTCCAATCATGCTATCTCTTTGGACCGTGTCTTATTCTTAAGCACATCTAGATTTTGGATTCTCTCATGCTATTTCATCAACCCCTACCCTTTTTTTTTTTTGGTTAGGCTTGTGCCGTACTGCAGCTAGCGTGACCAATTTTACATCTTTAGTTTGTGAATTCAGTACTAACAGATAGGTAAATCTTTAGTTTTGCAAAGAGATGAGAATTGAAAAAAGGATCAAATTTGCGTTTATTGGCATTGTGACAAAACAAAACTATTAATTTTTTTAACCAAACAGTAAATTTGAATTTATGCAATCAACCTTCGCTATAATTTGTTCTCGGTTTGAATGAAATCCATTTTAATTCAAAGAAAAAAATAAAAAAAAATAAAAATTTTTATATTATAAGTACGTAAATAATGTTTTTAAGGGGTGTAGGGTCTTGGGACGTGCTACTCTCTTATAGGTCCACGTGATCAACAAACAAAACGTTACCATACACCGGGTAGTTTCTGATCCATAGACTGGATAAAATAATCTACAAGATATCCGTCTCGAAGAATACTAACGGATAAAATAACAACTCGTAGGGAAAAGAATATTCAGACGGGAGCGGGCAGTGGAGTGGACATGGAAGCAGTGCAATTTTCGACCGTTGCTTCCCGCCATTTCTCAGCGACTAGCAAAACCTTCTACAATTCCAGAAAATCGGCGGGAAAATCCACTAAGTTTGTTTCCTTGTGGGCCGGCTCCAGCAACCCTGCTCGGCTCTCTTCCACTTCGAGAAATTTGTTCACCGTAAGTACAACGAAACTGTAGCCTTTGTCTTTTGGTTTCAATATTAAAAAAAATATATAATTTTATTTATTTCTGGTTTAAATTGTTTACAGAGGGAGATATGGGGCTTGATAAAATTTAAAAGTGTTGCTATTAGAAGAAATGGTAGAAGAAGTTTGATAGTGAGAGCAGAAATGTTTGGGCAGTTAACAAGCGGCCTCGAGGCAGCTTGGAACAAGCTCAAAGGAGAAGGTTTGTTTTTTTTTTTTTATTTTTTATATTTTTATTTTTTGAAAATATAGCAATATTATTGAATTGAACTATGAATGGTCATCTCTAAGATACTGATTTGTACAAGTATAAATTGCTCTATATTAGTGTAATTGCTCTATATTAGTGTAAGAAGCTACGCATTGTGGTACTGGGTTTACGACAAACTTGCAATTTCGCAAACAAAGCTAACCCATGTGACCTAACTTGTTTATTTGGATTTTTCAGTTCTTGCTTTAAGGTTAAATATTGTCTTTCTTGCCGAAAATGCCAACCAAATGATTTGTTCTTATGAGTGTTTTCTTAATGCAACAGAGACTTTAACCAAGGAGAATATTGTGGAACCCATGAGAGACATTAGGAGAGCTCTTCTGGAAGCAGATGTGAGTGGGTTTATAAGATCAAGTGTGACAATTGTTCACATATGCATATGGTATAAAATGGTTGCTTTGTTGACAGGTAAGTCTTCCTGTTGTCAGAAGGTTTGTCCAAGCAGTCAGTGAACAAGCAGTTGGTGTGGGCCTGATTCGGGGAGTAAGACCTGATCAGCAACTGGTCAAGGTATAAATTATTATTAACTCAATGATTTTTCAAATGGAAATGTTTTGAGTACTTTTAATCTTTTACAGAATTAAAATTGAGTTATTGTAATATTTGTGGTCGTTTGAATTTGAAAAATAGTAATGAATTAAGAAAAAAGGTACTCTTGTTATTGTGCATCATGGCATTAATAAATGAGCATCTTCATTGCTTTTCACTTGACATATTTGGTGGATGTCTTTTGATTGTTATTTTTTTTTCCCTGCATTTTTATGGAACATAATCTCTTTTACGCATAGCACTTCTTGCTGATTGGTGAGCAGTGTACCATTTACTTGATATTTTTATTGGAAGTTTGCTTAAAACTGGCTAGGGCCTGATTATTTTCAAATTCGAAAAAGGATATGCAGATTCTATTGACTTGTTGATGGTGATAATCCTATGGATGTAAAATTTTGCAGATTGTTCATGATGAACTTTTGAAATTGATGGGTGGAGAGGTGTCTGAGTTAGTTTTTGCAAAATCAAGACCCACTGTGATACTACTGGCTGGTCTACAAGGAGTTGGAAAGACAACTGTTTCAGCAAAGTTAGCTAATTATCTTAAGAAACAGGTGCATTCGATCCCTCCTTCCTACTCCTTCTTTGCTGTTGGTATGTGTATATTTTTGTGAACACCAACTTTTAGCTTACTTTTTGCTGACAATTACATGGCATTGATTACAGGGAAAGAGTTGCATGCTTGTTGCTGGAGATGTGTACAGACCTGCTGCTATTGACCAACTTGTTATTCTGGGTGAACAGGTACTGTAATTTTACTGTTAAGAGGAGTAATGTGGTTCAAATTGAAAAAATCTGTATCTTATGTTGGTACTTATTTTGCTTCTCAATAGTTATAAGATTCATGTGATTTTTACCTAAGATGTAAAGTATACTATCTGGTCAAACACATTAATGCAACACTGTTTCAACTATAGTCACTAACCTGACAGGTAGGTGTACATGATATTATATTTCATCTAAAACATGATAAGAAGAAAAATGGAGAAAGAACAAATGTCTTATTAAAAGGTAAATTTTGGATTACCACCCTCGTGAATTGGCTATTTTCAAACCACTTCCCTTACTTTTGAAAACCTCAAGTCACCCACATTTTTGTTCAAAAGATAAGGGAAACATGGGGGTGGGTTGATGAATTCTTTTTGTCTTCTTAAAAAATAATGGGGTAAATTGAGGTTTTCAAAAGTAAGAGGATGATTTGAAGTCAATTCATGAGGGGATAATCCGAAATTAACTCTATATTTAAAGTATGGGAAAAGTCCCAGCCTTGCACAGGTTTGTGATCTCAACGTCTTATTCCCAATGATTAGCTATTGAATTTATAAACATGGTGCAGAAATATTGATAATGATAACATTTGTGGGTACAAAAGTCATGCTTAACTGACTTTTACAATGCATCAGCCTTTACTTATTCATGAAAGTAAAATGATAGGATGCCTTTTTGACTCCTTAGTACTTCTAGTTGAAGTCACAATCATAAAATATGTTAATTTTCTGTATTCATATTGTCTTTCTTTATCAATTACATACCGAAAGGAGTACTTCTAGTTTTTTCTCATATTCAGTAATAGCTTGTGACAGGTAGGTGTGCCAGTTTATACAGCAGGGACTGAGGTTAAACCATCACAAATAGCCAAGCAAGGTTTAGAAGAAGCCAAAAAGAAAAACGTAGATGTAGTCATAGTAGATACTGCTGGAAGGCTTCAGGTAACACTTTCTTGTATTCGAGATAATCTTATTCATAGTTTTGGGATGTTGTCTTGATATTTTCTATTGAGTAAATACTTCTAACATCTTGACCTGATCTACCGTACATGTTGGTTTCTTTAATTTTTGAATAGATAGATAAAGCAATGATGGATGAGTTGAAAGATGTGAAACGTGTATTGAATCCTACTGAGGTTTTGCTAGTTGTGGATGCAATGACTGGCCAAGAAGCTGCAGGTACACTAATATGCATTACTCATGCTATGCCCATATCTCTGCTGTGTGCTAAATATTACCGTCTTTCTTTCTATGCTTGTTTGTATGCCCTTCTTTTATTGTTGAAAATCAGGTAAACCATGTAGCTCAGGTCAAAAGAAGTCTCCTAACTAGGCAATTCCAATTCTGCAGTTCTTTTGCAAGCTGTCCTATAAACTGTCAAATAATGGGCTTTAATCAATGATTTGGATCTTGTAATACTTGATTTGCGTCCCTTTTTTTATATTCTTTAATTTACTAATGTAGCAACAACAATTACGACTACTATCAGCATATACTCATCTTCTTATTTCTTTGAATTCACAGCCCTGGTCACAACATTCAACATTGAGATAGGGATTACAGGTGCCATTTTGACAAAGTTAGATGGAGATTCTAGGGGTGGTGCGGCTTTGAGTGTTAAAGAGGTTTGACTACTGGTTGCCTTAGTTTTTCGTCAAATGTTTCATTTTATTGGAGTCTTTTTATTAAGCAATGATTTATTATGCTTTCTCGTTCTTTTACCCGTGTTCATTACGAATTTTGTTGACACGCTCATCAATCTGTTTATTTAGCATCATATACCTTATGAAGCTAGTTTCTTTTTCCTACAACAAACTTTCCCATTTTCTTTTTATTGAACTGGTTTTATGATTGCTGCCTGTATTAGATAGTGGTCATGGGTAATGTTTTTGAAGAGATATTAAGTATGAGTTGTTAAAATTATTGAAAAAACAATGGAAAGAGGTATATAGTTTGCTGAAAAATGACACCTATTGCAGCGAAGCTGAAGCCAGCTAGATTTTGAGTTTCTGTTATACTACAAGGCTAGATCTTTTTCGACCTGATCCACTATGAAATTGGATTGGATATATGAGAGCTGGTTTTACAATATCCTTGCGCCAAAGTGCATAAGTTGAGGTCCATGATATATGTTTTGTCTGCATATCTCTTGAGAACACCAGTACAACTGCTTCACCTATATCCCGTATAGTATGTGAAATTTTAAGCAAGAAGTAGGTACTTTAATGTGCTATCTCAAATATTTTAATGGAGGCTGATTAATATCTTTGAACAAAATGGAAACAATTTATGAAATGTTTTATTTGACTATTTTAAGGGCTCAAACTTTTGACAGTTCTATTACTTGTTTGTTTGTGTCAATTGTAGCTGGATTAAAATGTTATCGAATGGAGTCCTCCATTTTCTCTTTTCAAATTAATGCCTGAATGAACACAGGTATCAGGAAAGCCAATAAAACTTGTCGGACGAGGAGAACAAATGGAGGACCTTGAACCTTTCTACCCAGATCGCATGGCTGGACGTATCTTAGGAATGGGAGATGTTCTCTCATTTGTAGAGAAGGCACAAGAAGTTGTAAGTTTCAAATATATCTGGTTTCATATCTCTACAAAGAGAAAATGTTTTGATGCATATTGAATCATGTTCACAGATGCAACAAGAAGATGCTGAAGAAATACAAAAGAAGATAATGAGCGCAAAGTTCGACTTCAATGATTTCTTAAAGCAAACTCGTACTGTTGCACGTATGGGTTCGATGAGTCGTGTTATAGGAATGATCCCTGGAATGGGGAAGGTATGTATGCCAAAATTTCCAGTTTTTGTGGTGCAGTTGCATTACTTTTCTTGTATCTAGTTACATATAAGACTGATTAGCTGAATAGTGGCAATTTCTGTGATGTAACTGGTCTATCAATTAAACCGTGAAATGGTGCTTTGATTAACTCTCCTCTGTGTGTATTCAAACAGATAACTCCTGCACAAGTTCGAGAAGCAGAGAAGAGTTTAAAAATAATGGAAGCAATGATTGAAGCAATGACCCCTGGTATCTTCTTTTTCTCTATAATAATTATTGGACTCACTTTTAAACGATAAAAGTTGACCTCGCATCTTCATTCTCTCTTCTGCAGAGGAAAGGGAGAAACCCGAACTGTTGGCTGAATCTCCTGTCAGAAGAAAAAGAGTTGCACAAGATTCTGGGAAAACAGAACAGCAGGTATGCTTCTTTGCTTCTTGATGCAAGTTGATATACCAAGTTCATCTTGGCTATGCTGAATAGTGATGCAAGTTGATATACCAAGTTCATCTTGGCTATGCTGAATAGTGAGGATGTCTTATCTATGTATACTCATGTGAACTGTAATTTATCCTGTCAATATTAGGTGAGCCAACTTGTGGCTCAACTGTTCCAAATGCGTGTGCGTATGAAGAACTTAATGGGTGTAATGGAAGGTGGTTCAATTCCTGCACTGAGCAATCTTGAGGATACCCTTAAATCTGAACAGAAGGTGCATTGCTTGCTTATGTTACTTGCTTATGAGTGCCTATGCTTTCTGAATGTATTCCTTCCACCATTGTGGGTGGACTAAACAATCTTATTTTTCCTCCCACAAAATCAAATTTCATTTATCCACAGAAACTACAACGACAGCAAATTTCCTGGCCAATACTATGAATAAACAACTGTTGGCATGAGCATTAATTGATGAATATCGCTGTCTATTTATATTTCCGTTTGATTCAGAGAAGTTCCATATAAAATTTTTCCTCACCATCTTTGTGTGTTATATGCTGTATTCTACGAGTTATATCCTGTTTTGTATCGTAGGCTCCTCCTGGTACTGCAAGGAGGAAGAGAAGATCAGAATCAAGGAGGCAGTTCGTTGACTCAGCATCAACAA
Source organism: Murraya paniculata (assembly GCA_030449075.1). Classification (NCBI taxonomy): domain Eukaryota; kingdom Viridiplantae; phylum Streptophyta; class Magnoliopsida; order Sapindales; family Rutaceae; genus Murraya; species Murraya paniculata. The sequence continues at coordinate 240,725 of JAEVFN010000020.1, read as the reverse complement.
GGCCAAGTCCTCGTGGTTTTGGGGGTGGGAGCTAGATCTAAGCTAGTCAGCTGCAAACAGCAGAGTGGCCTCCAGACAAACAGTAAAAGAACCTTAAATTCTTACTCACTCGCAGGTATCTCTACTTATGAAGTTAAGAGTTTCCAAGGTTGTTTGAGCTGTAAAAATTCATCAATTAATGTAACCAAGCACGGAATCGCCACCTTGTGTCTTTTAAGTACTGTACTTTTATGTATGTTAACCAATGACACTTGCATTGACATGTGAGATTGTGAGATTGAAAACGAAAGCTAGAATGAAATGAGTTGTATGAAGGGCAATATAAACACCTCAGATTCATGATTCCCTTTTGCCATTTTGACTATTCTTTTGGATTCAGATATAAATATTCTTTTATTTAACATTCAATGAGAGCATTTACATCCTCATAATTTACAAAAGTTAGTAAATTCCGGCAGATTTCCAAACAAGAGGAATCAGAAAAACAAAGTCGTTGAGACCCATGAAACATTAACAGCTTATTAGCATCTGGGACACTTCCGTAAGTCAAAAATGAAAGTACTTTCTATTGATAATTTGAAAATCACAACCACGTGTCCACTTAAAGGAGGAGGATTTTCTTGTGGATAAAAACGGCAAGATCAGATAGAATTCCTTAGCTACCGTAGAGATACTTCCGCTGATGTTAATGTAGCATTGAACCCGGGCCAGAATAACAATGCGGAAGTTGATCCTGGAGCTTCCCATATGGTTACTCTTTGCACATCGAAGTAATTTTTGGCACACAAAGTTGGAACAAATATTGAACTCGGTTCAATCTTGTAAACAAATATTGAACTCGGTTCAATCTTTGTAAACAAATGATCCCATTATCAGATCCCTGAAAATGATATTATATTGATGCCTTATCTTGCAAAAGAGATATATAACCGTTACTGCAATCTTTACAATCTATTAGGGAAAAGCACATTTGATCTGAGTTCATTGCTACAGAAATAAAAGTCAGAAACATTACTACGTGAACTATGCCAAGTACTTAAACATAGTAGGGTCCTTGGAATCTCTTTCAATAAACTCTCGATTGATCAAGTCTTCAATCCGGCTCTTGATTGCTTTGATTTCAGGCTTGAAGCTGTGGCTCAACATCTCAACACACTCTGAAATTAGTTGTTGATAACCCAAAACTTTCCGGCTCTTCATTATCCGCACAAGGGCTGCATCAATGTTATGTCTCCTGTCCTTACCAACATCTTCATCAATCTTCCTTCTGTCGTCAACTAGTGGTAGAGGTATTCTAATCCTCCTCATTCTGTCAGTGAATTTCGCGTTGAATTCAAAAGAGTCAGATTGAGAAATCGTCTTTGTATTAGGCTCCTTATTGAGGATCTTATACTTGGAACATGACAGTGAATGGAGGACTCTGATCAAATCACCTTCGTTCAAGTTCAACTGAGTCAGAATTTCTGAAAAGCTCAGTCTATCCGCTTCATTGAATAGCATAAGACAAGCAGCCTGATAAGTTGACACAATAAGTTCTATAGCTTTCTGCTCAAATTTGCCATTGACGTGGCAATTTCCCAATGAATAAATCCATTTGAGTTTTCTCACTTTTGTTTTTGTTCCATAGAACTTTTTGAAAGATTCTACACCCTTGACCATCTCAGAAGGAAGGTTGAGATCAGAGAACTTATAACTAGGCCAGGATCCAGTTGTGAGGACCGTAACTGATAAATCAAACTGGGGTTTTTCATTCAGGTTACTGCTAAACCAATCATCAAGAGCTGTCTGATTTTCCCTTGCAAGCACCACATCAGTTATCATCCCCTCCATCTTTGTTGTAAAATGCCCACCAGAATGCTGCTTCAGCTTACTTAAGAAAGTCTTATCATAGTCCTTATTACCACCCTTATCGAAAAGTAGCCTCCGAGCAAGCTTCTTCCTATAGAATTCAGCAAAAAGATCTTTATATTTGAAGTAGTGAAGCAGCGCAATTACCTTATCCATTGTTCGTTCAACAGTTTCATCACTCAATTTCTGAGCATCACTGTTCTTGAAAAGATTGTCACAAAATGTAGCCAATATTTCAGCACTTGAAATTTCAACAATGGATTCGTTACAAAGTACCTCAAAGGCTTCTTTCAGTGCCATTTGAAAAAGCTTGTGATCTCCAAAACAAATGCTTACATACGCCATGAATTTGTCATGGAACTCCAATATTTTCCCAACAAAATTCTGTTCCATGGTTGCAGTCTTATTCCTCACATCTTCCTCAGCCTGATGAACCAAAGCTTTCCCTTGATCTATAATATATTGCTTAAAAATATCCGCCACTGGCTTCAATGCAGTTGGTATTTCATCATACAGCCTGAAAATCCTGGAAAGATCATCAAACTTTTCTTCTGTAATCAATGCACGGCATCCAGATTGCTTGTTTTCAAGCAATTGATTCTGGTGCACAACCAGTAACTCGTGTTGAACTTTCTCAATCAACTTTGACTCGCTGCACTTATGGAAGTAACACACAGCTCTATCTCTTTCTTTCTTCAAACACTCCTCCACTTTTATCATATACTCCGGACATGAATCATTCAAAATCCAACTACTAGCCTTGCGCAAATAATAACAACCCGTGTCATCAATCATCTGTTCTTCGAAATCCTGGTAGTAAAAGTCCATATCTAGGATTCCTATCCCAACAAAAATATCCACAGCCTTCTTCACCAAAGCTCTATCAATCTTCTCACCCTCTCGTTCCTTATCAATCAGAGCAATCACTGTATCTCTTACATCCTGCTTCAAATCTTTGTAAACCCTATCCCGAAAAACAATCACCGGAATTTCTATCAGCGAAGCAAGTCCTGGTTGACTATGAACATAAAACCGGTCAAGATACTCAAAGAACCGGAAAAGCCAACGCCCCATTACATTAATATTCTCCCATTGTTTGACAAACTCGCGTAACATGAACTCCCCTCGCTTGTCTTCAAAAGAAGGCAATATATCTGATTGTATATGCTCTTCAAATACCTCCACGTACTTAATGTAAAGCAGCTGCGAATATGAATAGTCCTGTGCAGAAGGAAGCTTGATACTGCAGAGATCATAGATTATTGTGTAAAGGGTCATGCACTCTTCAGAAGCGAAGGGAGGCTCAGGCAACCCTTTTAAGATTTTCTTCAGCTTGGCGATCCCTTGCTCCATTAAAGCCCATGATTCTTCGAAAGAACGCTTCTTCTTTGATGCCATTGCTGGAAAATTATTCAAGTGTAAGGAGTCTGAAACTAGTGACTATATAGCCAAATAAAAGAGTTGTTTTCCTAAACAACAAAGGAATGCAGATTTAAGACGGCTTCAAGAATCCTGTCTTGCAACTGAAACTAACAATTTTTATCTTGCGGGACCGGTGGTGGGGTTTAAACACAGAGATTTTGTCTTGTGCAACTCGGATTACAGTTAATTCCAAAGTAATCACAAGCAAAATAGCAAAACGACATCACATAATATGATTATACACTGTGAAATACCCACAACACCCTCACATAAATAATATTGAAGCGGAAAAATATGAACCTGGTGGGGATTTCACCGGAGCTGCGCTGCGTAGTGCTCAGTGCTTAGAAAGTGAATAGGCGGGGTGACGAAAGTAAGAGAAAATGATATAAAATACCGTGAGAAGACTGGAGAGAGTAAGAAAGAGAGATGAGAAAATGACTGCTATACCCTCAATCTTTAGGATATGTTTGGAAGTATAGATGAGTTATGACATCATATAGATATTACGATTAAAAAAAATTAGTTTATCCTGTGTCTATGTTTGGCGGTCAAATTAGTAAATTTAATCCAAAATTATCAGAATTATTAGTCCTTATTTTCATGTGAGTTTAAATAGGATTAGATTTATAAGATTAAATGAAATTTTTTTAATCCTTTTTATCATTCTTTTCTTTTTCATTTAATTTAAGTTAAATACAAAAATTAATTTCATAATTTTTTTACCTACAATTTTATATTATATTCAGTATCAAAATTCTATTTCATAATTAATTTTAAATTCTATTTAATTTAAGATTAAAAATCTAAATTTAATGCAAAAATTTAGTTAAAACGTAAAAATTATTCAATTATTTGTTCGCAATAAAATTTAGTATTAAATATTCAAAATATTATTTAATAGTATATTTTATCTATTAATATAATTATTAATAAGAAGCATGCCATTCATTATTTGAATATTATATAAAATATCAACTTAAATATAGTTTAACTTCATTAAAACATAATTTGGTTTAACAAGTATTGAACATTAAACTAAAGATTATTCAATTATTTGTGTACAATAAGATTGAATATTAAATATTCAAATTATTATTTAATAGTATATAATATCTATTAATATAACTATTAAAAATTGAATATTAAATGTAAAAATTATTCAATTATTTGTTCACATTAAAATTAAATATTTAAATTTTTATTTAACAGTATATTATGTCTCTTAATATGATTGCTAATAAGAAGTATGCCATTCACTATTTGAGTATTATATAAAATGTTAACTTAAATATCATTTAATTTTAATATATACGTTAACTTGTATGGCAGAGGGATATAGGTAATTATAAATTTAAAATGTATTATCTAATAAAACAAAAGAATCTATTGAAAAATAGGAGTCTGAATGTTTTTTTCTTTTTTTAAATGTTAGGAGGTTTTTTTGTCCTTTTACCTAAGTATTAGGAGCCTGGCAGTCCAAACTTATTTCTATTTTTGTTTTAAACACAGAAATTTTATTAATTCAACAAGATGCAATAACCCAAAACTATAAAAATGTCATTAATTCATCACCATCATTCCAATGCAATCTCCAACAGTAAATAAAAATGTCAATGTCTCTTTCACTTTCTCTCCATTTGATTCCACTCTCTCTTCATCATTCTTCTTCTTCTTCTTCAACCTTCAAACACAAAAACCCATCACCAAGACTTCCCTTTCACTTTCATTCTAAAACCGCCCTTGAACCCCTTAACGCCACCAAACTCCCTCCATTCCTCCCTTCTTCAGAGCCCCTCGCACTAATCAAGCCCTACGTTCAATCCCACCACAAACCCATCATCGCCGGCTGGCTCTGGAGTGTCGTTTCGGTCTTTTCTCTCTCCAAAATAATCCCCAAAATCGCAACTTTGTCATCCAACTTGTGCGTGGACAAGTTGAAGAGTGAAGGGTGGCTTCTTGGTGTTTTCGTTTTGGCCAGATTGGTGGCTACTTACTGGCAGCAAGCGTTTTTGTGGGACGCGGCGTTGGGTGCTGTTTATGATGTAAGGGTTAGTGTGTTTGAGAAGGTTTTGCAGACAGAGCTGTCCTTTTTTGAAGGCGGGTCTGGCGTTTCCAGTGGAGATATTGCGTTTCGGATCACTGCTGAGGCTAATGATGTTGCTGATACTGTTTATGCACTATTGAATGTCAGTAACTGCTATTTATGCATATGATCATAAATATAGAGTGTGAATTCTAATGCATTGATTGTGTAACTATCTGCACAAAGAATTGAGCAGCTTTTTTTTTTTTTTCAGTAGCTCTTTGTAGTCGGAGTTTTGGCTAAAAACGAACAGTAGTCTAGGTGTGTATATATAGAGAGAGAAAGCTTGAAAGCATAAAAGATGTTTAGAGCTTTATGAAGAGATAATTTGCTGAAGCAATATGTTACCAGATCAGAAATTTATATGTGTATGAAGTTTTTGGATTGGTAGGAGACTATCTGGTGGAATCGATTGTGTGTGAGCTGAAATTAGTGGGGGAATAGTTAAATGATTAAAGGGTTGCTTGAGGATAATTTATTTAATGGGTTTTTGTTGTGAGGAGATTTTAAGACTTCTGACAGTGCTTAGAATTTAGATATTTCAGTGTTGTTTTGGTGTGACTTCTGACTTAGTGATTTATTTTGAATGATGGATTTTAGCGTTTCTGTGTGTGACAAGGCTGTGGACTAATTTAATTATTATACAAATAAATTTATGCTATCTGTGAGATTTCTTTAGTTTGGAACTTCTGATTTGTAAAGTTTAATTTGTATGTCAGACAATTGTGCCTAGTGTACTGCAGTTATCTGCAATGGCAACTCAGATGTTGGTTATCAGTCCAGTCCTATCGTTGATTTCGGCCCTGGTAAGAAAAGTCTTGTTTGGTTTTGTCATCCTTTTTTCTTATGTTAACATGTCATGTACTTTTATCTGGGGTGTGTATAATTTTTATGTGGTTTTATTGTAGGTGATTCCTTCTATGGCTCTTGTTATAGCCTATCTAGGTGAAAGGCTTCGCAAGATATCTAAGGAGTCACATCTTAGCATTGCCAGTCTATCAGCCTACCTTAATGAGGTAATTTTTTTTTTTTCCACGAATGCCATAAATTTTTAAGCTGTTTGGGCAAGTGGTCTAAGTTGCTTCCTAAGTCCTGCTGCCCTTTGTTACTGTATTGTTCTTGTTAATTTCCCTCTCTCTCTCCAACGCACCCACTTATTTGGCATCAACCTTTATATTAGATGTTCTTTCATCGGGTGTTAGCTGGTGCATCTATGTAATATGTTATTTATGGTAGGTCCTCCCAGCCATTCTTTTTGTTAAAGCAAACAATGCAGAGATGTGCGAGAGTGCCAGGTTTCGGAGGCTAGCTCATTCCGATCTCTGTGAACGTTTGAAAAAGAGGAAAATGAAAGCACTCATCCCTCAAATTGTACAAGTTATATATTTTGGAGTATTATTTATACTTTGCGGCGGGTCACTGCTGGTTTCTGGTGGTTCTTTTAACGGATGTAGCCTGGTTTCATTTATAACATCATTAGTGTTCATGATTGAACCCATCCAGGTAAGGTAACATGTGCTTCATTTTCCCTCTCATGCTTTCAGTTTGATAATTATTAGTAAAAAGAAGAAACAGTTCTTGGCTTCGTCATTTCACGGGTCTTTGGCTCTGTGCTGTGAGTATCATTCCGACTTTGTACATAATGTTCAGCTGCAGCATGGCTTTGAAGTCATATTGTGTAGTTTACTTGTCACATTTTCGAGATAAAACTAGTATGACAGTATCTTGGTGCATTTTATCATCTCAACGAACCACCTAAAACATTATGCTAATCACTGGTGCTCTTCTGGTTCAGCTTTTGAGGAGCTGTCTTAAGTTATCAATCTGAAAATAAGGAATCACGCAGGGTGTTGGAAAAGCTTACAATGAATTCAAGCAAGGAGAACCTGCTATTGAACGCTTGTTTGATTTGACCAAGTTTAAATCAAAGGTAATTTATAATTTGATTGACTGTAATTTCTTTTCTCTGAAAATGTTTTTTAGAAAACTTTTTGACTGATTTGAATGAAATGCACAAGAGTGTGGGGGCCAATTTTGAAATATTAAAAATGCAAAATGAAATTGTGAAACTCCTTGTTTTATTGTAAATCACTTAGGTGTGCTTTGCATGTTTCTTATCTTAATTTGAAGTTTTATAGCTGCCTTGTTTGTGCTAAATGATTTTCTGCATCATATTTCTAATATCTGTATCTAGCAATTACGGCACAGTTAAATGGTATTTCTATATTGTTTTTGAATATAGGTGATTGAGAAAGCGGATGCTGTTACGTTAGACCATATAAATGGAGACGTGAAATTTTGCAATATCTCATTTAAGTATGCGGACAGTATGCCCCTTATTTTGGATCAACTGAACCTGCACATCAGAGCTGGAGAGACTGTTGCTCTTATTGGACCATCTGGAGGAGGGAAGTCAACCCTTGCAAAATTGCTGCTTCGCCTTTATGATCCCTTATCCGGTGAGTCATCTGAAAAATTGATCTTCCTCTATGCTGCCATGAGGTTAGTGAGTTATGGACTTTTAGAAATTCCTTTTCATTTTATTTAGAGTGCATAACTGTTTTCCTCATGTTAACAGGCTGTATACTTGTTGATGACCATGATGTCCACAACATCCGATTGGATAGTCTGAGGAGACATGTCGGTCTGGTTTCTCAAGATATTGTGAGTGACTAGCAACAATACTTTTAGTTATTGAATCCTTTCTTCGATAGACTACTGTATTTTGACCAGAGACTGATTGTTAACTTGTCTGTGCTTTGGTTGAAAAGACTCTTCAACTTGGGTTTTTTTCATTTGCTGTGTTTGATTTATCCACAACTTTAAACAGGTTTTTGAGTCAGAATATTATGACTATCATGCACTTGATGAGCAAGTGGCTGTCCAATTTCTGATGTTTATTTAGTGTTGTTTTCTTCATGGTAGTCTCCTTCCTGCTTTTAGTCGCAAAAATGTATAGAGTTCAGGAAAGAAGTTAATTTTCTACAATGGTAACCTTAGTGCTTGCTTCAGAGTACCATATCAAGGGTACCTTTTTGCTGGTTAACTAATAAATTTAGTTTATGCAATGACGAATTCCTAGATACATGAATATGTGGCAATGTGTGAAGCTCTTTTCAAACTTTATTATATGACTTATGTGTATGTATCAGACACTTTTTTCAGGGACAGTTGCTGAAAATATTGGGTATAGGGATCTGATGACCAAAATTGACATGGAGAGGGTCGAGCATGCAGCAAGAACAGCAAATGCTGATGAATTTATTAGAACACTTCCACAGGGATACAATACCCATATTGGACCAAGGGGCTCAAGTCTAAGTGGAGGTCAGAGGCAAAGGTTAGACCAAAGCCTTAACTATATCCCTATTTGTAATTTGATAGGCTTCACTATGTAAAAGAGTGCTGTTTGGCTTCTTTTTGAGGGAAATAATGGTTGGCTTGATTGATGAGTATTTTAAAGACCGAATTGTTGTCAGAATATGATATTAGGTTATTTAAATTCTCAAACTTTTCATCTGCTCTGCTTACTCCCAAATGCAGACTGGCTATTGCAAGGGCACTCTACCAGAATTCCTCTGTATTGATTTTGGATGAAGCAACGTCTGCTTTAGATAGCAGGTCTGAGTTACTGGTGAGACAAGCCGTGGACCACTTGTTGGGACATCATACTGTAAGATAAAAACAATACTCTTCCTCTATGGTCAAACTATGTTGTTATATTTGACCCTTTTCATTTTCCTTTACTGTGAGAACGAATGATGAATTTTTGCCATGGCTTAGAACTATAATCTTCAGCACTGTGTATGTGAATTTAGTGAAAGCATTAGTGGGATTGGCTGGGAATTAGTTTTTTAGTTTTGCACATTTATTTCACTGCCTTTGATGATTCAAACATTGTACTCAAAACAGAGTATGCACTTTCAGGTGCTTGTCATTGCCCACCGTTTGGAAACGGTTATGATGGCAAAACGCATATTCCTCCTAGATAATGGGAAGCTTGAAGAGCTAAATCGGTCTACTCTTCTGGGCAGTGATCATGACTCACTGGTATCAGCTGGACTTGTTATATGAGGGCATTGCAAAGGTTCACAGACTCGTGATGCGCCTTCACCACCTGGACTTGTGATTCGAGGGCAATCTAAAGATTCGCAGAGGGTGTCCATCACAGGAGTAGGACTCGGAAGATTCACAAAGGGGAGACTAAGAATGCACCAATCTGCTGTTTATGCATTCAAATCTATGGTTTTTATGGCAAATGGTTATTTCCCTTTGTGAATTTATCTTAATTTTTTTTTTGTATAGAAATGGTTTTAAGGTTTTTAGCTATCTATGTTTTCTAGTTTTGAGATTATTGGACTTGCACTTGCTGACAAGATCTGCTCAAGGAGTTTGACTGTTTGAAATTGTGACAAGATTAAGGTCTCATGCTTGAACTTATAAATGCCATGTAAAAGTATTTTCCTTTGGCAACAAAGACTTAAAATTATGTTCTTACAGTATAGTTGCAATTCAGGATTATAAGCAAGCTCTAGATTTCGCCTCCAATTTCCTTTAATTTTTGCTTTAGTAACCTTTATTAAGAAAGAGAAATATCTAATAATAGTTGTAACAGATAAGGGTTTACAAATTTTTTTAAAAATGATTTTCAGATATAATAAAACATTAACCGCCATTAACAGTTCGAAAATATTTGGGTTTGATCAGAAAAAATAAAGTGAAAATTAAAATTGCAAAAAAAAAAAGAAAAGAACAGGGCCTACTTTAAATATTTGTCGGGTGAGTCGCAGAGGAGCCATTGGCAGAAATTGAGGCCCAAAACGGTGCACATCACTCAGTTTTCTTCATATCAAAACCCTCACACAACTATAAAAGCCTTTTCATTTTCATTTTACCGCTTAAGAATCCCGCGCTCTCTGCTCATCAACAGGTATCAATCTAAAACCCTAAATTTCTCTCTTCCCCTTTTTTTTGTTTGATTGATTGATCATTTTGCTAGTGAATTTTGGGTCGAATTTTCGTATCCAGTACTATTTTTTAATTTTGAATCTGTTGAAAGAGTAAGTATGAGCTAGTAGTTTTTTTTGGGTATCAAATTTCGATTTAAGGTTTAACTTGTTTGTTATTTTAAATTAATTTATTTTGAATGTCACAAGCCACACTATCCCAGGACCATAAGATCTCGTTTCCCACGTTGTCGATTGTTCCGATTTAAGTTCAGTTAAGAATTGTCTCTCATACTTGTGTTTAGTATCGCGGAATAAATTATCTTCAAACTAAAACCTTTTACTAAGATGAAGGCAATTAGGCATATAATAAGTTGTCTCAGATTGGTGTGTTTTGTCTGTTTTACAGGAGGATAATGGATACATCAAACCCTGCAGTGTTTGTTAATGGAGGGCTGCTGCGCATGTATGTAGGGCGGAGGATTCGCACTGTGATTCAGGTTATACAATCTGACGGTGGGGGTGTAACTGGAAAATCCACTGATGGTCACCAGCTAGTTGTGAAGGGTCCCCAACCGGGTTTTCCTTTGACAACCTTTGTTGAGGTTATTGGTATAGCTGATACTGATAGATCTATCCGAGCTGAAATTTGGAACAACTTTGGGAACACATTTGGTATGATTCTCAAGTCTCAACTTCTTTATCAACTTTTTTTTCCCTCCATTTGTTTTTCTTTAATTGGAACAACTTTGCGGGGGTTCGTTTTAGAAATGATATTTTGTTGTTAGAATATAACTTACTTTCAGCAGAAACTGTTTTACTTTGTTGAATTGGCTGAAGCTGATATCATTGACAATTACAAAGACCATCTTCTTCAAAATATAGCTTGAAGCTCTAACAAATGCTTTGTCGTATACTGCTAGCTGATAAAATGCCCAGGCTATATTCTTTCTGGAATATGTAAAAGAAGTACGCCTATGGAGACACACACACACACACACACACACACACATGTAGTCGTATATTCTTTCTTTTTTGTGGTTCTAAAAACTTTTCTTGTCTTCTAAATGGTTGGCAGACACACAAAACTATGATCAGCTTTGTCAGCTTGCAAATGGGGAGTTCAAACACTTATTTATCTGACACACAACCGGCATACCTGTTATGAAGAAATTTGTTGTTTTGCCCCCTATGGTAATGTGTATGGTTGGGATATGTGATGTAGGCCTTGTAGTTTTTTTCTTCTGTCCTGGAATTATAGGAAGCTATGTTTCAGTCTTTCGGAGTAAAGCATAGCTGAAGTTTGAGTGACATCTTTAGTGCAATCTCTCCTAGTTTATTGCTATTTTAGTGATTTCTGTCAAGAGACAATCCATCAGTTCTTCAAGACTGCTATTGTTGGCTGCACCCAAAAAAAAACAAAAGAAAAGAAACAAACGAAATGCAATTACAGAGCTGTGCCACCATGGTTGAAAAAATGTGGTGACTTCATGATAGCTGCAATTGATTTCTATATTCTCGTATTTTTTTCGCTTAATCGGCAGACCTTGACTGGTGGTGTTATTGGGGTTGGAATGCACACTGCAATATCAATTTCCTGGCGAATTCTGGTGGTTTTTTCCATTATTTTGTTGATCGAAGAGGCACTAAAGTCGCAAACTAAAATTAAACCAAGCTTACGAACACCTTATTATGATTTGAAAAATCACAAATTAAACAAAGCCTAAAATTTTTAAAAATCTGTAGTAGGGGATTCACACTTTGGAAATGTAAAGAGTTCAAGCCTGCATTTCATTTCATTTCATTTCTGGGTTAGGGCACGCTAAGGTTCTCAAATGAATTGGCTTTACTCCAAAAAAGCCTTGTTCATTGAAAATTTTATTTCGTGTCTGGTGCTGTATGGTTCTACTCCTGAAGAAAGAAGCTAATGGAGTCATAGAAGATCCTGAAAGAGGCGAATTGCCAGAAGGTTTATCAAATCCGATCCTCGCATCATCTGATCTTGGGATGAAAATTTACAACAAGGGCCCTCTATGCACCAAAGTCATCAATCCTTTAATTTTGACAACAGAGACACCCGTGAGAATTGAAGCCTTTTTCATCAACATCCACCACTAAATTATGAAGGGAGATGCTTATTTTAGTAATCTGGATATGTTATTATCAGTGAAAATGACGAATTCATCTATTTCTTGTGGACTTGTATTTTGATATTTCCCTCTTTTACTAATAAATATTGCGATATGTTGAAATGAGCTTCATGCTAACGTTGCTGATGGCCTAAGGTACTAGAGGATTTAGTTTGAATAATAATTTTTAGAAGAAGATTTGCATTATGCATTAATCAAAGTAAAGGCTTAATTCATCATTATGGATTTAAAGTAATTCATGAACTTCAATAAGTAATAATATCTTTGTGAAGACCAACCGTGAATGTTAAAATATAGTAAATTAAAATAATGAAAATTAAAGGTTTACATTGGGTTATTAAAATTTTTACGCTAGTGTGGAGCAGCACTTAGAAGAGATAGGTAGGGACCACGGTAACTCTAAGAAAGATTAAACAAAAATTAATATGTAAAATAAAAATGCTTATAAAAAAAATAAAAAAGAAGAATGATCTTATAGACTAAGAAGAAGAAGCCCGTATAAAACAAAAAGGAAAAAGAACGAAATGGTCCATCATTAATAGCTCACTGCCCACTAATTTTTATAAATAAAAATAATTATTTCTATTCTTTAAATTTTAGATGCAGTGTTTAAGAAAAAAAAAATGTATTAGAAAGGTCAAATATTGTACAATGCAATTGTATACTTCATTTGAATGTGGTTAGGGTATGACATGCCGTAAGAGACCTCGCTGTACGCATGCTAACGTTTGAGGACCTTACACAAATTAAGAAACATTCAAAGGATTTCTTGTAAATTTTCCAATTATAAACAAGTATCCGATTATCCGTTTTATCTGATAAACCGGCAAGCTAAGGCAAACAAAACCCATATTGAGCCGAACCAGCTCCATAACCGCGAAAAAGAGGGGGGGCAAAGGGGAAAAATTTGCAGAAGTTATTAGTCTGAAGCGAAAATTAGGGTTCTCTGCGAGGAATTTGGTGAAATTTCGACTTCTCTTTAGCGGTACTCTCTCTCTGTCTCTCTATGTGCTTTTATCAAATTTTATTTCTTGTTTCAATTTCCTGTCTTTTGCTCGTTTTTCTCTGAATACCTGAAATCTAGTGAGAGTAGACTTGCAAGGTAGGTTAAACTGGAAAAACAGGATTTTTTTTTCCTAAAAATACTTTTTGGTTGGGATTTGGGGAGCTCTAATGTTATTTATAGAGATAGGGAATGGAATGTCTCTTGGTAGTTGCTATTGCTGCTCATCTTCAACTGGGTTTTAGCTTGTGTTAGGAATTAAGATATGTTACGGGCATTTTACGGTGTAGGAGATTGGCAGGATGAGTGTAGGAAACGTACCAAAAAGGCTTGATTAAAGCTGTGTGCCTGCATTCTGTCTGGAATTGGAAAGGTAGAATTTTGCATATAAGAGGTACTAAATTGCATGTTGTAGAATATTAGTGCTAGTTCTCTTATGCTTTATCTGGATCGAAAAGGAAAAATGTGTTATTTGAGGGGTGTTATACAATATAGAAAACGGGAATGATTCAAGATGACTGTTGAAAATGTAGATAATAGGTATGGTTGGCAAAGGAAGACTAGATTCACTGATTCACTTTTGAAGTTGGCTAAGTGTTCGGTAAACGTTTTTGCTAAATGTTAAATGAAAACAAAAATAGGCTTCCATGCCATGTTACCTACTGATGCTCATATATATATTAGTTTCTGTAGTGTATGTAGTGAATGGTTTTTCTTTCGGTATTTATGGTATGTCCTTTCATGTTCCTTCATGATAAATCCTTGTTTTATCCGAAAAAAATAAAATCTGGGTATACACCATGTGGACTTTATGTGAAACATGAATATAAATTGAGGATTCCTCTCAACAGGTTAGAATTGCTAAGAGACTCGTATTGCAATTCTCAGATATGTGTTTAGAGGAGAGATGTTGATACTGGATATCATCTATCTGGGTCTGGAAAAAGCCTATCTTCATAATCCAACCCAATCACTAATATTACTGCTATATTTCAACACTATCATGCACATTTGATTTCTTATATATGAAAAATTTTATACTGGAGAACATTTTATCCTGTTCCTTTGTTGCTTTTGTCTTGGATTGTCTTACTGCTTTCAGATCATGCCTTTATGTATTTCACCACATGCAAAACAATCTCTCATTCGTTACATTTTGTTTTGTTTTCTGTCCTCGTGGTGAATGTACTTTTCCAGATATATAGTTAAACAATTAACCTGGCCTTTGTTTTTGGTCAACTGCCATTTCTGTTATCTTGAATTCGAGGAGTTCACTGCTTCATTTTGTTTTCACCTGTTGAGCATCATCTCCTCTTGATTATCTTTCAGAATTCTGTTTTTCTCTGTCTCTATTGCTATTTTAACTATATTTGAGCCCTTATTTGAGAATCATTCACATTGCAACACCTTGGAGCCATATCTGATGGCACAGATTCAATCACAATTCTTACTCTGCAACTCCATTTGGCCTCTCATTTTGTTTCCACCTTTCAATATATGTATTCTTTCTCCTTTGGTTGCTTCTGGCTTCTGTGATTTCTTCACAGTTGCCTTGCAAGCTTGCTTTAATAGATACATAAAATGCCAAGGACAAGGGGTAGCACAGCAGCAGCTGATAATCCAGATGCACCTGAAAATCCTACTGAGCGTGAAAAGCCCATAGAATCTGAAGAGCGAGTAGACCTTGATGAAGATAATGACCATGAGGAGGAAGTAGAGGAAGAGGTTGAGTATGAAGAGGTCGAGGAAGAGGAAGAAGTGGAGGTAGAAGAAGAAGTGGAAGAAGAGGTGGAAGAGGAGGAAGAAAATGAGGACGTTGTTGATGCAATTGATGCACAGGACTATGATGGTGATGAGGAGATGAAAGTTGCCAAGTCAGACAAGGACGACGAGAAAAAGAAGCATGCTGAACTTCTTGCACTTCCTCCGCATGGTTCAGAGGTGTATCTTGGTGGCATCCCTCATGATGCTTCCGAAGATGACCTGAGGCACTTTTGCGAATCTATAGGAGAAGTCACAGAGGTAAGACATTCCCGATATGTAATCTCAGTTATACTCTATGTCCAGATTGACCAACTTTTGTATGCTTTTGACAGGTTCGGATAATGAAGGGTAAAGATTCAGGTGAGGCCAAGGGCTATGCTTTCGTGACATTCAGAACTAAGGAGTTAGCTTCCCAGGCCATTGAGGAGCTGAATAGTTGTGAATTAAAGGTATCATAAGCTGCCATTTGGTTTTTCTTTGTTCCTTTCATATACTTATTTCCATTACTTACCATTAGGTGATGCTGCCTTTCATTTGTTTATATTTGAACCTTTCTGTATGATATTTATTACATTTATCTGTTTAAGTTAAATTTTAATATTTTTCACTAAGACATTTCCCTGTTCTCGTAGTATTGGTGTTCATTCTTAACTACTTATTTCCTCTACAGGGAAAAAAAATAAAGTGCTCAGCAGCGCAAGCAAAACATCGTTTGTTCATTGGTAATGTTCCCAGAAATTGGGGTGAAGATGATATGAGGGAGGCTGTGACAAAGATAGGACCAGGAGTTATTTCTATTGAGTTGGTGAAGGTCTGTCCTTAATATCTTAAATTGTTTTTTGTTTGTCATAGTATTATTGTTGTTAACTCTTCTTGTTAGTTGCCTCTGTTATTTATTTCCATAACTTTTTTCACTGCAGTGGTTTCTTATTTGTGTCCTGATATGTTTCAGATATGATTTCATTTGTATGATTTAACAGGACCCTCAGAACGCCAATCAGAATCGTGGGTTTGCTTTCATTGAGTATTATAATCATGCATGTGCTGAATACTCAAGACAGAAAATGTCAAACCCAAAGTTTAAGCTTGACGATAATGCTCCAACTGTGAGTTGGGCTGACCCTAGAAATGCGGAGTCTTCTGCTGCTTCCCAGGTCTTAAAATACTTCCATCTTGGCTATTTTTTATGGTGGATAAGTCAATAGTGGTGGCTCTAGTATGAGCAGTGGCTGATATTCTTATAATTGCTCCATTTTTTCTTTTGTGGCCACTTTGTACGCATCATAACCTTATTTCAGGCTTCTAATTCTTTAATTACTTCCTTTCCTTCTATGAATTCATTTGTCAATCAGCGGTCTGTGCATGTACAAAGGAAAAATTTGCTATTACATGCATGTGAAAGAATTTGCTTTATGAATTGGTTGCTTTATTTTACCGGGAAAGGGTTATTGAATTATTTGATGCACTTATAAAGGTAAAGGCGCTTTATGTCAAGAATTTACCCAAGGACATAACTCAGGATCGTTTAAAGGAGCTGTTTGCTCATCATGGAAAGATCACGAAAGTGGTAATTCCGCCAGCAAAACCAGGTCAGGAAAGGAGCAGATATGGTTTTGTGCACTTTGCAGAAAGATCAAGTGCTATGAAGGCATTGAAGAACACTGAAAAATATGAAATAGATGGTTTGCTTCTGTACCTTTGCTAGTATTCTCTGTATTTCTGGTCAGCAGCAGCTGAAGTTTTGACTAGGTTTTCTTTGTTGAAAGGTCAAGTTTTGGATTGTTCTCTTGCAAAGCCACAAGCAGAGCAGAAGACGTCTGGAGGTTCAAATTCACAGAAGTCAGCCTTAAACCCAACCTATCCACCTCATCTTGGTTATGGTATGGTTGGAGGTGCCTATGGCGCTCTAGGTGCAGGATATGTTCCTGCAGGCTTTGCACAGGTAAAATGCAATCCCTCTGCATCTCCCTCTCCTTTACTTCCATATCCCCCCAGCCATTTGTTTGTTCATCTACTTTTTGTTTACTGATTTCTTTGATAACGAACAAAGAGAAATATACTGTGTTTACTGAAATAGACGGGAAATAAACTTCTAAAGGTTTTTGTATGGTTGTGCTTATATGTTCATAATGAGTCAACAGCAGTAGAGGCCCTTATTTTGGGGGGTTATATCTAGAACTAGCGGAATTTGGTAGTGGATTTCCATTAAATAAGCTTCTTAGGGAAAGGGAAAGAAAAGTGATACCCGGAGCTCACAATATTACATCCATGGAAAAAGATAATGAAAACTGTGAGGTGTGGAAATTTATAATTGTAATGCAGGACACAGTAGAAGAAAATTGTAGAGCTCACAATATTACATCCATGGAAAAAGATAATGAAAACTGAGGTGTGGAAATTTATAATTTTAAAGCAGGGCACAGTAGAAGAAAATTGTAGAGAGCAGGCAGAAAGGAAGCAAAAATTGTGGAGAGACGAGAAACAAGAGTGTAGGGAAGATAAAGATCTTTTTCTAAAGATCTTTTTCATTATTTCAATAATTAGTAGGCTATTTATAGGCAAAAGAAGAACAAGATCATTATTATTCTGATCAACAAAAAGAAAAACCTAATATAAATATCAGATTTCTAACTAGCCACCCAATTAAATAATTTTGATTCTGCATTTGTAACTGTTACTTATTTCATTTTGTAAACTTATCTTACAATGATTAGTCAGATTGTAGTGTATATGGACAGTCAGCATGCCATAATTGATGACGATTCACGTGAAGTATCACACATTACAAATGGGCAATATGTTATTGCGTTAAAAGAATTTTGTGAAATTGTATAACTTTCCAAAATCTTTGCCTGTAATGACTAGTTTATATGTTTTTCTTATAACGAATAGCTGGAAATTGTGCAAAATTTTTGTTTGCAGCATTTCTTGTTCCGGTGCATGTGCTAATATAGCTGCCCTATAATCTTGCAGCCAATGATCTATGGTAGGGGAGCTGCTCCTGGTGGTATGGCAATGTTGCCAATGCTTTTGCCTGATGGACGGATTGGATATGTTTTGTAAGACCATCTGACTCGTGCTTGTTAGTTCTCTGTTTAATGTCTGTTTGCTGGTACACATTATGAGGACCTAACATCGATTTCTCGAGACTTTTTCTGAACTGTGCTGATGAGCTGTGAATTTTCTTCAAGTGCTTGTTTATTTAGCATTTCTTATGAAAAGAATTTAGTCGTCAGCCATCTTAAGATCCTGACCGTTCTTCTTCTTCAGTATATCTAGGATGATTTTGAAGTGAAAATGATAACTCATCTAAGTTGTGTGCACATTTTTGTCCTAGTTATTCAGCATGCATGACCTGAATAAAACTCAAAACTTAGTTTATCTTTTATTGCAGGCAACAGCCTGGAGTTCAACAACACAATCCTCCACCCCAGCCCCGAAGTGGCAGGGGCGGGGCTGGCAGTAGCGCCAGTGGTGGAAGGCGTAGCACTGACAGTGGCCGGGGACGAAGCCGGTATAACCCGTACTAGGTTAATTGCGGTTCTGGTGCTGCCCATTTTTTGGATTGTGTAGAAGTTTAGGAGGCAAATGAATGCTTTTTGGAGCAGCAATAATAGCTGGTCTTTGCTAGTTGGTTGATCCGACTTAACTTTAAAATTGTCAATTAATTTATCTGAATATGTATAAGTGGTGTTGGTTTTCTTTTCGTTTTCTTCCTACATGATTTATTTTGTTTTCAAAGACCAAAGCTGAAAGTTAATCCTCGGCTCCTTGCCGATTGCTATTTACCATAACATTTGGTTAATCAATTTCTTCATGAGGCACGCTAAAATCCTGCTATAAATGCGCATTAGATTAGACTCGAGCAACACTAAAATGGGAGAATCGACTACAAATAAATCACATCACACCTCACAGCAAAATAATCCCGAGTAATGCAAAAGACAATTCGAAGAATCACGCAGGACTTTGGTGCCATGGATTCACCAGCGTTGGATAAGATTACATTATTTGAATCCGAAAGGAGAATGATTGATGGTGTTTTGCTTGTTAGGAAAAAGGAGAATGAAATATATGGTATTCACATATTTTTAGGATTAAAGAATAGGAATTGGATTCCTGAAATCAAGTTTCCATTCTCTGAACTTTTCATTTTGCTCTCATTAAATTTTTATAATTCTCAGATTTTCCTAATTAAGTTGTCACTTTTGTATTTTAATCTCTACAAAAATTTTGTGATATTTACAAATAGGTTCTTTATAATTTAATAATAATCATAATCATAATCACAATTATTATAATCAATAATGACAATAATCAATAAAGCTTATTTTAGTTTCTTGTAATAATCCATTTCGATTCTAAAACAAAATAAATACATCATTTCAATTTCAATTTCTACAGGTAAGATAAACAATTTATTCTAATTATCTTTTCTCATTTTGATTTCAACATATTCCAATTTCAATTCATTCTGAATATCGATTAGCAAATGTACCATAATTCTTAATGCAGGTCAATTTTTTTGGGAAATGTCAGATCAATTTATTGAAATACTTTTAGGGTGTATTTGGTTGTTTACATCACGTTGTAGTGCACTGCATTAAAATATTGTTATCTTATGCTAACAATGTTTTAATATTAACCTATGTTTGGCTATAATTTTTTGTTATTGTGGTGCATTAAAAAAGGGCAAATGCAATAAAAAGAGCATAAAAGAATCCCATGGGGATAAGATTTAAGTTGTATTGCATTAAAACATTGTTCAATATTTTAAAGTTTAATCATTTTGATTTTATTATTTAATAATTTATAATAAACTTAAATTAAAAAATTATATTCAACACTAATAAATAAAAATTAATATTATGTTTTATATTTTATATTATAATAATTAATATAAAAATTAAATTACATTGTAATATTAGGTGAAAATATATAATGATTAAATATAATATTATAATATTGTATTATTTGATGATAGTATATTAGTATATTATAAAAATTAATACATAAAAATAATTATTTAATAACTAATTTCAAAAATTCATAATATAACATTAAAATATTAATAAGTTTAAATAATATTAATTTAATTTTAATATTAATATATAAAATAATACAACAACATAACATTATATATAATATGAATAATAATATAGTTCAATACAATGTGCCAAACACACCCTTAATATTGAGACACGCCCTTAATATTGAGCTTCTGTACCATAAATCACATTAATTTTCATCCTGGTTTGGAAGTTAATAAGTAAAAACAGCTACGACGTGTATATAAATGATCGGAGAACATACCGTAAACGGTTCAACATAACCATACAAAGATTTCAAATCATCAAGAATGGGTGCATACAGAACTATATCTTCTAATTGGAAAAAAAAAAAAAGCAGCGCAAAATTCAGTATTACATGAATTCTTCCGGAAGCATAACTAAGTGCTTCCAGGATGATCTATTGGTACAGACTGCACAATGCATTCCATACAATCCAGTTACAATGAAACATAACTGCATAATTAAGCAGTATCTACTTAAGCAGTAAGCATCAATGGCATTCCAATAAAGTGATAAAACATAACAAAACATAATGACACAGAAGTTTGTCATAACATCTTAGTCGAGCAGACTCACTTGAATTCTTCAAATGAAGGCCGAAATGTCCTCAGGAGGTTCAATCCAAATGTTTTCAAACGGATCTTGCTCTCCCCAGTCATAACACTGCTTACGAGGATAGTATCTGCTGTCGTTGAGAGAGTATGATATGCAACGCTTTCCAAAGAAACGGACTTTTGAGAAGTACACACTGTTTCTCATTACCCCAGGAAGGTCAGCTCTTGCTTGAGACGACAAAAAACTTGCAAAAAGTGTCAAACCATCAAGGGTTTTCATCTCTTCCCATGCCATTTTTGACTGATCTAGCTTAAATATAATTGGATTTTCACTACAACATGTATAAATAACTAAGATGTCTCCTTTATGCTCTACCATAAATTTCCCCTTCCACCAATTCTTGGCAAAAAAGTTCTCAGGGCATTTGGGTGGGGGCACAACGAGGACACCCCAATCACGTTTCACTGGGTCGAAAACCCCTAACCAACCAGTGAGACTTAGACAGTAAAATATACCATTGCAGAAAACAAGCTTATTCCAAATACTACTCACAAAAGGCAGCCGATTTTGGTAATTATCAGTAACCCATTCTGTTGCCCCTGGATGACAAGTGCTTATAGCAACAACCGTGGGACTGATGTGCTTCACTGTGAAAACTACACAACTGGAAGATGTTGGGGCACATGAGAAGGCCACGATCTGATAGGTCAACTCGAATCTTGGCAGTTTGATCATATCCCTAGTGAAGGGATTAAAGAAGAACACACGATGGGTTCTGGGTCTGTATAGCAATAACCAACTATCTTTAGTGTAGCAAACCCTAGACCCATACAATTCCGGTAACTCAAGGGAATATGTCTTGCGGTGTGCAGGGTCATAGAACTCGTAAAGGTTGCCAAATTTAGGGAAGTACATGAGCCATGGAGATTGGTTTACCACCCGGACAGAAATGGCAGAGGCATGCCACTTTTTGCATACAACTGAGGCACGAACATTATCCTCCAATGTTAGGTGGGACATTATCAGCTCCAAAAGTTCTGCAGGAAGCTCAGACCAATCATGCAGCTGCAATTTTTCTTTCTTACCCTCAGTTACCATTCTGGTACCATCTGTTTCTGTTTCAGCTAAACTACAAAGTCAAAGAGAATCCCATTAATGAGCTTAAAATACAGCAACTAGCCGCAAGACACTTAAGAGAAGCAACGCAAGACAGACCTCAGAATCCTGTCAAGATCTGAAACTAACTCAACTCAACTCAAGCAGACTTTATAATGCTCAGAAAATGGGCACAAGTGACCATATCAACAAATTTGAAATTGCACATTGTACCACTATTGGCCATAGATTACGATTTGCAAGGCATATCGCTCATAAGCTCTCACTTCATACTTTAGGTATTTTTAGTATGCTCTCGCTAATTGAAAAAATTGTAAGGCTGCAAATACAATGCACAGAATAGTATAGCCAAATTAACTTAGGAAAGTCCGTGAAAGAATTATCAGCGGTGACAACACCCAAAACAAGATATTTTCAACACCATCAGGGTACTGTGATGAGCTTGGTTTTGAAAATGTAACTTATAAACTTACAAAGTGATATCTAATATAGAGCCTTATTCGACAGAACGATTGACAACCCCAACCAAATATTAATCAGTAACAATCCAGACTGTGTTAAATGCAAGCAAAGCCTCAAAAAACCTGAAAATGTTCCAAAATTGCATTCAATCCTACGTTAAACAGCTAATCAAATGTTACCCATCACAGCTCTTCCTATCGGATTCTCATGATAATAGCTCATAATCTCACAAACACTATGATCTAAACAAAAACTACAAATCCAACAAAAACCCACTTGAGAAAACCATCAAATAAATCAAATTTCAGTTCAATCCCAGAAATTCAAATTCATTACTCGACAAATTACATACTGATCTTCCATATTGGATAGCTCTACTCTAAAACCCTAGAATCATTTCAAAACAAAAACACAAACCCAATTCAAAATCACATCGAAATGTTTGAAAATTGAGTACAAAATGCAAGAATTAAACCTCAATGATAACAAAAGGATCACATTTTGATGCCATCATAACCTCTATATTGCTCTAATCTATAGAACCCTACGATTATTTCCTGAAAATTCACAATAACCAGCAACTACAATAAATAAAGCTTCAAGCTTTCTTAATCAATAGTATCAAAACGACTTACAGTTTCAATTTTCGTCTCTTTTTGCCAGCCATGATGAGAGTATCAATTGAAGCAAAAATTCTGTTCAAAAAGGAAGGGAGGAAATAAATATGAAGGAACAAAATAAAAAACCTCTCATATTTTGTAGCGTAAGCGAGAAAGATACACGCGTTAGTCTAATTGGAATCAAGTGTAAAAGTGTTCTCGCTAAAGGGCTTACAACAACCACTAATAGGTTGCCACATCAGCAAAACTGTGCACATAACTTTGGACCTTTCCTATACCTATGACGTGGCGGATTTGTATTGCAACAAATTAATATTTTTGTGCTAGTTTTGCATAAAATTAATTCGTACAAATAATATATTACGGTGCGAAGGAACCTACGGACACCCATTTGCATGCACGTAATTTTAGACTTTTGATCTCCCCCGGTATTTCTTATTTAACTTCCATTTTATGAATCTTAATTGTTGTTCATCATGGTTGCAAGTCCGTAATAAAGTTATTTTTATATGAAATTTAGGTTATCTCTATATTTATAAATTTTGTTAATAAAATAACAATAAATATTTTTACCATAGTTATCGAATTAGACTAAACTTTAATATATGAGAATTTTCGATATTGGCCTACAATGAAGGGAGGGTAATCAAAATCTCTAATGTCGTTCCACTTTCAATATATGAAAATTTTTAATATTGGCCTATAACGAAGCAGATGGATTTTGGCGGATGGATTTTGGTGAATTTGCGGGTATCATTATCATCTCTAGTACACATATCTCTTTTGAGTCCTAATTAAGTAACCGTCTCACAGTTCAAAATCTATCTGTATTTACATTACCATGCACCCCTACTCCATCTCACTTTATTAACTCAATAACTTTAAATGGTTATGTTTAAATTACGAATTCCATTCACCAGGAATGATAGCGTTACACCCAAACAAAAGAATTGGAGTTGAATTTTGAAATTTTTTTCTTTTCATTTTTTGTCTCTCGTTTATTTACTAATTTTTATAAATGGCATTATCACTCCAATAAAAGAAGAAACGAATATGTAGAGACTAATAGACTGTGGGAGGGAAAAATTAAAAGTTACCCGATAAGTGAGGAAAAATTGATAAGGGAGGAGGATATATCGGACTAAAAACTATCCAAAAGAATGTTAATCATAACAATAAAGAGATTTAATATTGCTAATTAATATAACTTAATGATAAACTAAAAGCCAAAAACAAAATTTACTCATAATACATCTTATGCTAAACTATTATATCTGTTTGAGTTGATTAATTTTATCATTGAACTGATATATCATGCTATGTTCTTTCAAATTGTTTTAGTTTATCATTTAGAATCCTTTTAAAATTGGTCTTCCCCTGCATACTTATAAACAATAGCAGGCCTCAACAACCATTTGCATCCACATTTCTCGTACAAACTTTTGCATGAATTTTACTTGGTGCGAGAAGATGAAAGTTTTCAACTTTTTCTCTCTTCTCTCACTTTTAATCTTCACTTCTTCGGTTCATGGTCATGGATCCAACAACATTGCTAAGGTTTATTCAATTTTTTTTTTTTTTTTACTTTGATTTATATAGACACACACACGCTTGCATACATATAGCAGTGTTTTAATATCATTGATCATTGTTTTAATTTGTACCTTTTTAATTTCTTTTCAGCACTATGTTGTGTACATGGGCGAACATTCACTCCCAAATGATGAAGCAGTCATTAATTCCAACCACGAACTTCTCTCTTCAGTTCTTGGCCGGTAAATTGAACTTTTATAAATTTTCTTTTTAATTTTTTTCTTGTTTTATATGATAATTAACATGTATTAGATAGAATTCGTCTTCTTCTTTTTTTTTAAAAAAAAAAAAATTACATGTACATTATTTTCAGTACTAATGAAGAAGCTCAAAGTGCCATCGTTCATCATTATCACAAGAGTTTCAGAGGCTTCTCAGCAATGCTGACACCTCAAGAAGCCAATGAGCTCAAAAGTAAGCACTAATACATTAGCGAAACTCGAAAGAAAAATCCAATTTTGTTTTATTTTTATTGAGGCTAATGCATACTGTCCTTTTGCATTGCAGAACATGACTCCGTCGTCTCTGTTTTTGAGAGCAAAACTTATCGTCTAGCTACAACAAGATCGTGGGATTTCATGCAACAAATAGATATACAAGACCCCAACCATGGCACTTTTCAAAGCCTCCGGAAACGACAACGTGATGTCATTGTCGGTCACATAGATAGCGGTAAGTGTATAAATATTTATTCAATTAATTGACACTTTATATACCCATTTCCATTTCGATTTCAACTCAGTCAGTCAGAGGGGACCTGATGAGCCTTACCCCGTTACATTTTTTTCAGGTATCTGGCCCGAGGCACCAGCATTCACAGACAATGGCTTAGGGCCGGTGCCAAAATATTTTCGAGGTTCATGCACTGAAGGAGATCGATTCACTGAATCTACCTGTAACAGGAAAATAATCGGCGCCCGTTACTACTGTAATGGCTATGAGTCAGTAAAAGGCCCTCTCCGGAATAGTGGCAATTTTTTTTTCCGTTCAGCTCGTGATGATTTTGGCCATGGCACTAACACAGCTTCAGTCGCTGTTGGTGCTGGCGTTTCGATACAAAACCAGCTCGCAATCGGTGGGGCTCCAAATGCCCGTTTGGCTGTGTACAAAGTCTGTTGGTTTAACCATTGTGTTGGTGCTGACATACTGAAGGCTTTTGATGATGCCATCCATGACAATGTCGATGTCATTTCCACGTCAATTGCTTTTGATGATGATGGTCCTGCCATCGCTGGCTCGATCAATTACTTTGAAGATGACATTTCAATTGGATCTTATCATGCTTTTAGAAACGACATAGTTGTTGTTGCCGCTGCTGGTAATAATGGAACTGTAGGCAGTGTTAGCAATGTTGCCCCCTGGATTATCACCGTTGCAGCCAGTACTATTGATAGAGAGTTTTATCATTCTATCAATTTTGGAAATCAACAACCTTCTCTGACGGTAATAATTGAATTCTTAATTCATTATTAATTAATTATCAGTGAATTTTTTTTGATTTGCAGCATAATTAATTTTCTAATTATAACATAAACGGGTGTTTTTCAGGCTAAAGCACAGGGCACTGATCTTAAGGTACTTTCTCCAGATTACCATCTTGCAATGCAGGGCCCTCATCAAATCATATCTGCTTTTCAAGTAAAGTTTCCCGGTGTTGCAGTGGTTGATGCGAGGTGTGTTTTATTCTGCTTTGCATTATTATTTCATAAACATTCAATTGTTGTATTGATTAATTAATCTTTTTTTCCCCCTTTTTGGGTCCAAATATCTTTCTTTCAGCTATTGCAAGGCCAACACACTTAATCCTAGTTCGGTACAAGGAAAGATAGTGATATGTTATGCTGATGGATTGGGTGATAATATAATTGCAAAGGCTGAAGTGGTGCAAAAGGCAGCAGGTGTTGGGATGATCATCATTCAAGAGAACAACGCGACCACGATCAATGATTTTGCTGTTCCTACTCTAATTCTTGGACAAGATGAAGCAGTTAGTTTCAAAAACTACATGAGCATAGCACGGTGCGTCTCTGTTTACAGCTCATTTTTAATGATATTTTTTTACACAGGATTCGATCTTCGGGCCTCTCATTTCGGGATTTTTACAGGAATGCCGCAGTTGTCAAGAGCATTTCACCTGCAACGGCAGTGATAGAGACGGAGTCTGCACCAAAGATGGCTTATTTCTCTTCAAAAGGACCTAATCATGTTGCACCTGACATTATCAAAGTGAAGTTTCTTTCAACCCCAAACCATTTTTATTTTAGTTTATTTTTTGTGTTGGTTTATTGATTGACAATATCTATATATTTTTTTTTGTTGCAGCCTGATATCACAGCTCCAGGGGTTAACATCTACTCGGCTCTGCTACCGCCTTCTGGCGTAGCTGATAATGCAGTGGTTTATGGCTATACTTCAGGCACTTCCATTGCCGCCCCTCATGTTGCAGGTTTTGTAAGTGTTCTAAGAGCTATAAATAAAAGATGGAGTGTTTCAGCTATAAAATCAGCGCTAATGACAACGGGTAATTAAGCTCTGATCACGAGAGAATCTTAATTCTGTATCTGTTCATTAATTAATTTATATAAAATTTTTCAAACCACCTTGTTTACGCAGCTTTCTTCTTCGACAACATGGGTAATCCAATCCAAGCAGTTGACAGACTTGCAACACCATTTGATTTTGGATCAGGACACTTAAACCCTGACCGCGGAATGTCTCCAGGACTTGTGTATGAATTTGATGACAAAGATGTTCATATTTTCCTTTGCTCTCAAACAACCGACCCAAAAAGACTACGCGCCATCACGGGCTTGGCTCTGAAGTGCCAAAACCCGCCGGTTCCAGCATATCAGCTGAATTTACCCAACATTGCCATATCCAATTTGGACAAGCCAATCAGAGTAAATAGAACTGTAACTTTCAAGGGAAAGCGAGAAGGTCCTCAGGTTTTCCGAGTTTCTGTTGAGCAACCTGAAGGAGTTAATGTAAGAGTTGAGCCTGAGGTTCTTAATTTTTCTCATGGGAAAACGAAGCTAAGTTACACAGTTCAATTTACTCCTTCAAGAGCTCGAGGGTCTGGATATACATTTGGAAGCTTAAATTGGAGAGATGGCCAGCATGTTGTTAGAAGTCCTATTGCTGTTAATGTTTAATTGCTTGATTGCAGGAATTAAATTCTTTTTTTTGGTTCGTTTCCTTAGGTTAGCTTAGCTAGAATTTTTTTTAGTATTAGGCAGAAGAAATACAGTTTTTAATGTATGAGAATTTTTTTCTTTTGATAAATCTTTACATTCAATGAATAAAAATATATTCGTTCCTTTTTATCATATGTTTGATGAAATTAAAAACTTGCGTAATTGATACAGACAAAATTCATTCAAATCAACCTCCATTAATCAACCTTTTAAAGTCTACATGAACAGACAACTTATCTACAAATTTCAGCAATGGTATGTGAAATGTAAATTAGATATAAACAACAACTTCAGAAATACAAGTGATCCAATCTCAACAAAAACAAACACAATTAGAAGGCCTAAAACCCAATTTAGAACCCCACAAAAAATGAACAAACAAATCTTCACTAATGCCCTTGTTCTACCTAACAAGAACAGAAATCTAATAAGACTCTAAATGAATCCCATCCAAGTGGTAAGCAAATGTTACCAAATTAACAACAAATGGGGCACTGTATCAACCCATTTTCATTGCACTCGCCGCATCTTATCATCTTCTTCTGCTCCCCATCCAAAACTTTGCAGCTTCCGTTACACTCCATGCACATCATAAATCTCACACCAGCACAGCATTCACATCCACCAGTGGCCGCCTTTGGTATCCCATCAAAAAGAATCTCCAATTTACCCTCTTCTTCCAACTTCAGCACCTCATCAACACCACCAATCAATCTTCCCTTCACAAACACGAGTGGAACCTTCACTTCTTTGCTCTTCATTAACCCTCTTAGCTCTTCTTTAAATCCCGAATCCATTGATATGTCGCGCTCGAACGTCTGTAGTTGATGCGATTCAATGGTGGACCTCACCTTGTTGCAATCCTCAAATGTCTTTCTGATTCCTCTCAATGTAGTAGTGTA
Organism: Murraya paniculata; assembly: GCA_030449075.1. NCBI lineage: Eukaryota > Viridiplantae > Streptophyta > Magnoliopsida > Sapindales > Rutaceae > Murraya > Murraya paniculata. Next base: position 211,992 of record JAEVFN010000020.1, on the reverse strand, counting down.
AATCACTACGGCATCTTCGCCTCCCGGAGGGCACTTCTTGTCATAAACTTTGAGTAGCGACTCTGATGAACGTTTACAAATTCGAGTACTAAATGTAGGCGAAATGATCCTCTTGATTTGCTCTTCTTCTTCTGATAATTCCTTCTCGTAATTAGCAATAAGGTCGGGATCAAACAAGGGGCTAAAACTTCTCCTCAGCAAAGAAACCTCAGAATCGCAACCCAAACTCTCATTTTTCACGGGAACAATGTTCAAATTCAACGCTTTCTTACACGAACTATCTTGAAAATTTTTCACTTTCAATACAGATTTCGGGCTAAAATCCGATTTCACAGGACCGTTTACACGTACCTTGTTCTCTTTGCCTCCGAATTTCTTGGCTTTCCTCGGCGAACCAAACTGATTCAAGAACTTCAAAGGACTCCTGGCGTCCATGTCAGCAAATCCGCGAAGCAAAACGCGCGTTTTGGGGCTCTTCTTAGTGTGATTCGCAATGGGTACTTGTACCTCCTCTTCAAGACCCTCCATTAGCTCCCAAGCATTTATAACCTCCGGCGGCTCACGAGGGGGCGACTCCTTCACCACTTTCTTCTTCTTCGTAGTCTCCGCAACAATATCTTTAACGGGAATTTCTTGTTCTTTTTCTTCTTCTTGCTTCAGCTTTTGTTCGTTGTCTAGTTTGAGGACGCCGTAAGTGCTCGAAGTGAGAGAAACGACGTGGTTAACGACGTACTCCTCGCCGCCGTCGCCATTGTTGAGGAGCATGTCTCGGCGAAGTTCCTTTTTGACGAGTTTAGAAGAAACACAACCCATCATCGATTTTCTGGGGGGGTTTGCTCTGTGGCTTTGCTCCGTTTTGTTATTTTTATGTGCGAGGGAGAAAGAGAGAGGGAGTTATTTACTTTTGAAACATAACCGTTATCCTGTCTGCAACGGGCCCAACGGTCAAATTTTCGAATGAGATCGTGGGAATTTTATGTAAAACCCCCTTTACTATAACTTATTCTTTTATGATTTTGCCACATATTTTTTGTAATTTATTATTTGACCCACGTACTTGCATGTCATGGGTGCGTTTTCTTCTATTGATTTTCCCTCAATTATTTACTGCTTTTAATATTAATACTAGAGAAGATGCTGTTGTTGTATATTTTAAGTTTACAATATAAATCAAATGTTTTTTAAACTTTAAAAAGAGCGAGGTTTTAACTTAAAATTTCTTACGGTATGTCAAAATATTTGTTAGTTGCATTCACAAATAAGTTAGTAAAAAAATGTTATAATACTAATACTGTGTTCTTTATTTTCCATAGATTTTTTAAAAATCTTTTTCAGTATTATTTATTTATTTATTTCTTTTAAAAGGGAGTATTCTTTCAAATCTTACGGCTACTTGATTGGATTATTTTAGAAAATTAAGATTTTATTATTCGTATAATTTGATTCAAAGACCATAAACGAGAGTTTTTATTTTTTCTTTACGTTTACATTTTAAAGTAAGTTTGGTGCTCTCATTTTTAATAAATTCTAACTGAAAAAAACATGGTCAGATTTTGCAAATCAAATCAATGTTGTGTTTTGAGTGTTGCGTAAACAAAAGATTTTGGAAACCCGAGACAGCTTGAGCCTTGAGTGCGGCAGTTGTTTTTCTAGACGTGCGGAGACAGCAACTGATTTTTTATGCCTTTCGAGACAGAGTTCAAGTTATTTACACAAATCAAACCAGGTAACCAACATTCGGTTTTACAATCCATTTTTGATGGGCCTATTTGCAAATTCGCAATAGAGTTTTAATTAGTTTCACTATCATCTACAATAAATTATCTAAGCTTTACTTTGAGTTTATATAAAAAAAAAAAAAAATTCAATTATATCATATATTAGGATTTTAAAGATAGGTGGAGTCCATGATTTGCAAAGACACTTTAAGTTTAATTAAATTCATAATTTTCCTTTTATGTAATTTCCTCTAGCTATGGAACCATGGTTACAAAAGTGGGGTTGTATAAGGATATTATGGGGGGTGTGAAAAGCATTGTCTTGGCATGGACTAGGGCTTAGAATTGGGCTGCATATAAAGTTAGTGGGTCAGGTGACTTTACATCTTTGGAGGCCTAAAAGAGAAAGAATCTAATGGACAGCCAGATCCCTCAGAAATTTTGAGTAAGCATAATGGCAGTGTGATATGGACAGAAATAGGTTGGTTTGCCAATAGACACACGTTATGGCATGTGTCATGTGAGCTCTGTTTCATAGATTAAAATATTAAATCAAAGCAATAATGGTGAATAATAAGTCCAAATTTATCATGAAGTGGTGTCCTCAACGCACTGACTTGTTCTGGATTGGCCGAGCAAGTATCATGCCCTCTCAGTTTGGCAACCCAGCATTTATTTTGTCCGAGACTGGATGGTCAAATTATTCAATGTTTCTCTGCGTGTTCAGCAGACTTGAGCAATTAAATATACTGGGCATTCAATATTTTGCCAAATTATTTTTCGAGTTTTAACTAATGTGGTTTTAAAATTCAGCTAAAATAATGATAAGAGATTTTATTATTGATCAATTTTTTTTTTTTTTGTTACCAACAAATTTTTTCGTCAGCTGACCAGTGATTATCATCTCTTCATTTTATTATTGAAGCTTATAGTTCAAATCTTTTTATGTATATTGTGAAAGTAAAATTTATTCTTCTTTTCAATAGACTTGTGATTTTACTGACAAATTTTTTGAGCAAAATTTCATGCTAATTTCAAATGAACTATATTTATAAAGGGCACGTCCCAATGGACCTCCGCGTGTTGATAATAAAACTTGCAAATATATACTTGAGTTTGATTAAAAAATGTGTAGTTCAGTGCTAGAAATAAATCAATGCGGGATATGAGCAGAAACACAAGCTCTTAACACAGCTTGGAAGTTAACTCTTAATCCAAATAATAATAATAATAATAACAACAACAACATTATTTATTACCAAAAAGCATTTCTAATCTCCTTTTATGTTGTCACATTTGTTTTTTTTTAAAAAAAACCAAAAAATGCTATGTTAATCACATTCTGGAATGATCAACTAGCTAACACCACATGTTTTTACCAGTTCTCTAGAAAAAAGAGTTTTTTTTTTTTTTTAAAAAGAAAGTTAATAAATATTAATTGAAAAGTTAAATACTCTAGAAGCTTAAGAAGATTATGAAGTTTTTATTTTGGAAGACGGCTAATTTTTGCTTTTTAGACTTGGAAAAAGCCCACAGAAAATTACAAAGATGATGTCTCTGTCTGCGAAAAATTATTGCTTATTATATTCAAGTATTAATTACGCGTTTTGACTTTTTTTTCGTATTTATGACTTTGATTATCTAGAGTTTAATTCACTAATTAGTCAATGCGTATTTTAAAAAATTATTCAAAACACACATGTCTTTTTTACTTTTGCAGTGATTGAATTCATCTTTGATTCTTTTCAAGGTAAAATAATATTTTTACACAAAATAACTCTAAATACAAATAAAGATGACATGCGGCAACTGAACAAAACGAGAATAATTAAATTAATTTTAGCAAAAATATATTTATACGAGGGACTTTATAAGTAATTTTTAGATATCCAAGAATTATCTAACCGATGAAACTAAATCTTTTGTGTCTTAAGATGTATTTATATACAATACTAATTAATTAGATTAACTTGGGTCATCGAACCAACTTTTGTACCGTAATATTACTATAAATCTGCAAGATTTGTATCTCCATGTAGGGAACCAGATTTTTCTTTTTTTTTTCAAATCTCAATTAAAAATATAATGGATCCATGAATCTACAGAATAATTATACAAATGCACTTGTCGCGTGGCCGTTGTCAGTCAATTGCAATAATAGTATATTCTTAAAGGTACAACTTTAGGTGAATCTAAATTGCAATTATTTAACTGATCGATGTTGAACCAACCAGAGATTTGCAAATTTTCTAAAATTATATATAATTCCTTCAATTTTGAAAGAAAATATTATTTTAAGCCACCTTAATTAAAAAAAAAAAAAAAAAACTTATATGTAAACGTCATGTGCAAATAACATTTTCCTTTATTATTAGAAACTAATTACATTGCTCTGATAAAATTGAGGAACAAATGATAGATTTGTCATTATTCGGTGGCACATGATTCCATTTAGTTAGCAACCAAATCCAGCTCTGAGTTGTTGGAACCACAAACAAGCTTTAGATCGCTCGCAGCACCCCTGGTCAACAACTTGGATGTTATGTGGCAAGTTTTTATTTTGATACAAGTTTCGTATCGCTGCTCCGTCAATCACCGCGACTTCGCACACTAAATTAGTCCTACGATATTATTTGTAAAAAAAAAAAATTGTTTATAAAAAAGATTTAGATTTAGCGTCGAGCTGACTTATACTCCGCACTCTTTGTAAAAGACGGAGAGTGGTTATGCTTACTCCACCAACTCCAAATTTTACTAAAATGCTGTCTTTTCTGGTTGCTAGCGAAGCCTCTGCTTCACACATATAATCAACACAACACAAGCGTAGTTTCGTGACCACACGTGATAATTAACGCAACTTCATTATCTCTGAAGCACCAAAGATTGGTTTTGCTCCTCAATTTTCTAGAATGTGTCATATACATGTGTGTGTCGAATTGCCGTGGACGAATTGAAGTTTCAACGCTTGTGGAATGTGGATTTGTTTGTTTGTTTCTTTAGATTAGATCAAAGCAAATAAAAACACTCAACTCCGAGTACTGCAAAGTCCAGGCATGCTGCGGACTCGCTTTATCAATTCCATTGACCCACCAAGCATCAAGCACATACAGCTCGCCGACCGCATCGTATTTATTCATGCGACTCTATGTACCAAAACAAAAAGAAAAAAACAAAAAATTGGGTAAGAAATAATTGCCAGCTTGATTCTAGAACACTGCAGAAGATACTAATTTTGAGAAATCTCACCGTTAAATATCGATTCTTACTCGAACGGTAGTGATAACAAATATAAAAAGTATTCACAACTAGCCAAACCATAGAGCAATTTTGAGAGTAGAGTTTTTTTTTTTTTTTGGAACTGATTATACATCATATTATTATTGCTTAACAGACAAATACAATTGGGACTTATAATATTATATTCATAAAATAACTGAGACATACAATATTACATTCTAACTGTAACTTATAATATTATATTCATAAAAGACTCGCATTTCTCCCTCTATGCTCCACTCGCATAAGGATGTCTATATTTCACTCATATAAATAAGAGAAAAAGACTTATAAATTAATTTTATTTAATTATGTTTAATTAATAAAAATTGATGACAAAAAGCTTCATAAATAAATAAATTATTTTCCGATTTTGATGAACAAATTAGGAACACTGCCAGCAGGTCATTAATTATGTAATCGAGAAGGGAGACAAGAGCCTCCCGGCTTCCCCTTTCGCCGCAGGAGACGTACACGGTTTTGAACAAATTCGATGGTTTCTTAAGCCTTCTAGATCAACAGAACGTGCTTCTGCTATTTAAAAAAGTTATTTGAAAAAGCTGATCAAATTAAAGAGAGTCCAAAATTATCAAATAATTTCAAACGCGTCCGTACAATGGTTGAAAGAGAAAGAGTGACTTTCAATTCGATCACGTTCCGCTTCTACGCATATAATGATTAAACTATTGATTGGCCACTGGGCAGCGACAAGAAAGGGTCGTTCAACTCACAAACGCTTTAATCTTCTTCTAGAAAAGTTGTTTGAAGCTTGATAAAGGAGAGTTTTTTTTTTTTTTTTGCCTTTTTTTATTTTTTAGATAAGATGAAGGAGATGATGATGCTTCATTTTTTGGCAACTATTTCGGCGGCGGCTCTAATTCTTCTCAGATATTAATGATAAAAGTTTTTAGAAAATTCCAAAGCTTATATATAGTGAGTGCCTTTATTTTTTTTTAATTTTAGTTTTGTTTTCGAGTCATCTAAGTCAGCCCCACTCCCCCCAGCTGTAGCTATAGTCGATCGGCTCGGCTTGGCTCAATTCAACTTGGCTAGGCTTAGAAAGAAAAAATTTATACTTTATATTTATCAATAATCGAGTAATTTTCGATCAATTAAAAATGCTTTTTTTTTTCTTTCCTTTTTGTCAATTAGAAATATGTCTGAGTATTGCCTCTAATATAAATTATTTGAAGCCCGGCCCAACGACGGCTAATTTTTTTTTTTTGAATGCAACGAAGGGTAAATTTAGAAGTGTGAAAGTTGAAACAATTTATTTATTTATTTATTTTTGATGTATGGATCAATTGAATTATTAATTTTTTTAATATGAAGTTCTTTGATAAAATCATTACAATCTTAGGGGTAGGGTAGTGATAACATGAAATTAGCCCGTATATAACTTTTTTTTTAATGTGGCAATTGCATAATCATCAAATATAATTATTTAAAAAATAAAATCATGGATAATTATTTTGGAAGATTATGTTATTTCAACGCCACGTATATAGTCAAAATTTAAATTAGTTAATTGGAATAACTTAAACATTTTTATATTAGGTTAAACTATTAAATTATTAAGAACTTGTAAGCTCATTTTAAGTGTGTATTTTAAAAACTCAATTGGACTAATAAGAAAAATGAAAAATTATGCGGTTCGTTATTCAAATGGAGTAACGGATGCACAAAATCTTCAATGATATGATTATATATATGAAATTTAGTTTATTAACTCTAATCAAATTTAATTCTTTTAGCCAAAAAACCTTTAGTGGATTTCGAATATGAGTAATGTCAGGCAAACAACCTCAGCACACCTTCAACACCAAATGCACAAAAAAATAATCGTTCTAGAACTTTAAAACGTGAGCCAAAATAAACAATATTTGAGCGCTTATTATAAGAGTTAAAATTCAATACGATAATGCTTTTTTTTTTTTTTGTTCCAGAATTGAGGTGTCCTGAGAGTGTGTGACTACCATTATTCATCGAACATTGTTATGACATTTTACTTTCATAAAAATCTCACTGTACAAGTTAAAATTTTATGATCAACGAATCATAGGTTCAACCTCAGCACACCTTCAACACCAAACGCATAAAAAAATAATCGTTTCAGAACTTTAAAACGTGAGCCAAAATAAAAAAATATTTGAGCGCTTATTATAAGAGTTAAAATTCAATACGGTAATTTTTTTTTTTAACGTTCCAGAATTGAGGCGTCCTGAGAGTGTGTGACTAACATTATTCATCGAACATTGTTATGACATTTCATTTTCATAAAAATCTCACTGTACAAGTAAGCTAAAATTTTACGATCAACGAATCATAGGTTCAACCTCAGCACACCTTCAACACCAAATGCATAAAAAAATAATCGTTTTAGAACTTTAAAACGTGAGCCAAAATAAAAAAATATTTGAGCGCTTATTATAAGAGTTAAAATTCAATACGGTAATCTTTTTTTTTTTTTTTAACGTTCCAGAATTGAGGCGTCCTGAGAGTGTGTGACTATCATTATTCATCGAACATTGTTATGACATTTCATTTTCATAAAAATCTCACTGTACAAGTAAGCTAAAATTTTACGATCAACGAATCATAGGTTCAACCTCAGCACACCTTCAACACCAAATGCATAAAAAAATAATCGTTTTAGAACTTTAAAACGTGAGCCAAAATAAAAAAATATTTGAGCGCTTATTATAAGAGTTAAAATTCAATACGGTAATCTTTTTTTTTTTTTTTAACGTTCCAGAATTGAGGCGTCCTGAGAGTGTGTGACTAACATTATTCATCGAACATTGTTATGACATTTCATTTTCATAAAAATCTCACTATACAAGTAAGCTAAAATTTTACGATCAATGAATCATAGGTTCAACTTTGGGCTATATTATTATAATTTGCAAGCTTGACTGAAGACCATGCTATTTTCTTAACTTAGAAGTTTGAATAGTTATGAACATTTGAATGATGTGTAATTTTATGTTTTAATTCATTACGTGCGAATTTAGATGTTTGAAAAATTAACACGTAGACTTGTTATGACCTTATAAATCTGTAGGTAATTAAAAAAAAAAAATTTACAAGTGTGTTATTATTGTTACGAACTGATTGAAATGTATGTATTAATTACGTGGTAAAAATTTTTGCAGTTAAACTCCATTCTTATATAAGTGGCTGTATAAAAAAAATTTAAATATATAAAAAAATTTAAAATATCTAAAAATTTGTTGAATTCAAAGATCCAGTAATAATTGTAATTTTAGATTTTATCATGTAAAAAAATGTTATAATCTAGCTACTACCGATGCTAGGGTGTTGCTACCTTGCGGCTTCTATAAGGTAAAACCCAACTAAAATAGACAACTGGAGATAGACCCAAGTAGGTCAATCACCCTATTTTATTAGGGGACTGTACCTTACGGTTTCTGTACGGTAGCAAAATCCCTTATACTATAGGTAAATTTACTCCTAACAATTGGGTTTATTTATTTGGTTTTGTTATCTTTGATTTTATCTTGAATACAAAGGATAAAAGCATACACACACATACACATATATATAAATGAAACAAATACACGTCACATGGCTGTAGGCTGTAGCATATGCTTTGCCTTGAGAAATAAAACAGTTTATCCTCTAATCTCAAGGCTTGTTCCTTAAAATATGGTGGAAGATCACGACGAATTCGTTTATATTTTTTAATGAATCATTAATATTATACTTTATACGATCGCCAAACCCAAATCAATAAAATGAAGCATTATTAAATTCGATTAAGGTACAATTAGTAGGTAAATCTTTCTGCTTTGGTTTCGAACCTAGCAGGGCATGTGGAATTTTCTACCCGTTCTTTCAAAGGGATTAAATATTTCCTCAACCGTTGTTGAAACAAAGACTATTAAACGAATACTAACGAAATCAGAATTTGGTAGTATCTAAGACGTACCAAAAAAAATTGTTTTTGGTACCTTTAAAACCCGATTATAGTCTGGGGAAAAGCAAATGACAGGGCCTCGAGGGCACAAAAATTTAAAAATCAACATTATTAATCAATTATTTAAAATCATAATTATCATATTCATCGCTAATATATACGTACATATATTCTTCAGTTATTGAATTAGGCATTATTAGAAAGGAATGCCGTTGGTGCACAGATTCCATTTGGCAACCAAAACCAGCTTGAGTTGTTGGAATGGAACCCCAAAAGTAAAATAGGGCTCAACTAATTAGATTCTTATGGTATGGGATTAATTAACTAATCATTGACGTAATTATATATTAATTGCCGGGCAAAGTAATGTTTTTGCGTGACGGAAAAAACAAGGTAGTAAATACGGAGGAATCAGAGATTTTGTTTATAGAATTTAGTTAATTTACACATATGATTTGAATTAAATGATTTGGTTGTGGTGGTAGCATTTTTCAAAGAGTAACTAATTATTGATTGCTATAAAATATTATTTTTACTTGGACCCATATAGACTAATAGTCAATATTTCAAGGGTGTTATTGTGAAAATAGAGAAAAAAAAGGTCTAATTGTAATATTACTAACAATAAGAGTACTGTTTTAGTTCCAAATACAACAACTAAAAAGACATTTAACCTAATATGTAAAGACTAAAGAGTATTTTTACTTCTATTTTGAATGGAAGTAACGTGTAATAATCTTGGCCAATTTGATTGTTGTGGGTACAAATTATTCTTTCAAAATAATAAATAAATGAATTTATAGAATAACACGGATCACGTGATCATGATATAATTATATCACATCAGTTTGTATAAAATAATTTATGTATATATAAATTGGTATATAAATGCACAGACAGTAACCAATTAATCAAATGATAATTTACAGTTGTGGTTGCTTTCAATATGTAGAAAAGGATGCGAAGAAGATTTGTCCCTTTATGCGTCATTACTGAATACTGACTCCAATTAGTCCAAAATTGGCCATGAAAAACAGGAGCCATTTTCTTGAACAATATATATATATATATATATATATATATATATATATATATATATATATTTATACTTTCATTTTCTAGCGGCTGTATATTCAATAATAATAAACAATACCTTGAGTAATCTGCAATCAAACTTTATCAATCAAATGCAATATCGGCTAGATTAGATTTATTACCAGACTAATAGACTAAAAATAATCTCATTAATTTACATGTAATATAATATTATATCATTCATCATAATCTCGTCACTCCACAGATCAAAAAGAATATCCTACCAACCCAAAAGAATAAGAACAAAATATAAATGGATTAATTTGTTTATACAAATTCCATATAATCTTCCATAAGATTTGTTGAGAAGAACAAATATGTAAAAAATAAGTTGTATAGTCTGGACAAGAGAAGACTTTATTTGAATTGTTTGAGTAAAATTCACCCTGGGTATATTATATACGTGTGATTTGCATTGATTAATTGTTAATTCTTACTAATATTTAGATCGACGCTAATTAATTAAAAAAAAAATGGAGCTTGCATGATGTTAATTATTAACAATGTATCACAAAAATAAATTTCTTTTTTAAAAAAAAAAAAAAGAAATAACTTCTTTTGATTTCTACTATTATTGTAGCTAGTCAAGTAGGAAATTGATTTGAAAAAACTTAATGTTTTTTCTTAAAAAGTAAAGCAGATAAAAAAAATCAAATTTTTTTTTCTGAAAAAATAAGTAGATAACCAAAATCTACATTCGTTTTTTCAATTTCTTACGTATCTTAAGATCTGAACTTGACTGACCAATTAAATAAAACTGATTTAGAGCCACTCAACCACACCTTTACCGAAAATTGAATTAATAATAGAAAGTGACTAGATTTATTGACTACCATTTGGACAAATTTTTGATTTATTGACTACCATTTGGACAAATTTTTGATTTATTGAATAGTTGGAAGATTATTCAATAACAATATTCCAATATGTCAAATGTCTGCTCCTTGGCGTTTGCAGATTCAGTTTACATTTTTAACCCCGATTTTCATAGGTTATTGCATTTGGACCCATTTGAAATGTTTTGGAAATATAAAACTAACACAGTTATAGTTATAGAGAGAATATAGCTAAAAAAATAAAAAATAAAAACAAACATTTTAACACATTTTTTTATAAATTATACAATTATACAAATCCAACAATACTTTTGCTTTACATGTTTATATACCTGTAGTATAGTTGAAAGATTATTTTCGACCTTTAGTAAATTTTTTTTAGATATATTTTTCTTTAGAAAAAAGAAAGTAAAGAAACATAGAATTTCTTTCTTTCTTTTTCTTTTTTCTCTATTTCATGTGATCTACTGACCTTACAGAGTCTCAGATTCATTCATAAGATGAGCTACAAATATAGTTTTAAGTAAGATAAAAGGTTGAAATATTATATGACGGCGAATTAGTTAGTCTTGTTAAAAAAAAAAAAAAAAGGAAAAAGAGAAAGAAAAATAATTACTCGGGTGCATGAAAGATAATTTTGCAAAACGACAGGGGGGGAACAGTATTTTGCCAGCAATTTTAAAGATAACAACGCATGGATATCAAAATACACGTCATTGGGTATCATTTTCTGCTCACAATCACAGACGATCAATATCGATGCAATTCCAACCTCCACCTAAATTAATTATTCCTTAAATGTGTAAATTAAAAAGCTAGTCAAATTGTCAAAACCGAAAGTAATAAACTAATAGTTTAATTTATTTATTTATGATTTATGGGAGAAAAAGATTAAAAGAATAATAATAACAATAATTGGGCGCCGACGTCGAGCCATTACGAGGAAGCAAACAAATAGAAGTTTAAAGCCGCGCTTCCCTAAATTTCACACTTCCACATGAGCATGATAATAATAATAATTATTATTATAATAATTCCCGGCTTTCTTCTTTTTAGAGTTAATAAAATTTAACACGATTCGATTATATGATATAAATACGATACGAATAAATGAGTATAAGTTATCAAATTCAATACGATTATTAAATGAGTCAGGTTCGAATTGATACTATTTTTTTTCGTGTCAGGTTAGGGCTAAAATTTTTGACCCATTTATCCGAATAATAACACGATTATACTTTTTATTTTAAATTAATTTTTAGATTCTTGTCATTAAAACTCAAATATTGAACATAAACCCTTTTTTTTTAATTTTTTTTAAGACGGACATATACACAATGTTTTATTTATAAAATTTTATTTAAATTTAAAACTTTAATAATGAAAGTGTGTAAAATATTGATACACATGTATATTTTATGATATTAATATATAATATTATATATATATATATATATATATATATATATATATATATATATATATATATAATTTAAACTTTAAATAGTATAAATGTGTAATAATTTAGGGGTGTGTATAATATTTATTAAATATATAGATATTAAATAAGTTATTGGGTAATTTATTTATTTTTCGTGTCAAATTTAAATCTCAATATTTTAACATAATTATTAAATAGATCATATTTAGATCGACTTAAATTTAACACTACACATAACTCAATGATTCATTTTACCAGCTCTACTTCTTTTATCTTTCTCTTGTCAAAAACGAGAAAATGTATTTTCTGGAAACACAAAAACGAAAACAAAAATACAGCTAGTACTCGCACACACAGAGACCACACGCACGAGTCAACAAGTTGAAACTCTCCCTCCAAAAAAAACAAAACTCACACGTCTGTAACTTCTCTCTTATAAAAGCATCCCCTTCATTCAACCTTCATCAACTTCTCATCTCTCTCTCTAAATATCATTTCTTTTTGTTTTATCATTATGCCACAGGTGGATCTTGAAACCCTAGTCTCAGCCTGCGCCGGCGTCTCTTGCGACAAAAAGATCGCCTGCGAAACCCTGGCCAACGCCATCAACAGAAACCTCAACTGCGCCATCGAGAATAACGACAAGAACCCAAATCAAGAACATCACCCTCATAACGATGCCGATGATCATCAGGAACCGGAGATTCCGCCTGATTTCCCACCAGAATCCTTTTGGCTATCGAAGGACGCGGAGTTTGACTGGTTTGACCGCAACGCATTCTACGAGCGAAAGGAGTCGCAAAAGGGTCACTCCCACTCCAACCCGATTGGCCTGAACCCGAATCCGAGTTCGACTTCTCAGAGGTTTTCCACTGGGACGACGACGACTTTGAAGACCAAGACTTCCATCATTGGCTTGCCCAAGCCGCAGCAGAAGTATGACCCCAAGTGTAAGAGATACTGTAAAGCCAACACCAACTGGTTCCCCAAGCGAACCGGCTCGGTTGGCAAATCGGATGGGCCCTTGTGTGAACCCTCTTCTCCCAAGGTTTCTTGTATCGGTCGGGTCAGATCCAAGAGGGATCGGCGGAGATTGAAGAAGCGACAAGGTTCCGGTTCCGAGTCGGGGTCTTTGAGGAGCAAACCGGAGAGGAAACAAAAACCCGGTTTGTTTGCCAGTTTAAAGACGATTTTCTGGTCGAGGAAAGGATCGGAGGGTAAGAGTCGTGAGCGTCGAAAGGAATCGTCGGATAGGAAGAGTGGGGTTGTTAAAACTCACGACATTAGGGACAGACTGCCGCGCGGTGAGGTGCACGCGCTGTCGAAGCGATTGGATTCTCCGCCGAGGAAGAGCGCGGCGAGTGAACCGCGGAGAAGTCTAGATGGCGAGCCGGTTGGTTTGGGTGGGATGAAGCGGTTCACGTCTGGTAGGAGATCGGATTCTTGGATCGGTGACGTGGCGTGATCTGGAGGCGCGCTGGACTAGGGAGATTTCGTGTGGGTAGTGCAAGAGTAAGCTTTGGGGGGGGGGGGAGGGGCCCAGATGAAAATGGACTTTATTAGCAGGTCGTGATTGGGCGTCTGTGCTGGGGCCCGCTTCGATTTTTTAAATAGTCGTTGGGTTAGACGATATGAATAACGGTTTCCCCCACCCGGTGAAAAAAGGTAACAACATTTTTCACATTTTGATTTTTTTGGCAAAGGTTTGTGAATATTAGAGAGTGTTTTTTTTTTTTTTGGAGTGATGGATTGTAAATTTTTTTCTTGTAATAGTGGATTTAATAAATATTTTAGAAGGATATATATGGGTGTCTATGACTAGAAATTCTGATTGTTTGGTAGAGTAGGTCAAGGTGGAATTTGAAAATAGTGTTGGAGAAAAGTAAAAGTTCAATTTGAATAAGGGGTTAGTTCATATAAATAATGCACATTCAATTCAAAGATTAGAATGTGATTTTTACGAGTAAAATGTACAAATTAAAGTTGAAGTTGACCACAAACTAGAAATTACAGATTCTTCGTTAATAATAAAAATTAAAAAAAAAAATGAATATGCATTGGGCTTTTAACAGTCAATTCGTTAGCTAGAGACCGGTACATGTTGGAAATAACTTCGGGCTTCAGTGATCGGTGAAGATAATTTAATTTCAAGAAAGCTTTTTCAGTATACGGCGTTTGCCATTAATCTTTTTAATTGAGTATATGGCGTTTGACATTAATCTTTTTAATATTTGTGATCGTTAGTTCAAATTTAATTAGATATTGATCTCTCACCTTCAAAATACCTTTGAGAATCGTTACAAATGAGAATGAACATATAGATTTACCATTCATACTATTGTAAAAATTGTTGGTATCAACACACATTTACGCTCATTACCGTTGGCTATATCCCGAATATAAAGAAAAATTTAATTAAAAATAAAATTTTTGTAGTTTTAAAGCTTTAAATCATTATCTTTTAAATTTATTAAATTTGTTTAACTTGTGTTATCGTGTGGTGTAACAATAGGAATTAAGAAAATGTACGCACACAAAAAATAAATAGTATATAAAAATATTTTGATTTATAAATTAACTTGAATTATTTATAGAGTAGTATCATAACTATTAATTTTATATTCTTATTTAGTGTTAAATCATAAACTGTATAGGTTGGAGAATCAGAGCCATACCAACCCATTGAAGAGTAGCTAAAATCACATGAGTGATTGGGCTTTCTTTTATTCGGTGGGGGTTGGTTCACAAGCCAGGAGTCCTTGTTGAGGACAATGGCAATAATATCATTGACTCTCGAGACACCATAATATGAGTAGTTTAGAATTTTGACTATAGTGGCTTATCGCTAATCTCCATTTTCTCTGAAAATGACTTGCTTAGTCATGTTAAACGATCAGTCGGCAAAGTAAGCTAAATCAGAATTAGCTAAATCAAAATTCTTGATCTTTTAGAAACCCTACAATTATTTTTCATGATGCACCTTACTTGAAAGTTCGAAATAATAAGAAAGTCCGAGAGTTTTAGATGAGAGTGATATATCATTTGATGAGGTTTTTATCCATGAAAAGCATGCTTAAAAATTTCGAAATGATGAAAAAGTTCAAGAGCTTTAAAATGAAATTGATACATCATGATATGAGGTTTTGTCATAAAAAGCATACTTAAAAGTTTGAATTGATAATAAAGTTCGAGAGTCTTATATGAGACTAATATATCACGTTATGAGGTTCTTTTCATGAGAAGCATACTTAAAAATTTGTAATATATCGCGTTATCAGATTTTTTTTATGAGAAGCATACTTAAAAATTTAAAATGAGAATTTCAATTTAAATGAAAATTGATACATCATGGTATCATGTTTTGTCATAAAATGCATACTTAAAAGTTTGAAATGATAAGAAAGTTCGAGAGTTTTAAATGAGATTGATATATCACGTTATAATTTTTTTTTTCATGAAAAGCATACTTAAAAATTCGAAATGAGAGTTTTAAATGAAATTGATACGTCATTATACGAGGTTTTGTCGTAAAACTTATACTTAAAAGTTTTGAATAGTAAAAAAGTTAAAGAGTTTTAAATGAGACAGGTATATCACGTTATTCATACATTATTTGAATAAATTCCCACGTTATTCATACATCATTTGAATAAATTCCAACCATAATATTGATGTTACTATTTAAAAGTCGTTGCTAACCGCGTTGATGAGACAAAACTTGTCTGAATTTGAGGTTTTGAGACAATAGGAGTGAAGTTTTTGACGTATGGTTTCTAAGGGAATATTGGGATCAATTTGAATACAATCGCCAAATTTGACTCCTAGGCACAAGTGTAGGTTCGTGTATGTGAGGTTACTATCTAATTGTCGGGATCAATTTAGATAAATGACAAAGTAATGGAGCAAATTTCTAGAGAGGAGATTGAACTTTTGACAATTAAGTGTTAAGGTTATTAATTAATATTACAACTCAAGATTACCCCTATTGCCGTTTATCAGTAGTGGGCCATGACATAACCACAATAAACTGGAAATAGATAAACACGCAGACGATGATTTGTTTTTTTTTTTTTTCCTGCGTTTGGAAAAAAAAAAAAAAGAATCGGAATTAAATTAAATGTAATTTTTTTTTCTTCTTATGGATGGTGCCTTGTCATCATATTTAAAGTCGAAGATTGCACGAAGCTGCTGTAATTGAAGACGACAACTAGAGCGGCAGTTTAGGACACCAGAGCAAAATATAAGGTACAACAAAAATACATAAATTATTATTTTTTTTCTTTCTCCTTTCTATTTTTTTCCCGACAGCAACTTGTTAGATTTCGACCCACCCGGGGACGAATTTAATTTTTATCGGCTTTAGCTCGTTTCTTATGTACTTTGAATAATTCGACTTTCCTGTCGTTGAGGGGCTGCACTGGCCTCGAGTTGAATTTACAATCCTTGCACAACGGTTCTCTCAGAGCCGTCACTTGCTCCTCTGAAATTGATCTCACCTGCAAAAAGACATCACAGGTTTTCTTTTTTGGTGTGTAATTAAAATTTAATTACTGGTCGCGTTTATGCTTCAAGAAAATTACCCGAGCGAGGACGGTCCAGACGACGTTTTCGGAACACGGCGGAGTGGTTAAAGAACCGCGATATCTGTAGTATCCCTGTAAAGGTTGCCTGGAGTAGTGGCAATCCATTATACCAACGTCAACGTCAGAAGTCTTGGGGTTGCTCGTGCAGCTCTCGCGGGTCAGCTGAGGCAAGTATGGCATCAACTGCACGCACGCAATTATCCGGTATGATTATTTAACAAGTCGTTATTATTATGTATCAGCTGTGAACGAATTTGTGAAGGAGGTACCCTGGTAACGACAGGATTTGGGTCGCCATATTTGTAGAGGATTGCCACCACTGCGACGTCCTTCTCTTCAGTCAGATGGACGAGATGGAGCTCAGCAGCAAATCTGTTGACATTAGTTAGTTAATTAATTAATTAATTAAGCATGATTGAATTAACTTGCAAATGAAACTTAATTACTGCTTTTCACGAAAAATGAAAAAATAACAAGACCATGATATCTAAGGTTATCTAAGGTTCTGTTTGATATTGAGGCACTGTAGCTTGAATGTTACATTCGCGAAGAAGAGATTAACTTCCAAACTACTGTAACTAATTTTTATCAAACACTTTAGAGTGCTGTAATGTCTAACCTCAATACCAAATGGGAACTAAATCTATCAATGTTTTGATGGGATTCGGCCTCGACTCAAGAGACTGAGGGTACATACTGCTCTCCGTTAATCGTGTGCTCCGAAGGAGTATGCCAATGCATTTGTTTATAGTGATATTTCTTTCCATCTATGTTCAATTCTCCAGCTTTTCCCTCATAATGCACCTGCATTTGCAATCGCAAAATTTGATCAGATCAAACATACAAATTACAACAGGACAAGAAACGGAGGAAACCAACAGCATCACATTGATTTAAATTCAGATAGAGACAGCTAGGCACGAACTCCAATGGCGTAGCCGGAATTCATCAGAGTCGCATTTGCAGTATAGTACTCCTTGGACAAGGGTCCCAAACCCTGTCTCTGCACAGTTTCGTTCTGCATTATGTTCACCGGAGACTGATGTTTTCCTGTTGAACATGTCCTGAAATTTGGGCTTAACTTTCCCCAGTTCTCAGGGCCGTTGTCTGCCATGTAACTAAACCTCACTTCAGCAATCCCTGCTCCGAATTAGGAAAAATAAAAGAAATTTTTTAAGCAAGTTATTATATAAACGTCTGCATTTTGTATAATTCAGATTAATTTTCTGCCATAATAGCATTACATTAACAAGAAAACATAAAATTTTCGCGGGTCTTGAATCTCAAATTTCTGAATAACGGAAGAGAGGAAGAAGAAAGATCATACCCTGCTCGACCATCGCCGAAGCGACATTGAAAAGCAACGAAAGGGCAACGACGATGGACACTCGAGGGACCATGATTAATTGAGTCCTTTTTATTTTTGAATTGGGAAAAACAGAAAGGACTATGGAAATGCTTGTAAAAGCTCTGTTATAAAGGGCTTTAAACTTGGGGGTTAATGCTGCTATACTTAGACAATACAGCTATCGGTTCTTAGGAAGCTTTGAAATTGCCTTCGGCTTCGGATCCCTTCTGACTAGCACTATGTATACACGTAGGGATTCTTCTTTATTTATTTATTTTTTGCTACAGCTAATTTAGTGGGGTCATTGTTGTCCAATAATTAATTTTTCCACTATACCCAAAAAAAAAAAGAAAAAAAGCCAAGAAAATATTTTGTCTTAATTGGAGATCTGCTGTCCTATGAGTTAATAGTATTGCATGGAAGCATGATTTTGTGTGGTTTAGGTATTTAGATATGAAAAAACCACGATCATTCTGGGCCGTCAAAATTATAAATTCTGATGATTGTGTATAATTGTGGATCAGGATTTTCATAGTTCTGAATTTCTGATCGACGTTCCAAAACTGAAAAAAATTAAAATGAAAAAAGCAGTAGACCACGGTGTAATGCACACGTGTTATTACTATACTATGTGTATGCATTCTTTAAGAAATCGATCACAATAAAGAAAAATTTCAGTGTCGCATTTATGTGTTTTAGAATACAAATTTGAGACTAGATAATGATGTTTAATTACAATTTAATATTTAAAACTTTTATATTAAAATGTATGTATGTCTATTGAAAAAAAAAAAACTTTATGATAAAATTTATATACAAGTTTTTAACTTTATTATATACAGAAAGAAATTTCTTTGTCATAATAATTTAATAAGGGAAAAGAGGGTCGCTACATATGACCGAAAACGAACCTATACAATCCTAATATTTGTTGTCAAATAGATACATTACATTTTATAGGCAAAGTTTTTATTGTAATAAGTAAGCTTGCTCTTGTATGTATTATTGATTTTGCTGAGCACCTGCTGCAAGCTCACGACAAGGCTACGATAATTCACTTACTACATTTACTCCAAAAAACCCAGCCGGTTCTCAATCAACTCTGCACCCTATGACCAGAATGTTACAGAACAGCAAATTTATCTTAATTTGATCGCGAGCAGGGAAGTTTTGAACAATTTTCTACCCGAGAAATTTGATTTGATGGACTTGGGTTTGATTGAGTAGTTTTTAACAATTTTCTTTTACTGACCATTGAGGTTCGAATACTAGAGATGTAGGGATTAGAGAGTTAGTTTTTACTTCGCTCACCATCTTTATATTAAAAAATAAAAAATAAATTGATGTGGTGAGAAGCCATCGGATTCATTCCGCCAAAAATGACTAATTTTTTTCTCTCTTAAATGAGTGGGAGTAGATTTCTTTCTAAGAAACTAAGAACCATTAGACATCATAAACTTGGATCCAATATAAAAAAAATATTACAAAAGTTAGTCCAATGGTCGGACTCTTGTTTTATTACCCAAATGAGGCCTCTCTTCTCTCCTTTGAATGAGAATAAATTTTATTTGAATTTGAAACAAAATTCAAAATCCTACATATCGTATTATTTGTTAATACTAGTAATTTTTTTCCCCCAAAAACAATCCAATGTGAATAGGTTGCGGGCGTAAATTAAAGAGGGGCATTCTCGAATCATCTTCAGCTTTAATATTTCAAGGACGAAATTCGACCTCCCCCTGCTTTGCTGTCAGACATGGATGGTTTAGTTCACAGAAGAAGAGACCGACACACACATCTTTAGCCAGTGGTCTCCACAGAATATTTTGTGCCAAATATATGTGGAAATAAGCAAAAGCAAAAAGCAAAAATGCTAGTGCTTCCTGTCCTCTCAGTTCTCAGTACCCTTCAGGCCCTCAACGCGAAAGAGAACCAAGAATGTATCTACATATCTACTAGATCATGGTCTTTTGGTTCCATAAGCAACAGTATTTAACATTACACCGTTTGACCATTCACCTTTTAACATATGTGAGCCAACATTAGTATTAAAGTAAAAGTCTAAACTGTAGGAAAAATTATTGATTTAAGAAATATGTAAGACACATAACAGTTAGTCCGCTTGTCGCTTTAAGACAAGCATACATGTCTCTATGTCAACCATCCATGAGCGGACGTACATAATCAAACAGAACACAAAAGTCGGTATCCACCTTACACTTGAGGAAGGGAATGGCAAGCAATTATAAACACATGAATGCGTTGGTTGATATTGAGGTTCGAAAGCTATAACTTAAGAATTATACTATTAATGTGTTTGTTAAATACTAAATATAGTGGCTCGGGAACTAAGTTAATTTGATTCTATATTTATACTATGAAAAACTAATAAAACATCTTTACTATTTTTTGTCAAAAGTCTTGTTTAAAAAGTTAAATTTACCACACATTATTGATTTTTATTTTATGAATATAATTTTTTTTTTCTTTAACAGTTATGACTTAAAATGTACAATACCTCAATACCAAATAAAACTGAAGTTGGGTGTCATAGAGTTGTAGTGGGGGAATCAATGCCTTATCCCACCCACCACTAAATTGCACAAATAGGCTGTTGATGAAAGTTGGGAGAATGTAGTAAAATGAATCTAGCTGCCACACAAAATGACCAAAGCAGAAGCTGCCAGCTGACAACTCTTTAGTTTTGAACTTCATATCAGAGATAAGAGATTCTGCAAAATGGGTGAAGAGTGAAGAGGTCAACTTGTGGACATTCTTCTCAGCCCCCACAATGAGAGGGTCGTAGGCCATACTTCAACAGTGCCTCCCGCGCATTATTTTTCAAAAACAAACAGTTTTCCAAACTTATCTCATTTGATGTTATAAGAATGCATCTGGGGAGGTGGAAACTGGGGATGCATTTGTCGGTTACTGATATAAGATAGAGGCGATTACTTATTCTATATGTCACGTCGCTGTTGGATGAGATAAGATCTAATCCTTTTATTATGCAGGAGTAAGCAAGGGAGAGCACTCACTGAAGCTGCAGATTTCAGTCCATGATAACCTCAGTGCACAGGGAAGCCTCTACATCA
Organism: Murraya paniculata; assembly: GCA_030449075.1. Classification (NCBI taxonomy): domain Eukaryota; kingdom Viridiplantae; phylum Streptophyta; class Magnoliopsida; order Sapindales; family Rutaceae; genus Murraya; species Murraya paniculata. The sequence goes on along the minus strand of JAEVFN010000020.1, from coordinate 190,660 downwards.
CTAACACTGCCTCTGCTTATCAGTACCCTTTTAACGGCTTGGCTTGGAATGGTGGGCTATATAGGGCATAGAAATCTAGTCCTATTTTGGTAGCACTAATATTAAGTTAGTACAGGTTAGATGCTTGCAATCAACTCAAAAAATTAGGTGATGCTGCTGGTTTTTATACCATTTATGACAGGTTGGATACTTATCATCACCTAAAATGTCTAGCATAAATAGGGATGCGTTTAGGCGCCTGATAAATTCAAGGTTTCTATTATGTTTGATGTAAGATAGTGCGGTTGAGCCTAGAGTTATCCTTCATGAAGCAGGTCCCTCATGGATTCTATTCCAAAGGAAATTGTAAGTACTCTGTTAGAAAATTGAAATTTAACTCCTTTTCACACAGAAGCAAATACTAGCGAGTAGATACAAGAAATTTTGAGCACTAATAGCAATATTAACTTTGCTTTCTTGTTTTACCCACATATAAAATTCAACAAAGTAGTTCCCATTATTTGAATTGAGTTTAACTAACTGAAGAGAAGTAACATAGACTGTTGGAGAGTTTTGTAGACCGCCTTAGGTAACTCTTTACAGCTAGTTCTTAAAACTAAAACACCCCGCCGATTACATTATTCTGTTTCATAAAAGGGTAAGTGCTGTAAGTGTTCACAATAAGTACTAAAATCATCTGAAAGTGCAGAAGCTATCTCGCACATAATAAATAAAAGAACAAACACATCGCCACATCATGTCACAAAACTAACTTATTAAGTAGACTCACTCAGTTGAGGCACTAATTTTATTACAAAGAAGAAATCAGAAACATCTACACGTTGCTTTGAGTATTAATATATATATATATATATACACACATGATTTTGTTGGTGAAGAGGCAAAGATATTTATACCCAAGAGGACCCTCGAAAGCTTCACCTATCATTGGGCATAAGTTGCTCTTAAATATTCCACAATGTCTGCACTTTCAAACATTTGCACTCCTGTATTTGGATCTTCTAAGTAAGGTACCTGTGAGCAATTGTGGTCAATTGTTATTATCGGCATCATTTGAGACATGTCAAGCCGCTGTTTCACTTTTATTTTACAGATTTGAAAAAACTAACAATAGATGGTTTAAACCTAAATAAATTACCTGAAAATTTTTAGCTTTTTCAATCAGAATCTCTCGTTTTGGGCTGCCACGAGCACAACTGAGAAAAGAAAAAAGAAGCATCACTCAGAAAAGGTCTGGTAAGTAGTAATGATATAAATCCATGTACATTTGTACTTATAGAGACAAAAACACTAGAATGTACAATAATCAATGGTCTATCTGCAAACCAGAAGGAAGTATCTACGATAATAAGGAGTGAACTCTCGCATTAGTACAAGGATAGCCACATCTAATATATAACATTAAAAAACAACATTGGAAAATAACTCATGAAGGAGGGAAGAGATTACTAAACTCAATGCCGTATTGTTCATGATATCATAATAATCCATGCACAAGGGTTTTGAAACTCCACAAGAAGCCATGCAATAATATCTGTCTTTTTTCAATTTCAGTAAGAAGTGTAGTACATGTCACGGAGCTTCTAATTTTTTATTTTTCTTTTTTGGGGTAAGACATGAGTTGCATGCGTAAAGCTAAAAAATCTCCAACTACTAGTTCAACAGTGCCATTAATTGCATGCACTTGGTGGCTACATGCAGTCGTATATTGCGTAATTAATAAATCATGTTTTACAATACAATTAAAAGGAGAATGGACCGATTAGATGACCACACAAGGACTTTACCTCCGCTGCAAGTGCGGTAACTCTAATTCTACAAGCACTTCACGTACAACTTTGCAGAATGGGGAACCCTGATAAGGAGAATAAAACCACAGGAAACGAAAGGGATACTGAATCACACTCTTCTACATAAAATAAGCAGACCATGGAAGTCCCAAATTTTGGATAGGGAATGTGAAAAAATCATCACTCCCTGTACTTCAAAGATTAAAGACTGGGTAATACTCCACCAACCTCATATGCCCATACTTCAAGTGGCTTGGGTGGCAATTTAGCCGGAGTGTAAGATTGTCCCTGCAAAAAAATGACAGAGATGGTTCAGCAAAACTCTACACCCAATTCTAGTTTAGTATATAGTGACCTCTTGATGATTAACACTGATGGATAAACTGTATATACAGAATGATGCAGAATGGTATCCTACAATTTATCTAAGGGATTCTTGGTATTATTTATTTTAAAAGGTTTTTATTTTGTTATTTTTTTATATTTGTGTTAATTAGGTTATTTATTTGATGAGGATTTATCGTTTCATATTTGGTTATGATTTGGTCAATATAAACAGGGCCTTATTCTCATTCACTATAAACAATGTTAAGGTTTAATTGTTTTCTCCCTGATCTTAATTCTTAAATTCTTCCTTCTATTTCTGATTCCCATCTCATATTAATTTCTGTATTTCTCTTTCTCTTTTACAAGTATTCTCTATCTATCCATTTCTTTCTTCATCCCTCATTAATCAGTATCAAAGCTTTCTTCTCCCATATCACAAAATGTTACATAAATAATCCAGTGGATCAATTTGATAGATAACAAAACAAAAGCTTAAACTATTAGGTCGTGAGCCCCAATGGTATGAAGCTATGTCAAATTCAAAATCTAAAAAATGTAGGATTCCCTAACATACACCTCATATGTGAATGTAGGATAGCAACACATGCCCATACTTTTGTACAGAACATTAGACTGTTAGTGGAAAATGTAATAGTTATATGATGTCACATTTAACATTTGATTTACTTGATGCAGATTTCCTGGCACAGCTATAGCAAACAATGCATATCGGATTTCTCCATCCCAAAAATTATGGAACAAATTATAGACAAATTCAGATTACCTTTCCTAAACGACCAATCATAGCAAAGCCTTCAGTCAAAGTCTGCAATAAATCCACAATCACACATTATATGATTTTGAATTTTGTTTTACAAATGGGCAAGCATTACTACAAAAAGAGTTAAATGCTAATAACTAACCGTTAGTAAACCAAGTGAGAGCATGAAAGGAACGCTTCCATCACCTAAACAAAGAAATAAAGCTGAGTAAAGGCAAAGAAAGCATAAGAAACAACATGCCATTAAAATTTTACAACCTTCTCATTGAAGAAAAATAGCTTCAGAAGAATTAACTGAAAGTCAAAATGATTTGTAAGACTACCAAAGAAATCATCAAGTAAAACTTGTCTGAACTAGCAAGGTGGAAGCACAATTTGCAGGTCTTCTAGAAAAGATTATTACTTTTTTTAAGAAAATGGAAAACTGTAAAATTCTGAATGAATGGAATTCTTCTTGTTATAATGTGATTTTGATATCTTCTGCACTTACAAAAATGCAGCTATTAATTGATGAAATATTGTAGAAAATAAATAATAAAAACGACACACACAGAACAGGTGAATGTAACCACACACACCATATTTTCCAACCAAGTACTTTATTATATCGTCTGATTCGTACATTGAAACTCCTGTGTTTGGGTCAACCTGAAACCACAAGCCAAAGTCTAATCTTAGATCAAACAGAAAATTGAAACCAGTCCCTATTAATATATAAAGTTGGAGTCGTAATAACCAATAGTGCAGACTAATGAATCACAAAAGAAAAGGAAGGACATCAGACCATGTACGGGAACTGCTTTTTACCACCCATCTGCAAAACCTTGGGACGAAAATTGGGACCATTTCTTGGACAGGGATAATACAGAACATCAAGATCCAACACCGAAACAATTTCTCTAACCTGTTTATAGATATGATACAATGTAATGAAGCCATTGAATAATTTCAACAACTTGGCACATTGCAGAAGACATATCATACATATAATGCACCTGGAAACCAGCTATGAACCATAGGTGCCAAATTGAACATGTATAGCTGTAATCCTTTAGCAGTGCAATTTCAGTTCCGATGATATCTAAATGCAGTACCCCATTATCATATGAATATTATAACTGCAATATTTAGTATCAAGAGCAATACATGGACTGGTGAATTTATCTGGACATTTATCATTTGAGACATGACCATTCAACCAGATTTGAGGGTAGCACTTCCTCCAAGAGTTACAGTGTGCTGGAAATTTCCAGACCAGTGATACAGAATTACGACATGTAGTGTGTAACTAGTTCAACAACATTTGATTCATTATATACATCTTCACAATTTCAGTGCTCGATTACAAGCATATTATACTATCTACTACAAGCAAAATGGATGATACTCTGGAGTAATGTTACCTTTCGACAAAAAGGACAGCTGAAGTTTGCACATGGTCCACGGTAATCCATATGTGGAGAAAACAACACAAGCACTCAGTCTTTTCTTTACCACGAATGGCATAAGGAAATGTATAGGATGGCAAAAAACAAGAACATAGAAGCAAAAACACCAAAGGAAAAAATTCCAACCATAGAGTACCTTTCAAACTCATATATCTCAATAGGTTTCTCTGGACGAAGGCCTAATTTTGAGGTCTCCTTCACCTTGAAACCTGTTAAAGTCAGCTAGCTCAGCTAAAATGTCAAATGATAGGAATTGAATTCGATGTCTTTATGGATGCATGCCAACTTCAGAAGTCTTGATACAGAAGTAATGTAAGGAATTTGACTACTACCAGCTATTTCCAGAGCATACTGATCAGGTGGAATCTCATCCTTGGAAACAAAAGATGCACTATATCTGCCACATTACAAAGTAAATGCCATACAATTAAGGTGAAAGAAAGTGTCCAGGGCTAAATTAATAAAAAATGATAAATGATGTGATGCATTCAGCACGGCCACTTGTGCTTGGTTTTGTAATATTCAAGGAGAATAAGGATGGATTACTCAGTAGGACTTCTCTTATTACCTATAGATTTTTTGTCTACCATAAATGATAACTGATGAGCCTACCCCTATTTACATGTTGGTTTGCACCTATTTATTTGTAGATCCCGGCCTAAACCATGATAAAACCTACTTAACTCCTTTCCTTCTGTAGTATGATTACCCCGTATTCCTCTGACATTGTACTACATCAACCTGAATGAAGCACCCACAGAGAGAAGTGGATAGACCATAAAGAATAAGGATGACAAAGAAAATCACTTGGTAATATAAACCATCGCAGTGCAATATGCTTAGCGAAACTAGATATGCAATCTGCACATTTAAGCTCCGTCTGTCTCAGCTTAAAAAATCTTTGGGGTCGTAAAAGTTAATTTGTTCCATATTGGTATTCACTCTATTCCTTAGCTACTTAAATTTTAAGTTCAAGAGAAATCAATCAACCAATAACAAGGGCTCCAGTATAAAGAGATAGCTCTATGCAATTATTTCTTGCAAAATCATATGCAATATGAAAGTCAATAAAAACCACTACTCTGAGTATTTATCTTGTCCAGATTTGTTATTCATAATGATCAGAAATAGCTTGATTGTGTCTGCAACAGCAGCTTGACAATTACACTGGGACATCTGCTAAAGAATTCTCCCAATGCAATCCAATATTCTAGCTTGCCCATTGTCTTTTTCCTTCTTTACAACCAAACCGTATATTATAACAACAATGATTAGACTTAATTAAATCCAGCTACCGCCAGAGGAGCTATATGGTTCCAGTATTGAAAGCAATTCCACAGTATTAGCAACTGTTTAATTGTTGTAAATCCTGCAGCTACACAGCAGCATAGTATTTTATTTCATTTTTCTCTTTCACTTTCTTTTTAGTCCAAGGTTAGCTACTAGGCTAGCATATTAGCAATGTAAATATGTAATGAATTCAAGATATCACATGCTCCAATTAATATCTTCTTCTTTTCTTTTTCAATTCGACGTACTCTTGCTTGAATTCGTTATAATCTATTTAAACCATTCAAGAACAAGAACTTTACACACTAACAAGCAACAAAAAAATGGTTTAATTTAACCATTAAACGAACAAAATTAAACCATTAAACAAGCAAGTAGTATCTATCAAATCTTAACACAGATTAGTTACAACAATTAAAAAGAAAAAAGAAAAAAATACAAATACCCCGAAACAAAAACACCAGTTCCCAATCGAAAGAACAGAGCAAGGGAGGCGCCCAATATGTCCAAAGCCTTGTCAGGTCTAACGGCGAACCGCTTCGGCTCAGGTGGCTTGAAATTTGGCGGGGCAGAAAATGGCGTTGGTTCGGGTTTTTCCTGGGTGCTTGTTGTTGACAAAGAAGAGGGAGTTTGTGGGGCTTTTGAAGGTTCTGAGGTTGCTCTAATAGAAAATGAGGTTCTGGGTATTTGACGGCGGCCGGAAACTGGCCGGAAAAGTGAAGGTTGCGAGAAGTTCAGTACTCCAGCCATTGGCTTTCTCGCTGGAAGAGTGTTTAAACTGAAAGCTATAGGTGTGTTTTCGTTTTGAGTGGCTCCTTGTGAGAACTAGAAGTGGTGGTTAGTAAATTTAGTTTGGGTGGACAACAGAGATACAGGTAATACAGTTATTTGATTTTTTTTTTACCCCCAAAAAAAAAAATCGTTTAAAAGGATCTAGAAATAAGAATCAAATTAGAAATTCTTTTTTAAATTTTATTTTAAAAGAAGACATTTTTACATATATTCGGAGAAATTATTACTATTATTATCTGATGATATTGTTGAAGAAAGGGTTCAACGGGGTTCGTTTTGAATTCAGAGGGGCGAGAATAATAAAATTGAGGAATGTGTTTGGGTCTTGGACTGGATCTTGCATGCCAGTCCATTATATAATTGACATGGAGAAGGCTTTTTTTATAGGAAAAAACCAATATTGATTTGGTAGGTATCAATTTTGATTTTCTTCTATCATTAGGAAACACAATTTTTAAATTCAAGAGGTGGTCACAAATTTATAGTCACTAGTTAATGGTTCCAATTTGTCCTCAATTTTGGCTTTTGTGTAAGATGTTGTGTAAGATACCATAAAATCAATTGAAAAACCGGAGCCGATACAAAAAAAGGATAGATTTTTTTAGGTAAGGAATTAAGAAAAACAAGATTTTATATGAAAGTACACCCAAAAAAAAAAAAGGGACATTGAGTACCCTCCAAACAAAACAAGCAAAGGCGGGATCACCCAAAATAAGGTATCTCTTTGTTTACTTGACTATTATCAATTCACAAGGCTTTAAAAATTGAAATTATGATGTACATAAGAAGTTACATAACCGTTTTGCAGCCACATATTCAAACAAGCCTCATCTCATGCGTAGAGTGGATTTGATTGTAAAGGTATGATCTTAATTTTTTTTTTCAGTTGGTGAGTGTAATGAGCAATGAAGAGACTTGCTATAAGCATGGTCCTAAAGTGAAATTGTAAAAGGCATGACTTATTTATCTGATATATTGCAATAAGAATTATACTAATATTTATAATAAAAAATCTATCGAGACCATCTTTGATAAATGTTGTAACACCGAAGGCATATTTGCTCCACCCATATTCATGGGAGAGAAATATATTCCTACCTAATTTTTTTTCCCCTCTTTTTTTAAGTTGGTGTTTGCTAATTATGAGGTATGAAGAGATTTATTGTAAGCAATATCCTAAAGTCAAATGGTTCAATAAGTTCACCGAATTAATGAAGAGATATAGTTGTATCATAAGTGCTTGATGATTTTCAACAATTAATTAATATTCCAATCAAGTTATAATTAACCAATGGGAGATTATTCTTCATGGCGGTGCCGCCCAACCATAGAGAGGCAAGTGTCATTATCTTGTGTGCCATGTCAGCCTGAACCCGACCAATTCTATAGATCAAGCTACAGAGCAACGGAAAAAAACAAAAGGGAATGTTGGAGGTCATTATCAAACTTTCTTGTTGAGTTTGTGCGCAAAATCTAATCTAATAGTTGAGCTGCTTTCAAAATTTTGGGTGGTTCAACTTTTCAAGGGCTATCAATTAATGGCAAAATCAAACTGAATGATTTCACGTCGATTATATTATATATATATCTATATATATATATATATATATATTTATCTATCTATCTTTACATAACCCACTCTATTGTTAATTATCTACCACATTCAAAGGGTGAGATTATAGAACCAATGGAGACAATCCGATAATCCAGCACAGATAGTAACATTCAATCCAAAGCGAGAGTAACACACACCTCCAGTATAAACAGAAATATCTAAACTATTTGTGATCATATATATATATATATATATAGTCTCCGCATTCCAATTTTGTATAACAGCACCAAACCCTAGAAGCTTAATTGATGATTAAAGATATTAAACAATAGCATTAAGCTCTAACGTTCTCTCTATGCGTAAGGTCCATACTAATTAGGCTTAGGCTTGTTATGTGGACTTAACGTAACCAACTCGTTGTTAAAAAAGTCTAATTAATTAGAAGAAAATATAAACAAAAAAAAAATTACTTGAAATCATATTACATGAACCGCTTCACCCAACAGAACAGTAAGGATTTTCTTTTTTTGAATGAATTTTACTGAAGCGATAAAAAGAAGAATTTTCATCATGCCGGCATAGATAAAGAACGTTACCGCAACCCATTATTATAAAGTAAATAACCCAAAAAGAAAATAAAAGAATTAATAATGGTATTATACATATATGCTCAGAGGCGAAGGCTAAAGCTAGCGCTTGGTAAAGACAAGATTTTGTATATCTCTTTCCGGTCTCTTTCAGCCAATAAATTCTTTGATTCATGATTCATGCCCATGTAACCGACTCGCCTGTAATAAATCTTCCATTAAAATAATTATCAACTAGGGGAAGTGATAAAATACATACATATATTCATTGAATCATGGTAATTTTTTTTTTTCAAAAATTGCCAAAGTGACTCACTGCCACTATATCATAAAATCCAAAAGTTTAGTTTAAGATATGTATAAAAAGGGGAAAAATAAAAAATAAAGTGGAGCATTGTCATCATTTGTAAATTCACTAGATACAAGCACGAAAGGGAACATCTTATTTGAGCACGAAAGGGAACATCTGCTAACCATGAATGAATTTCCCTAAATAGGCGACGTTATCTCAGCTAAAATATAAGTTATATCCTTTTTCAAATGTTTCAAATGTAGATTAGTGGATAAATTTTGAATAATTTTTTAATTCCTATACTTTTTTTAGAATTTGAGTTCGAGTTGCCAACTAAATAAAATTATTTAAAAATTACCTGTTCAAAATATTCTTGGGGCAAATAAAATTGTATTTAAGCATCAATCTCTCCCGTGATTGCTAGGAGTTGCAGGCGAGCTAACTGCTCTTTTAATTTTTGTAGGTTAATTTATAGCTAGGCCCTTTTCCCCCTTTATTTTGTTAGATAGGTCTTAGTATATTCCATCGAATTTCTAAAAGAGATCGTTGCTGCCAATTTTAATACCTCCACTGCCTTCTAGGAATAACCACAACCGTATAATTAATAGTAGCACGCATGCGTGGTGAAGAAACATTCATCTTGATCTCAGGCAATTGCAAATGACCATTTATTTTGATGTAGCAAATAGTGCGACGCTCTCTGATAAGTTCAAGAGATACATAATTAATTATTATATCTTATCATTTCTCATTTAAATGATAAATTTATGTTACTGTCACGTCAATTACGGTATCGTCTACTCTTTTTCAACAAATGCATACAGGAATATATGGTGGGTTTTGGTCGTAACATATGAAGTGGATTTATTCTGAGCTTTCTTCGAAAATGGCCTCAATTTTGCCCAAGAATATTGCACGTACCCATTTCACTACTTGAAACTCTTGAACTGCAAGCACGCGGCAAATTGAAGATGGCTAGTCCGCACGCATTGCTGGCTGTGGGATGATGATGATGACAGATATCAACAGAGACTTAACTAGCTTAATAAATTTTCATCGGTTAGAGAACCACAATGGGTTTTTTGGATGGGGATTGACGGGACTCCATTATTTCACAGTTTAGCTAAAATGCATCTATCTCTCAATTAGGGACTCAAAATCCTCAATATATCCACATGAATTTTGTCGAAAGTCATGCAATCTTACATGATACTTATCATTCATTGAAATTTAAAATTAGAATCCCGTTGTCCTCGAAAAGATAATCATCTTAAACAAGAATTTTTTTCAATTTGTGTTTGTGTATGCCAATTAAGGAAATTCACTCTAAATATAAAATTATAAAAGGATAGAACTATTTGAATCCATAATTTTTCTCTTAGAACCCACATTCTTAATAAACCCACCGTTAAGATTTAAAATTTTAACTTTTACTCTATACACCTTCTATAATCTCAAAAATAATCTCAATTAAATTATATATCCTCCTTTCCTTTTGTCCTTTTTTTTCCCATCATTGTAACTTATTTTTTCTCCACCCATAATCACTAGTTTCTTCTATCAATTTTCCTTGCTTTTTCTTCATCCAAACGACATGTCCAAGAGTTTAAGTTCTTCGATTACCAATCTCTGGGAATTCTCGCAAACTAAGATTTAAGATTAAAATTAAAAGTTAATCAATCATAAAATATTTTTTTCGACTTCGCTCCTATAGTGCTACCTAAAATTGTTTGGGTGGCAAACTCTCCTATATTTAATTTAGCTTTGTTGACGCTTGTTTTTGGTCAACTAGAGAATTAAATAAAGCGTAATAATATAGCTACAAATTTTTGTATAAATTTATTTTGTACAAATTGATGTGGCATGATTTAATTGGTTAAATTCAATATCTCTTTGTCCACATGATTTGTTTTTATTATTTTATATTTTCTTTCAACCAATGAATTAATGCCAAATCAGTTTGTACAAATTAAATTTGTATAAGAGTTTGTGGCTGTATCATCATTCTTAAATAAATAGGATGATATAAAGAGCAAAACACAAAGAATTTATATAATTCAGTACTTGGTTTACACGCACGGGAGTTAATAGAGCAAACTTCACTATTTAGTAATAATTACAATGAAGTTTTTTCCTTGCTATTTGCCTTTGGATTTTTTTGCTTGCCCCTCATGCATAAGGGGTTTTCAATTTATAGTACAATTTTTGATATTCTAAGTTGTACTATTTATCGTACAATTTTTTAGTACCAAAAATTGTGCTATAAATAAAAAGCCCTTGATGCACTAAGGGGCAAGCAAAAAAATATCAGATGCCAATAGCTAAGAAAAAACTTCATTGTAATTACTGCTGAATAATGAATTTGCTCTTTTGACCCCCGTGAATGTAGACCAAGCGCTGAACCATGTAAATTCTTCGTGTTTTGCTCTTTATATCGTCCCGTTTATTTAATTTTCTAATTGACCAAAAACGAGCATCAACATGGTTCATAGATGAGAAAGAAATATAATTTCAAAAGCATCAATTTCTAATTTTTAAATTCACACTTGTTGAGATTCTTTTCATTATATTAATTTTTGTGTGTGTGTATATATATCTCATGAAAAATTAAGTTTTGTCAAGAACCTGAATATGGACGAACTAGAGTTCATGTTAGATGAGTGTAAAATTTAATGGGCGCAATTTGCACAGAGAAGTATTATTTTATTGAATTAAAAAAAAAAGAGAGAATTATTATTTTATTATTGATTGTTTTATTTTGTCTTCAACAGTAATTTCCTTCAAGCGTATTGTAGTAATATAAATTTTTATTCAAACAATGGGTACGGAAAGTACTTTTATGTGTTCAAAATACCCTCACCCATTATAAAAATCACTATCAACATTCTTCTTATATTTTAATTTTAAATAAATTGATAAAGTGACGTAGTATTTACAAATCAATAGCTAAATCACTTAGAGTTCAAATTCAGAGATAAATTCCTGAAATACTTGGGTATTTAACCTTTATTTTTACTTCACTCAAATTTAAATCAAAATTCCTCACAAATTCTGATACGAATAAATTTGTATGTCAAAATTTGAATGTCACCAATTACCTAACTGACTCTACAAAACACTTTAATACTTTTGGGGATAGTAATGGGGAGAGGAGAGAAGGGGGAGGGGATGAGCATCTCCATACCCATTCTTAATATTTTGAATGTCCTTGTCCCTTCTCTATCCCCATCCTTAATATTTTGAATATGTTATCGTCCCTTCCCCATCCTTATTAGAATTGCATAAAGGGAGCCCTCTCTTGTTCCCAAATAATAATAAGGGATCCCGAGGGCCTTCGATTCCCGAATAACACCTGATTAATTGATACATTTTTAGTTTCTAAATTTCAATTAATCATATTAAAATAAAAAATTTAAATAAAAGTAAAATTTTATAATATATCTTAATAAAGTTTGGGTGTTATAGCTTTAGCTTTTTCTTTAGTTTTTGTTTTATTAGATAAAAGTTTAAAAGAAAAATTTTGGGCCAAGAGCTTTTGAATGAGACCTAATTGAATAGTAATTTAACACTATAACTAGTTAATTAAGCCCAAAAATCTTATAATATATTTGTATAAATATTTTGTTATTTGTTATTTATACTAATATTTGATATTTAATAATTTAAATTTTATTATTTATTCATTTAACAATTCTAAAAATAAAATAAAATTAAAAATAAAAATAGGAAAATGGAGAATTCGGGAGGGAATGAAGATTCCAGCTCGTCCTTGTCCATTCCCTGAAAAAGAAATTGGGTAAAAAACCATCTCCGTTGCTTCCCCAAATAAGAAATTGGATGTGAAAACGTTTTTGTACCCTCCCTAAATAGGGAAAATCCTTGAAGGGCCTTGTTCCTGTGGAGATTTCTGCCATCCCTAAATACTTTAATACACATGTTAGCTCATACATACATTTTCTTCTCACTTACTTGAAAATATGTTAATAATTTGATGTTTAATGATAGAAATTTATGGATATATTTCATAATCAAAAGTTTCAACTCAAGAATTGATAGTTATCTCAAGTTTATACTCTTTATCTATGTTCTTTCTCAACAAATGCGGAACATTCTCCTCAAACATTTCTGGTCATGGATAGACTGTCATTGTCACGTGAATAAATAGTATAAACTTAGGGATGGCAATGGGGAGGGGAGGGGAGGGGACCGACATCCTTATACCCATCCCCAATATTCTGCATATGTTCCCGTCCACGTCAAAATTGCTGGAGGAGATCCTCGTCCCCTTCCCGAATAATAGCATGGGATCCTTGAAGAGTTCCCGATCCCCAAATAACTAATACGTTTTTAATTTCTGAACTTGATTTAATCATACTAAAATAAAAAACTTAAATAAAAGTAAGATTTGAGAATATATCGTACATTAATATTAATCCATTACAAAAATCACATTTCAAAATGCAAATCCTCAGAATAATTATCTACGTCAATTTTCATAATCCTATAATAAAAAGAAAAAAATTACTTTTATATCAATAATGAAATAAATGAAATAGGTATAGTTACTGAAATTAATATTTTTAATAATTTACTCTTGTACCTCTTGCTCCTTCTGTTCTTCGAATGTGGCAAATTGAGAGATAACATCAAGTTTCAAATCTAAAATAATAAAAATTATATAAATAACGTAACTCATAATCTAAAAGAGTTTTTGGCCAAGGCCTTTGAAATAAGATCTGGTCGAATAATAATTCAAGACCACTACTATTTAATTAGGCCTGAAAGTTTTATAGTATATTTGTATGAATATTTTGATATTTGTTATTTATACTAATATTTAATATTTTATAATTTAAATTATGTTATTTATTTATTAATAATTCTAAAAATAAAATTATAATTAAAAATAAAAATGAGGAAATGGGAAAATGAGGAGGGGATGAAGATTCTAGCTCATCTCCGTCTCTTCCCCGAATAAAAAATTGGGTAAAAAATTATTACCGTCCCTTCCCTAAATAAAAAATTGAGTATAAAATCGTTCTCATACCCTCTCCAAATAGGGAAAATCCCCAAGAGTTCTGTCATCCCTATATAAACCATTCATGCATGAATTTAGTTCTAAACCGTATATAAGTCCATTGGTAAAAGCTAAAGAGCAAATAGTCAACGTTGTACACAGAGAAATAGTTAGAGAGCTAGCTAGCTAATTATTTCTCATCTCTTATATACTGTAACAATCCCTCGCCAATGTGGTCTGGTCACATTCCACTTGTTTCGATGACCTACCGGCTCGAAACTCATTGAGTGTGACTCGTTGACAATGATTAAGAGACAAGAATACCCTAGTTTAATTGATATATTATTCATCAATTTACCATGCAATTAAAGTATTCTACAGTTTTTACTAATTACCCCATTTAATAAACTCAAATTCACTTAGTGAGTCAATCTCTGAGTTGCAAAATTTCTAACTGGTTAAGTTACCATCAATGATGAAGTCACGACTTACAAGCAAAATTCTGAAGAATTGGGGTCGCGTTTCAACTAAGGGATTTCTGTAAATAATTGTAAATTATGAGGGCAACTTCGTAACTAAAATTCTATAAATACAACACATAGTAATCCTATGCTCATCTCACTCTAAATTAGAAATAGAAATCTAACTCTCAAAATAGTGTAATAAAGCACCAAAAGCAGAAGACATGGGGAATTGCTTAGTGCTTGAAGAAAAAGTGATTAAGGTGATGAAAACGGATGGCAAAATCCTTGAATATAAAGCCCCCGTCAAAGTTCAGGACGTGCTGGCAGAATTTTCAGGCCATGCAATTTCTGATTCATTTCCTGAAATCAGGCATCTCATGCCCGACTTTAAATTGCTTGGTGGGAACTTATACTTTCTTGTGCCTGTTCCGTTGCCATCCCGGAAAGTCGAGAAAAAGAAGGTGAGGCTTTCGGAGGAAGAGGCTAGAGACGGAGCGAAAGAAACAGGCAGTGTTGTGAGAATTAAGGTGGTGATCAGTAAGCAAGAGCTGCAGGATTTGCTGCTGCTGCAGAAAGGAGGAGTAGTTTCAGTTAAAGATATGGCTTCTCGGCTTCAGAGTAAACAAAGCACCAATTTTCAGGCCGTTGGTTTCCAGGATGGTGGTAATAACAACGAAGGGTGGAAGCCTGAGTTGGAAAGCATACCTGAAGCTGACTAGCAAATCATGCAAATATTATGTATACTTATTAATCTCTTCTAATAATCTTCTTTAGTTTAACATAAAAAAATAGAGATAGTGAAACTATGACAGAACTTCAGTATCTATCCTTTTGTTGTTCGTTACTTTTGCAAAATTTAGGTTGCATTAATAATGATAGTGAAACTTAGTACTTTCGCTAGAAAGAATAAAATTAGATTCCCAACTAAAATTATTAATCAATAAACACTAAATATCAACATAAGAAAACGAAAAGGACACATATAGTAATTTGGCATGATTTTTTTTTATCTAGAGGATCAATCTTAATAGCAATCGAAAAGAATCAAAACAAAGATGAAAAGACAAATCAACCTAAGAATATTATTGTCTAAATCATTGTCAACCAATCATTCAAATTTTGCTAATTATGCCATTTTAAGTTTGATTACTTGCATCAATTGTGTTTTTTTGGGGCTATTACAAATAAATAAGAGTGTTCAGTTTTTTTAAATATAATTATAAGGTTTATTATTA
This sequence comes from Murraya paniculata, assembly GCA_030449075.1. NCBI lineage: Eukaryota > Viridiplantae > Streptophyta > Magnoliopsida > Sapindales > Rutaceae > Murraya > Murraya paniculata. The sequence continues at coordinate 175,082 of JAEVFN010000020.1, read as the reverse complement.
TATGAATAGTGTTACATATCTCAAAATTTTATTTCAAAATTTCATCTTAAAGGAGGTAGCATCCTATAAGTGAATTGACACATCACATATGATACATTATTTAGGATTGCATTTAAGATAAAATTTTGAAATAGTCTATCTTTATTCTTATTATTATATATGACATATTAAAAAAAAAGAAAAAGGGAATATATAGCGCTACCTTTATCAGAAGTAAAATTACAGAGAGTATTCAAGATTCACCCTCGAACTAACAGGCAGAGGTTTTAATTACTTGTGGCATTTAAGGTGATGACGAATACAATGACCACATGACACGAGAGGTTAAAAAGTGGATGGTTGTTAATTATAAGCTAAACATAATTATTAGAGGTTGACGAATTCATCTTAAAGTTGCAGCCAAGACATAATTGACCAACAGAGAAATTCTAAAGGGCGGTGCCGCCCAACCATAGAGAGACAAGTGTCACGGTCTCGAACGCCACGTCAGCCGACCAAGCAGCCCTTTCTGCCGAGTCTTGAAGCAACAAAACAACAAAAAATAAAAGAGGGAGGGTATGCTTCGAGAGGGAGGAAAAATCAGAGTTTCTTTTTGAACGTGCGTGCAAAAAAGAGAAGAAAATCTAGGAGTTGGAAAATGGAAAACGAATATTTGTCTGTGTTGAAAGTTCAGTTGCTTTCCCAGTTTAATCAAGTGGTTCCAGGGCTATCATTTACTGCAAAATCAATAATGGAATTCAGTGTATATAGTTCAAAAAGAAAATCTTAATGGGCACTTCGAGAAATGGAGTAGCTAGATCCAAAGAGCTCTCGGCCAAGATTACTCCACCACTGGCTAGCTTGAATAAGAAGAAGAAGAAGAAGAGAAATGATCGATGGCAAAATAAATGTAGAGGGGGAAAAAAAAAAGAAACAAGGATAATTGAATAATTCAGAGTTTTAATATTCCATTTTCATTAACGTAAAACTCTTTCTCAATAGAAATTAATATAAGTGCATATATAATAAAAATTGAGATTATAATCGCATGCACATACGAAAACAATCAATGTCATTGCACGACGAGAATCATAATCATATTGTGCGTATAAATATGATAAATGAATACAAAGGTATGATAATTGATTATTTTTCTGTATTATAATTCGATCTAAATTTTAAGCATGCCTAACTATCTAAAATTAATAAGATCAAACGTTTGTGTGTTTAACTTACAAATAGCTGCATGCTACAGTGACTGTAAACGAAAACGATGAAAGTTAAATTATTTGTTCATAAATAAAATAATATTAATTATTCATAATTATTGTACAAATAAACTACGAAAGAATGACATCAGTTTGGGGGGGAAGTGGGGGCGAATATATATTTATCCCAATTCTTCCTTTCAATTAACGATAGCAATACATAGAAAGCTCTCAGGAAAGTGCATGTAGCATGCCACATTTGATTTCTAGAGCTAAAGCTCATCGATGAAGATTGAAACAGCAAATTAAAGACTGCCACGGATCATGGATTGTTGAACGTTTCCATAGACAATGACATGCATCATAAAAAAGAAAATGAAATGAAATCTCATTCAGGGCCTAAAGATTTTTGCTGAAGTTAGGCTTTTAAGGAGAAAGTGAAATAGGGAAAAAGCAAAAAGTACATTGCTAAAGTTAGGCCACTTATATATCGAAATCCCAATAGAATATATAATTTTTTTTTTAAATAATAATCTGAGCCATTTTCATCATGCTGACGTAATTACACTTCTGTACTCTGTTATAACGGGGGAGAAAGAAAATCCCAAAAAGAAAATTAAAGAACTAGTAATGATAATAAATGCTCAAAGCACTTGGCAAAATAAAGATTTTTTTTGCACCTCCTCGTGGTTTCTTTTCAGCCAAAGAAATCTTCATTCATGATTCATGCACTGATCGTGCGTAAGCAGCTTGGATTAATTATGGTCTTTCATTAATTAAAATAATCATCAATTGTCGAGAAATGATGATGAAATTAGAGATATAAATATAATCACGATCATATTTATTATACAAAACCCATTAATGCGACACTGCCACTATCCATTATATATTTAAAACCTAGATATTTATTTAACATGTAAGTATATGTATGTATGTATACATCAAAGTCATTTTTTTTTAATTAAAAGGATATATAAAAAAATGTAATATGATTATGATTTGTAAATTTGTTGATATATGTCTACAATAATGTACCTAGGCCAACACAGCTTGCATCAGCTATCTCACATAATGTTATTTAATTAATTCCAAACTTCAGCTTTATTAATTAATGAATTAATGAAGTGTCACAAACTTTCTCCATGTGCGTAAGTTGTTGCTCATCACTAAATCAATTATATGTATGCTTATATACAGCAATATTAATTAGTCTTAATTAAAAGAATTACTCTTAATTAGTCAAAACGGAAAAGTTATTTGGCCATCAGTCTGCCATGGTGGCAAGGTAGGCACGCAAGATACCGTAGCTAAGTGCTCTTTTTGGTAAGTTACTAGCCAGCTTCCCTCGATCTCTTTTTCTATAGTTTTTGTTATTTGTTTGTTTCCCACTTAATTTTCAAAAGAGATCGGGCTAGGCTCTTCATTTTTCTACCTCCACTAACTTAAAAGAAGAACCACAGCCATATAATATTAAGCAAGCATGCGTGTTGACAACAGCAGTTGTAAATTAACACAACACCACTCGTTCCTTTATATATTCTCCAATCTCATGATTCATGCGCTTTTTCTCTAGTCAATTGTCTTCATTGTAGATTAAATAAGAGGATTTAATTTTCGCCTACAAGGGTTAATTGGCTGAATGAATGGTCTACATTTTTCTCCCCTCAGGTTTTGGGCACGTGTCTCATGGGAACATCGTCTATTTTGATTGTGAGTAAATTTCGTTTGTCTAGTCTAGAAATCTGGGTCGCACCCTAGTTAGACTTAATCCGGGATTACAATAAATAAAAATGTATACATTTATTTGAGCACTTTAATATTATGGGATGCATGGTTGTTTGAATGACTGGTGTGGTATACCTCAGACCTCACGATATTTGCCCAGAGTTACAAATCTGCCGTCAATTTCAGTTGAAGCTCGGACTGCAAGCAAGCTGCTATTTGGAGACGGCTAGCTAGCCAGCCCGCACTTACTGCTAGGCGCTAGCTGTGAGATGGTGACATGGAGAGTGGAGACCCGACTAGCTTAATTAGCTTTGTATCAGTTAGACAACCACAGAGGGAATTTTGGATGGAGATTGATGGGGACTCAATCACGATCATTATAAGTTAGTAATTTAAGTATATATCGTATTAGGGATGATCAAATGCCATATACATATGAATTTTGTCAAAATTCAACCTTTTATGTTTGTTACGCATATAATTCTCTAAAATTCAAAATTAGAATCCTGTGTACCTAAACCTCTAATACACGTGCAAGCTCATGCATACATTTATTTAACATGAAAAATGTGCTAATAATTAAATTGGCGTTTAAACAAGGAGGGAAAAATGGAGGCAAAACGCAGAGGAAGTGTATATGTAACGAGTTGTTATCTGATTGAAGTGTAGGAAACTTGCTGAAAATTTTCTAATATATAAATTAATATATTTAATTCATAGTTAGCCGACCACTAACGGTAAAAGGGAAATCTTTTCACGCATGCTGTTGAAGGTTACTGCTAAAGATAAAGCAAAACAGCAAATAGTCAATGTTGCACACACAGAAGGCTTTGAGTCAACCACAAAGTTGTTGTCCATTGGATGTATTCATCAAATGCTGGAGCAGCTAGTAGCTAGCCAATCTTACTGTAGCAATTGGGTCTGGTCACATTCCACTTGCATTCCAAATGCAGCCAACTTTGTTTTTGATGTATCCAGTTTCGTTCGCATGCGATTAATCCACTATACCGATTCTATTTTATCTACCCATTTTCCGTTTACTCCAAAATTTCACTTAGTGAGTCAATTCCCGAGTTGGAAAGTGCATGCGTTACCATCAGGGATGAAATCGTGACTTACAAGTACAAAGCTGAGTTCACACCAGCGCGAAAAGTCTAAAGAATTGGGGTCCAATTACAGACAAGATAGGGATATTTCTGTGAATAATTGCAAATCATGAGGGCAGCTTGACAACCATATTCCTATAAATACAATACATCGATCCTACATGCTCTTATAGAAATAAAAAGGCAGCAAAAGCAGAAGAGCCATGGGGAATTGCTTAGTCCTTGAAGAAAAAGTGATTAAGGTGATGAAAACAGATGGCAAAGTACTAGAATATAACCAACCTATCAGAGTTCAGGATGTGTTAGCAGAATTTTCTGGCCATACAATTTCTGACTCACTTCCTGAAATCAGGCAACTCAGGCCAGACTTTAAACTGGTTGGTGGGAACTTGTACTTTCTTGTTCCTGTTCCATTGCCATCGCAGAAAGTTCAGAAAAAGAAGGTCAGGTTTTCGAATGAAGAGGCGGGAGCCGGGGCGAAAGAAAGAGGCGGTATTGTGAGGATTAAGTTGGTTATCAGTAAGCAAGAGCTGGAGCAGTTACTGCAGAAACAAGGAGTTTCAATTAAAGAAATGGTTTCTCGGATTCAGAGTAAACAAAGTGCTGATGATTTCCAGAGTGGTGATAACACTAAAGCGTGGAAGCCTGAGTTGGAAAGCATACCTGAAATAGACTAGCAAAACATACTCTATGTAATCTGCTTTGGTCTCTATAATCTTTCTTTAGTTTAGCATAGAAAAATAGAAAGTGAAATTAACTATATTTATATGATACATATAGCAAAAAACTCAGCTTAATTAGTTTGTATTTTCATCACAAGTGTTCACCATCTTATAAAAATCAGCAACAAAGAAAGCAGCTAAGTCTTGACTTGTTCTTGCATGTTTCTCTGTTAAAATCTGGTATTCCTGGTAAACCTCCATGCATGTCACCTAGACCTCGGAAGCATGTTAACTTTTAGCCATGTGATGCCGTTACTAGTTAAAGACTTTTTTTTCTTCCTCTCTCTCTCTATGAATCAATGAAAGCAATCAGTTCGTTCAAGGAGCAGTACCCAAAATCACTAAACTTATTCCCCAAAATCTAATATTATATTAAAATAACGATACATAGATGTTTGAATATGTTTCTAACAAATATGATATGGAATGATGGCAATGGGGTAGGGTGGGAGTAGGAAGACCTATCACATTTTCCATTCTATTAAAATTTTACCTGCATTCTCCACCTCATTTCCTAATAAATTTAGTGAGGGTGGGGATGAGAAATCCTCATGTGGAGAATGATTCCCCTATCCCTACCCCATTCCCTATTTACATATTTTATAATAGGTATAAATTAATGATTTCAATAAATTAAAAATTTAGATACTTAAATAAAATCATTACCATATTATAAAATATTTAAATTCTTTTAAAAAGTTCTAAAAATTTGAAATAATATCTTAAAATGATATCAAAACTAAAAAAAATTTAAAGAGAGCAGTACTTTAAGAGAGAAAAGAAAACATAACAATATTTTAGGATTAAATAAAAATTATAATGTAGAAAAGAAAATATAACAATATTTTAGGATTAAATAAAAGTTATAATGTAGGTTTTCTTTTAGTTATAATATATTTATATTAGGCAAAAATAGAAAGAAAATTTACTAACTAATATTGTAATTGATAAAATAAAAATTATTGAACAAAAATTAAAAAATATTTATATATAATAGAGATTCAGATGGGTGGGGTAGGAGTACAAAATTAAATCACACCCCATTAAAAATTTGAGAATTATTTTTCTCTTATTTTCTAAAAATTATTGAAAATTTATGTCATTTGAAATATGGTCTCATTAAACTCCAAACACATAGAGGATTTCGCCGTCTCTAATACGAAAAGTAATAGGCAAGTTCTCGAGTCTTTCTAATACAAACCTCAATTTCTGGGAATTTTCATTTTGCAAAAGTAATTTTATAAACTAATACGAAAGAACCCAAAATCAAACATAAATATCACACGGTGTAAGTAGAGTATGATTTGGAAATGTTTAAGAAGAAACTGGTAGCGTGCCATCGAGCATGAGCCACTTGTCACCTGATTATTGGCTGACATCCTACAACCCGGCCAATGATTAGGTGACCACAGTAACGTGTGAGACGATGAGCATTTCGTCGCACATCTGAGGAGCTTTAACAGAAATCTCTGTAGATCCACCTGCTGAGTCAGAAGAAAAGTTTGAAAAAGAGAAAATGGAAGAAAGCAATGAAAGCATCCATTACAGCTTAACTTTCAGTAAATCCTCTCATTAATCATAATTAAGAATACGGATAAACACGAGTAATAATAATTCATCTTTTACATAATTGTTTACATGATGGCAGTGCCGCTAGTGCTTCCCCCATTTGGCAGCTCTGGTTAGTGTTCATAATTACGCGGGGCACTAAATATCTGAAGTGATGGGACAAGTCAACTTCATCCAGTAAAGCCGCGCATGTATGAATCTATGAAATAGATGAAAATATTAAGCTTCTTTCTTTTCTCTGGTGTGCTCCATGTATGAATCCTCACCATCTAAAATAGAAATGAAGTACGATACGTTTCTTAGTTTTGTTCCCCTTCCAATACTGTAATAAACTGTCAACCTTTTTCTTTTCTTTTTTTTTTTTTAATATTAGGACAACAACTTGGATCTCAACTCTATGAATTATCACGGAAAGTAAGTCAACAAAAACTATTTATCATGTGTAGGAATTTGACATAATCACGTGTTCAGCAACTTGGGCTCGGTTTGATAGTACAGTTTGGAAGTTGTAATTTAAAAAATACGGTATTAAAATATTTGGTAATTAAACAACTAATGTTATGATTTAAAAGTTATATTGATTTAATCTAACACTTAATGTAAAATTATATAATATTTTTATTTGTTTATTTAAAAAATCTCATTTACGACACACTAATAATTTTTATTTTATATTCACAGTTTTTTTTTTTCCTTAAAGTAGCTATGATCTTAATATCGAATAAGATCTTAATTTCATTAATTCAAATTCTAGCATAATAATCTGAAAGAAAAAAAAAAAGAGAGTAGAAATGACATGTAAAATGAGCCAAAAGAATATATATATATATATGGTAAAAAGGAAGATGGAACACTTCAAATCTAACTAAAACGTTGGAGCAAAAGATCAAAATGAGAAAAATATATTCTGGATTCGACAGACCATTCACGTGTTACAGTAATGTTACCTTATTTGCATCATTCTAAATACACAAATTGGTCAACTGCACTCATTGGCTGTACCATTTAGAGATATCAGATCAACTATTCAAGCTTGTGATAGGCCACTTAATCAAGTTGATTTACAATAGTTACTGAATAGTATGAATGCTTGGCACTCCTCTTCAAAAAATACCAATACCTGAGAGCAACGTGACATTCCATGACAAAGAATTAAAGCTATAATATAATTCAACAAGCAGAGAGATCAATTGCTTATGGATTGGTTAGCTTGGCTAGTGGGGTACCCCAGTGAAGTATGTCACTAATCGCATGGCATCCCATGGTTGGCTGACAGGAAACTTTTCTATTTGTCTCCCATCATCTGCCCACACCACGGACTGGGATGTTCATAATTCAGGGGATAAAACGCCAACTTGCCAAGATAAGAGAAAAAGAGAAAACAAATATTCCAAAAAAACCTAATCAAAATAGCAAGTAAGTTGACGGTGTAGGCTAACATGTTTCACACGAATAAAATTGGCAAAATAAGGCAAGGAATAATTAGGAGGCTAAAAATTGCCCTATGACCTCAGTGGGACGATCACATCTACGAGATCGACTATGAGTAACTTGCCCACTATCAGCCTTAGTGGTTGACTACAATTGAGATCGTCTTCTCCACACTAGGGGCTTTCACATTCTGTTCGATGCAGCTTCCTTCCTTACATCAAGTACGATGACGCTTAATACAAGTAATGATCTCATATCACTCTTCATATTATTTTAACATCCCAATCTGTTAACTCAATTGGGTTCTTTCACAACTGGAAGCAGTGGACATTCTTGCCGTTCATTGGCTTTTGGGTACATTCCGGAACATGATTTTCGCTCTTTCACTCTTAAGCAAAAGCTGTTTTGTCACTCTTCAATAATCCAACTTTGTTCTTTTATAGGTTTATTATTAGTAATATAAAGTATGCTTGCATCAAATGGCTATCTCCGTTTAACTATGCTTGCATCACATGGGAAAACCAACAACTTGTTCTAGTTATTTTTATTTTAAAGTACTGCTAAATATTAGTGGAAATCGGCTAAGCATTTGGAATGAATACTAGAAAAACATTCAGCTTCAAAAAGCACCCTTTTTCCTTAGCATGCTTGTATGACAATACTTTTAGAAGGTGATCTATCGTCCTCTTCAAGCACATATGAACAAATGAAAAACTAGGACTTCAAGCACATATGAACAAATGAAAAACTAGGATGAACGAAGCAGCGGGACAGCTCAAATACTAGACACTCCAATAGAGTAATAGATATAACTTCAAGTTCTGAAAGTGTTGACCAGTTTTTCACCTTTCCTCTTTCATTTTCTACTGGCAATATATGGCATTTTCTTGGTATTACAGGAGATAAGAATGTTCTGATATGTGGTAAGAATTCAATTACATCAGATCCCAATAAAACATTACACTAGATAATCCATCAAATAAGAACTACAGAAATATCACCACTGAATACAAGTTATGATGCAGATTCAGTTGCAAAATGAGTATTTCAAAAGATTTACAAGTCACTTCACTGATTTTGTTTCTATAACATATGCATAATGAAACTTGGTTTGCCGATATACACAAGATATTTTATCTTTCTTAGCAGAGTTTAAATTTACTATACAGTATGCCTCAAGCTTCCACAATCACTTGTAAGGTGCTATTCTTCCTTTCTTTCTACTTCCAGGGCAATCTCATTACGACGTGTGAATGGAAGTGTAAATGGTGGATTATACTGCAATCAAATTTAAAAACGTCCAAGGACAAATAAAAAGAAAGTCTACAAATGGAGTATCTAGAATCTAAATTAATCACAGACTCATTACCAATTAGTCACTTGGGATACCTGTGCAACTTCAACCGAAGCACCGTCTTTAACTCGAAACTGTCTGTCACCTTTCAGAGCATCCCGCAATTTCAATTCCCGTCGTCTTACTTCTTCATCAGTAACAAAACCTGATAAGAATAAAGAAGATTACTAACCATGTGGTGTTCCACAGTAGAGACCTCAAGCATTGTAATTATCTACTCTTCAGACTATGCTCCTTTAAATTGAATGCTCTATGCAAAAAGCTTTCTCTAATTTACTCTAGTGTTACATTTCTCTGTCGATGCTATTTCCACATAATGGTGAAAATATTAAATGATGGCTATACTTTCTTGCCACAGATATTTTAAATTACATGCCAATAGTAAATGGTTAACAGGCACTACTACATGAGTTGAAGGAAAAAATGATTATAAGACAAAGCATACATCCAGTTTTTATCAAAATAATAACGATCACATAAGCTGCTTTATTTTATTTTTCTGATTTTGTTGTTAACAATTAGATTACCTACACCTTTAAGCAAACATAAAAGCATACAAACCTGAGAAGGCAACTACAGCAACAACTTTCTTTGGAACCTCTTTAATCCTTACAGAAGAATCTTTAGGCAAAGGCAAGTTGGCTCCATACTTTGAGGGCATGACAAAAGACATCTGCCACTTATCTCGGTCTTCCAGCTGTAAATACTTGATACACTTAGACAACCATATATATATATATATATATATATGAACACTTCTGGATATAGGATGGATGAATAAATCTAATCATTTAAGTGTCAAACATTCTGCTTATCTAATATCAATGCAAGGGCTTGGTTATCAAGCAAAGGGAGCCAAAAGGGTTGACTCAATGGCTGACTGCGCATGCAGGCATTAAGTCAATTGTATATCTGAAAATCCAAAGTATGAAAACTGTGACTTCCCATCCACGGTAATATTCATGAAACCCAAAGAACATAATATATATATATATATATATATATATTTAAATTAGCAGCGTAACACTAAGTCACTAGCACTATCAGTGTGAAGTTAAAATAAAATCGGAAATATACATCTCAAACCTACTTATATTTGATTAAATTATTTCTCATCAACAACAACCTGTAACAGAAATCGGAAAGAAAAGATGATTATATACCATATGTTCACATTGAAAAAAAAATTGTATATATATATAATTCAAAAACAAAAAATTTCATGACACTGGAAATAATAAATTATTAGTTTAGATTAACCTTCTTGGATATCACAGGTGTTGTCATTTCCATTTTTTCCCCATCAGATTGAGTCTTATGTGTAATAACAGGAGTGGTCATTTCCATTCTCTCCGTTTTTATATTCTGAAAATAGTGCAATAGGCAAGATTTGCAATAAGCAAACCAAAACAGACACTTACGCATCAAATGCACAGAATCAATCCTATCTACCTTACCAAACAGGTACTCAGCCAACACATTGAAAGATTGAGATGCGCCATTAAAATCAAATCCAGTTTTCCCGGGCATAGTTGTTTCTGCAATGAAGTAAGACTACACAAACCAGACCCAATAAAAACACAATGCACAAATGAAATTACCAGATAAACATAGAGATTATAAACAATTATATTTATATACCTCAACTTCTCTGATCTCATACTGATCTCTCCTACACAAAACCTTGAATTTCACTGTCTCAAGATCCGGAACTACACAAACCCCAATAAATAAACAGCTAGAAACATAAGTATACTATAAACAAAAAACTTCAACTCCACATAAACAGACTATAAAATTTCAATCAAATCCAACCCCCCCCCCCCCCCCCCCCAAAAAAAAAAAAAAACCTGCCATCAGGGCTTCCTCCAAATTCTGGCTCTCGAACCTTTTTGGGAACACGTATTTGGCAGTTTCAGTTGCCAAATCCATTAAAACTGCAAACAATAAAATTAGTGAAAATTAGAAACAAAGAGCCATTGAAATAAATGATTTATTAAAAATGGAATTATGAAAACATTTACGTCGCTGAGAAAGGGATGAAGTTTGGGATGCGAGAGCGAAGACGAGAGAGACTCTAGCTTCAAAAGCCGATATGGGTTTTCTTTCACTATTGGTGGTGATAGAATTGGTGATGGTTAAGGATGGTTTCTTGGTGGGTTTTAGGGTTAGGGTATTGGGGAGAGTGCAGGGAGTGACCAGTGACAGTGAAGGCTTGCAAAAAAGCATTTTCTTCGGTTTCTGGTTTTGAATTTCTGTTGGAGAGGTTTTGTGATTTTTGTTCGTCAAAGTGGTGGTTATTGTTTTCCCGGCAAATATTATTTCCGTATTAATAATTTAATCCGCAATATTTTCTAACCACCCTCTAAAGGGTTATTTCTTCTCTCTGATCAACCTTTTGTGGTTTTGCACTTTAGTCCTTTAACGAATCTTTTCCCATCTGTTTTCTGCTCCAGTACGATCCCTTAAAAATTTACTTCGATCCTTACATTATTTTAAATACACATTAAATACTACATAAATGAAAAACAAACACCTTTCTGATACAAAAATGCGAATTTCAATTCTTTTGTAGGCTTCCGTGAAATTATTTTTCCATGTATTAGAAAATTGTTTGTTTTGGGAAAAATATCCTTCCAAGTACACTGAGACAACAAAACGTTCAACAAAGGTATTTCAAAATAAATTAAATTTATAGTCCTTTCATGCTAAATTAACATCTTTGTAACACATTAGAAAGCTAGATACAACAAGAAGACAAACTAAAATCACTGAACTGTCAAGGCTTCCTGCTGGGAATGCCAAGCAAGAACATCTTTGTATGCCAAGTTGCCACCAAAAATGTCTAGGGCACTGCCAACCGTAACATCCACACGTCCTATTCCCGCTACCTTGATCTTCTCTAGATCAGCCATTGTTGTGACACCACCAGCATAAGTCACAGGGATCTGGCACCCAAAAACAACAACGCATTAACAATATACATGAATTAGATTGCATCATAGATTCATAGGATCATCGTGAAATGAACCCTAGAGTCAAATGAGTTCAGTTCCTAGTTTGCCACCATTAGGGCATCAATCATGACTTGAAGCTATGTATTAAGGTCACCACTCTAATTTTGAATCAATAATTACATATTAAGTACTTTAGGACAGCATTAAAACACCCTGTAGTTTTGCAGTCATCATCATCTAGGGCATGAGGTCATCGTATTGGTGGTGATGGAGGATAAATAGGATAATTCAGGGCATAGATTATAAGAACCCATCCACAGCATTTTTTGTAAGAAAATATATGTTAAGAGATGTGGAAATGGCAAGACATTCTGCAAGACAGTTAAAGGAAGACGAACGTAATCATGAAAGCAATATATATGTTACCCACCGGTGAGTACTTGCCAAGCAATGCCACAAGCTCTTCATCAATTCCCAGCCTGCAATAAACAAACAGTTAGAAATTCCAATTTAATTATTTGAGATGTTTCGGGTCTGATGTAAATAAATAATTGTCAAATGACAGTCATAATCTTTTTCCTTGTACTATTTTAATTCCAAAAAGCAACTCCCTTAAACTATAAAGGGCTAATCAATCTCAAATCAGTAGGGATGATGAAATTCCAATTAAATCTTTTATGATTATTAAGACTTACTTTTTCCCTTCAACATCGACACCATGAACCAGAAACTCATCTGCATAACTGGCAAGAAAATCTAAAACTCTCTCATCAAGATATACGTCACTAAACTTCTGCCATCTATCAGTGACAACTGCATACTTACCATCCTGCACATCAAAAAAACCACATACGCGGTAAAGCTCCTTTAACAGAATTGACTTGATAATGTTTAGCTTCAAAAGTTGCATGGAAGCATAAGGACTAGTTACTTCAGTGACATACAAAACTAAAAATTCAGATTTCTGGTACTCCAGTCGTGGAATAAGTCAGATTTTGACTTTTTTTTCTAAGAGAATATGTTAGATGTTAATGCACAAACTTGTAGCAGTCAATCTATGCAAAATGGAAAATCATATATTACCGTACCTTCTGTCTGCAGCTAAGATCCAATACAAGTCTTTGCTTTCCAACAACACGAACAAGATCTTTCAACCGTTCAAGGTCCATTTGACCATTGCTAAATACATACTGTGCCATCCAAGAAGAATATAAATATTGATGAGTTCTATGCTAATAAAACTGAAAACCCCCCACAAAGAATAACCTAAAATCCATAATAATGATCAAGTAAAATTGTTGCAGGAGAACATGAAACGTAAAAATTAGTTCTTCCCTATTCTTTAGAATATGAAGGAAAATAAATTCTTCCTAATTTTTATGGCACAGCCGATGTCATGTCCTCGTTGTATCAAACTCCAAGCAAAATATCATAAAATGGTAACAAAGTGGCAGTTTCCCATAAAATTTAAGAATGAAGGTGCAAAATTCACTAGCACACATTCTTCTTTCATTTGGATGAGGGTGGGGGAGTCAGTGTTAAGCAACAGAGACATGGGAGCAGAAACATGCATATCAATTTGACAAAAGTTGAATTGATTGAGAAACATGATTTGGACTAATAAATGGAGGATAATAGCAGGAAAAGCCAACATACTGAAGTGACAATGACGTGGCTGGCTCCTTCTTCAATGTAACTCAAAGAATTATCAGAATTGATCCCACCTCCAACTTGCAAACCTCCTACAGTTATCCAGTCCTCGCAGTAATTTCAGCAGAGGAAAAATCTGTAAGTTTTCAACATATCATCAAACATATACATCTAAAGTGAAGCAGCTTGCTCACAAGAAATCTCAACATGTTGAATCTCACTGTGAGCCAAAGTAGAAAATCTTTTCTTTCCAGAAACCAACATGCAGTTCTATCCATGCTTCATTGGTTGAAGATAGTCCAAAACATTTCGTACATGTATATATAGTCCAGCAACCAAGATTTCAATTTACTTTCCCACTCGAGGATAATATTCTGTTCAGTACAAGTGACATCTCTAAACTTATAAACCCAACTAGGCATAACAAAATAAGAACAAGAAATTCTACCTAAAATAGGCTCAAACTTAAACAAATCCAAATTGACATAGGAAATTAAAACTAGGAAATTTTTACTTCACTATTTAGATGCAAGCCTATCACTAAGTAGCACATGATCCAGTTTCTTTTAAATGGTTATGATAATAAGCCAAACGATTACAACTTTCTAAAGCACTACACTCCACCAAAATCGTTGATAAAATTAATTAATATTTCTTAACATGTACGGATCAAAGAAAACACAACTAAATAATACAAAACTATAGTGAGAATACAATCCCTATTAAAAGTGAAGGAAACACAGGGTTTACCAGGATAGGCATGCAATGCTTCAATGGCTGCAGCTTTGCTTAAGGGGTCTGCTCCGAGCATTATAGCATGACCACCTGTAAGTCCATCTTCTTTGTATATATTTGCAAACTCCACTGCCGACTTATCTGATTCAAAATTTGTTACAAGCTTTGTCCCATCATCCTTTGAGTCCCGAAGGGTTGACCCAACAATTTGTTTCACTTTTCCCTGAAAAAATACTGAGGTCAGCCTCTCTCACGCGCACACCCCACTAAAAATAAAAAATGAAACAAATTTTGCTTATACTCCGTCGTATATATAATTAAATCATGCATGAAAATTCCTCAGAATCACATCCTTTCAAATCTATTCCATTACTTTAATATGTTAAATATCAAAGAAAAAATCTGAAGGCTTAAATTTAAATTAAAACCAAAAAGTTACCGAGCAAATATTTCAAAAGAGTTTGCTATAACCGAAATGCTTAATTATAAATCAAACTTCTAAAACCATTTAATGACCAAAAAAAAAAAGATATCAACGATGAGGCAAGTCGTTGACATAAAAGGATAGATGACTAAATGAAACAGGATTGGTCGTAAAATACCTTGTGTATATCAATGCAAGGGCGGAAACGAACAGCACAACGGACAGATAGACGCGAAGGTCCTGTAAAGAAATAAATGATTAAACAAGTGAATTCGAAAATGTATAAATCGTAGGGAGATTGAGAAGAAAGTGGACGTACTGGAGAGTGATGATGAAGGCGCGTAAAACGAAGAGTTGTTATTCTTGTGCAGCCAAGACAGGTCCGACACTGAAGTTGGCTGGAGGCTACGAGTTCTCGCCGGCGAAATTAACCCTTGTACGGATGCCATCAAATTGTTGCCGGGGAAATCGAAAGAACCGGCGGCCAGAGGAGCGGGCAGGGCTACTAATGTAATATGATTAGTTTTAGCTTTTCATCAATCAGGTCCCCATATCGCCATCATTATTTATAATTATATCATTTGGATCCCTGCATTTTAGCCAAAAAGCTACATTAAGGTCACTTTTTGTCCTTTTTAATTTTTCAAGTCCCAGCATGATTCTAGGTCACTTTTTGTCCTTTTTAATTTCTCAAGTCGCAGCATGATTCTATGTAACGATGGGTTATCATCGACTTTGGCTAAATCTTACGTGAAAGATCGGAAATTAATTAAGTGTAAGTTTATAGGAATCCTTCTTTTATAAATTAATTTTTCAAGTGTGATTATCTCAACGTAAATTAGTATAAACTATGTTTTTAATAGTGACATTTCAAAAAATTTATATGAATAAATTTAATTAAATTTTTGTGCTGATATAAAAATTATATGACGTGTTAGTTGATTCTGTACATATAATTTTATTTATACTAGCTAAATTATTTTCATATATCAAATATAAAATTTTATGTCAGTACAATAAGTGTACACTATGTCAACTGAACTTGTATCCTAATATAAAAGTCTTACAGCTTATTAGTTGTAATATTAAAAGTTTATAATAGATCAATTATACCTTTAATTTTGACATCCTTATAAATTGAGAAGTCAATATTATTAATTATTAGTATTCACCAATGATATTTTAAGAACATTGGGGACATAAATGATAAAATGCTATTTAATTTGGGCTGGGCTGAGTTTGGTTAAAAAAAATCCAAATTCGAGCTTCACCATCAAACCTGGTTGTGATGCTCTCGGTTTGCCGCTGAAACTGATGCTCTCCTTGGGAATGGCGGGCTTGAAGAAGAAGCTACCACCGATTTTAATAGACAACAAATCGCCGCTGCCACCGGCACCGTCGATTCTACTCCCGAGCCCACCGGAAACTCCACCAATCACACTCCCCTCCGTCACTCTAACCCCTACTGCTCACCACACCCATCTCCTCCGCTTCCTGAAAACCCACTTACTAACTCCCACCAACAACCAAATCACACCCTCATCACTCGTCCGCTTCCTCAAATCCAAACTCCACCACCACCCCCAATTCACCCACTACGACTTCCACATCTTCGCTTGGGCCTCCACTATCGACTCCTTCCGCCACGACCACACGACGTTCCTCTTCATCGTCCGCTCCCTTGCCTCCTCTTACCGCTTCTCTGAGCTTCAATCCGTTCTCAATTTCATCTCCGCTAACCCCTGCCCGTGTTCGAACGATGATATTTTCTCTTGCCCTGAAATGGAGCGTATATTTCATTTTGCAGTTAATGCTTTTGTTAAAGCTAACAGAATGAATGATGGGTTGTCGGCTTTTGAAGCTATGAGGAAGTTGATTGATGGGAGGCCGAGTGTGAGTATTTATAATGTTTTGATTAATGGGTTCGTGAAATGCAGGGAGTTTGATAAAGCTTTGGGGTTTTATGATAGGATGCTGCGGGATAGAGTTAAGCCAGATGTTGTTACATTTAATATTTTGATTAGTGGTTTTTGTAGGAATAAAAAATTTGATTTGGCTTTGGGGTTGTTTAGAGAGATGAAAGAAAAGGGGTGTAATCCGAATGTGGTTAGTTTTAATACTTTGATTAGAGGGTTTTTTGGGGAGAGGAAGTTTGATGAAGGGGTGAACATGGCATATGAAATGATTGAATTCGGGTGTGAGTTTTCAAGTGTGACTTGTGAGATTTTGGTTGGTGGATTGTGTAATGAAGGGAGGGTTTTGGAGGCATGTGAATTGGTGATTGATTTTTCAAGGAGAGGGGTTTTGCCCAAGGAGTTTGATTATTTTGGTCTGGTAGAAAAGCTTTGTGGGGGAGGAAATGCGGGTAGAGCTTTAGAGGTGGTGGATGAGTTGTGGAAGAAAGGAAATTTGCCTAGTGTGATTGCTTGTACTACGTTAATTGAAGGTTTGAGGAGGCTGAGGAAAGGAGTAGAGGCCTCAGGTTTGATGGAAAAGATGCTGAAAGAGGGTATTGTACCAGATAGTGTGACATTTAATTGTCTTCTTGAAGATCTTTGTGATGTGGGAAGAACGGTGGATGCTGATAGATTGAGATTGCTGGCTTCGACCAAGGGTTTGGACCCAGATGGGATGACGTATCATATTCTGGTATCAGGATATGCCAGGGAAAACAGGAGGAAAGAGGGGGAGAATCTAGTGAATGAGATGTTAGATGAGGGATTTATACCTGACCTTGCTACATATAATAGTTATATGGATGGGCTTTCCGGTGCCAGGAAATCTGTTAGACAAATGCGTTAATGTTGTTCTATGGATTAGATATCCACATTTTTAGTTTTAGATTTTGGTACAGCAGTTAGTCTGGACTAATAGGAACCTGTTGACAAAGAGGAAACAAGTTTGTCTTTGATGATATTACTGTCCGGTGATTGATTTGATGTTCTGGGAAGTCTTTTGAAAGAAAAGAAGAACGCATTTGAGTGCAGCGGGTCATAGAAGGTACGTCAATTGACCACAGAGTCAAGAGCAAAATGAAGGATGCTCGTCTTACCATACATTAATATGGACATGTATTTGTTCTATTTATAATTCTGCTTTTGACATTTTGTTTTTGGATGTTGGCAGTCATATATAGCATTAGCAATGAATGAAGTGCCAAGGCAGAATTGTAATGTCGGAGTGTTTATATATGCAAATTCAGAGAGTAATATCACACACACATCTTCCAGACTAGGCCCATCATAGCTTTGAGGTGGAGATTATAATAGCCACTGGCCAGAGTTGGTTATTTTGCACTAGCTTACCGATAAAGATGTCATGCAGAGTTGGGAGATTAAGAATTCGTGCTGTTGCTCTCTCGTCTCAGGCTGTGCAAACTCTCAGCATTGAACATCTATGGTTTGATCATTAAATCAAGTGGGTGATATTGCACCCCACTTATCATTCCTTGTAGGTTTCTAGTGGAGGAGGCTATAACTGAAATATTGAGATGAGCAGTCAGTGGATTCAGATGATTTATCTCGGAATATGTTTTTATTTTTAATTGTTGTATCTCAAAAAATGATGTATATTGTATCATTAGTATCCAACCTTCTAAATCGCTGCCGTAAGTTCGGGATATAAACTAATTATCTAAATTAAGCAAACGTTGCTTTTTTTTTTTTTTTTCAAATGACGCATTATTCTATTGTTGAAACAATTGAGAATGATTTTATTTGGGATTTTATTTGGCAAGAGACTTGAGAGGCGGGGAGGGGAGATCCCCGTGGCCCGGGTGGCTATGAGGGCAAAATAGTGAAATCACTATCGTCATCCCATCTACACTAGTACTTTTGGCCAAATAAGCTTTGGAATCTTTGGCACCATGAAAAATCTTCAAAAACCAAAGGCCAATCAGTTATTAACCATTCACTAAACAGATAGATACTTATTATACTATAAAAGCTTCAAAATTCATATTTCAGAACGAAGCTCAAAATGACTTCAATTTCCATATGCTTCACTGCAACTCCAAAATCTCGCTTCTTCTTCACTCCCTTGCGGCCATCAATTAACCTAAAACCTCCCGATTCCTTCCCGAGAATCCAAACACTCACTTTCCCGAGAATCTCCGGGAAAATTCCCGGTTCTAGGGTTTTGGTTCCGGTTGCCAAAGCGAGTACGGATGTCGCTATTGGAGTCGGACCTGGAAGGATTGTGGAGAGCGATAAAGTGCCTGCCGATGTGAGGAACCGAGCGATGGACGCCGTTGATGCGTGTAGTCGGAGAGTCACTATTGGTGACGTGGCGAGTAAAGCTGGACTTAAGTTGAATGAAGCTCAGAAGGCTCTCCAGGCTCTTGCTGCCGATACTGATGGATTTTTGGAGGTATTAATTTCTAATGTCAGTTTTTACATTACTGTTTTAAGCAAAACTGCTTTGTGCAGAAGTGCTTTTTGATGAAGCATCGGTCTATTGCTTCTCGGGAAAGCGCTTCTGTGGTTTTCCCTTTTTTTTTTCCTTTTTTCTCTCTTAAGAAGAACTTTTATATAACTGAACTAAGCACTTTTGATCGTTCGAAATTGCTTTTTAGTGTGCTATAAATGCTGCTAGACACATTATAAACCTTTAGTGTAAATTCACTAGATAGTTGCTTCAAAAGAAAAAAGATTAGAGATATTGTAACTGATACTTAACTTGAATTAGGGAATGTGTGTAAAAGATTTGAGTGTAAAATAGCTCAGAAATGAAAAAGAACACAAAAGCACCTTGTTTGAACTGATAGCCATGTATTAATTTCTTGTATGTTGAATTGAAATGGTTTGTTAATTACTGAATTATTTTGTTTCACGTGAGGAAATCTTTTGCTGCAATAGCTTTTGAAACAGAAGTTGTTTCGTGGCTTGTTGGATTTGTTTCTAAGTGCTTTGATGTTCTTGATTCATGAGTGCAATTGCTTTCAAGATGGTTTTAACAGGTCTCGGATGAAGGTGATGTCCTGTATGTTTTTCCGAAGGATTATCGTGCCAAGCTTGCTGCCAAATCATTTAGGTTAAAGGTAGAACCTGTGATTGACAAGGCGAAGGTATCAACTGTAATACTATTCTGTGTCAAAATTTTGTTGTTGGAAAAAGAGTTTATGCTATATAATTTGTACATGGACCATAAGGTGACACATCCTTTGCTTTGCAGGCTGCTGCTGAGTATTCAATTAGGGTTCTTTTTGGAACAGCTCTTATAGCTTCAATTGTTATTGTTTTTACTGCAATTATTGCCATCCTTTCAAGTAAGAGGTATATTTTGAAATTGACACTAAAATCTTAGCAAATGTTTATTATTATTGTCGGATCCTTTATAGAAGAAAGGTATTGACCATCTGATTCCTGAAAACAGTGATGATGATGATCGTGGGAGACGACGCAGGTCATTTGATTCAGGATTCAATATTATCATCTCTCCATCTGATCTGTTTTGGTAAATATTTTCAAGTCTCAGACCTCAGTAATATTTCCAATATTTTAACATTTCAAAATTAATTATATGAAAGCCACTAATTAAGAAGTATAAAATTGAACTGGGATAACTTTCCAATTTTCATCTAACCGCAAACTTTATTCTAAAAAACTTCATGTAACTGTGTTCCCTTCTTAAATCATGTAAGGTACTGGGATCCATATTATTATAGAAGGCGACGAGTACAGACAGATGATGATGATAAGAAAATGAACTTTATCGAATCTGTAAGTAAAGGTTTTAGATTATGTTTGATATTTCACTCACTCTTTCCTAAAGTAGGAAGGAAATTTTGACTTTAGATATTTCGTTGGTATTTTAGGTTTTCTCATTTGTGTTCGGAGAAGGTGATCCAAATCAAGGAATTGAAGAAAAAAGGTGGAAGTTGGTAATACTTCAGCATTGAATTCAGTGGTCCGTTGCTTGCATTGTTTATTATAAATCATTGGTTGAAAATCTGTTTAACTTCTCTTGATTTTAGCTTGCTCCTTGTCAAAGTTACACTTTCTGCAGGCCTTCTGCCACCTTTCTATTCCTTCCCAGTTTACCTATTTGTAGAAACTCATCTCTTTGAACCATTTGTCAAAGATCCAAAAGGACTGCTATTGCTAACTGCATCTTTATTTATTATGTTCCTCAAATAGTTTTCAATAAATTTTATTAGTTTATCATTAAGCCATCAATCCATGGCTGCTTGTTAGGCAAAACTATTACAGTAACCTAGTTTCCTCGATTTTGTCAAAGAAAATAGTAAAATTGTATATATGAATATAAACTACCCAATGAAGTTTACAATGTTGGCCAGGTTTAGGAATGGCTTTTGGTTTCTACACTTGCACGCATGCTCTTCTGGTTAGGAACTGAAGGTGGTAGTTCTTTCAAGACCAGGTTCTATTTATCTATTTACTGGTCTTGGTATAGATAGAAGACTTGAATGATATACGGACAAGAAGCAGTTGAAATTTACCTTGTCTTCTGAAGACATTTCTTGGTCGGGATTAGCAATTGGTAATAAAAAGTAAATAAATAACTAGACTTAAAAAAAAATAACTGAAATTGAGTTGCCTTGGCATTTCTTTTTTTTTAACGGTCGTTGGATCTAATATTCTGATAACTTGATGCTTTTCCTAGATATTGTGTTAGAAAGAATATCTAATGCCTTAACTCAAATTTCATAAATTTTATGTGCAGATTGGGCAGTACATAGCATCTAATGGTGGTGTTGTCACAGCTGAAGAACTTGCTCCGTATCTTGATATAGACCAGACAATGGTACGATCATGTGTTTATCTAGTCTAGCCTGCAATTATAATGTGGGTGGCTTGTATTTGTTTTCCTTTGGACCAGTTTGTTAGTTCTTGAATTTGGAATGGTTACATGTTCTTGGGGCTTAAGGGCAATTTCTCCTGAGCGAAGTGGCTGAGACAAGGAGATCTGCTTTTCCTCTATCCGTTTGTTCACTAGTCTTTCTATGTTTGACTTTTAAGAATTGATTTTGAGTGAGAAATAGAATTTGTTTAAGGGTATCGTTTTTGTTTTTCTCTCAAGTTTAATCTTGAATTCCTTGAATTGTAAGCGGAAGTTATTGTTTCTCTGCTGTCTGTAATGTCATACGTTTCATGTACAAGAGAACAAGTAATTTTTATTACTAGCCAATTAACTTCAAACTTGCTAGTTGAGATCATTTTGTTTTTACATAGCATTCTGTAATTTGACCTTGTTTCTTGTTGATTTTAGAGTGACGAATCGTATGTCTTACCTGTTCTTCTACGGTTTGATGGTCAGCCCGAGATAGATGAAGAGGTTTGTACAAAGTTTTTCCCCCTTACATTTTCATGGTAGTAAGAAAATTCCTGATGGTTATCAATAGTTCTCATTTCAATTACACATCTTTTCAAATTTGTGAAATAGGACATTTGAAAATCAGAGGGTTTTGTGTAGGGAAATATTTTGTATCGGTTCCCATCCTTTCAGCGCACTGCTGCTTCTCAAAGAATTGGAAGGAAGGAATATGTGGGGAGAAGGTGGGCTGATGCAGTTGGAGGAGTTGAGAAGATTTTCAGGGAGAAGGAATGGGAATTCAGGTTCTTTCTTTTGTGTTTTGGCCATTTGTTTGTTGAAGTTGTTCTTAATTGAGTTCTATAACTTGGGCTCTTTTTGCAATGTAGTAAAACTAACATGTCGGAGAGAGGCATGGCCATTGGTCTGGGTGGGCTGAATTTGTTTGGAGTTATTATTCTTGGAGCCATGCTACAGTATGATCCTTGACACAATAATATCACTCTATGATTTCTTCTCCCGCTTGCTTCTTGCTAATGGGCCCTTTTTTACTTTATATGAAGGGAAATGGCTGTTACGCCAAATGGCTTTCTAAAATTTGTTGCTTACATATTTCCTCTACTTCAGGTGTGATAGTTTTGACTTTAGCGTAATGAGGCTTTTTCTTTTCTCTTCCCCACAAACTTGATTTCAGTTACTGTTGTAACAATGACTTTGTAGATCTATGCTGGATCTTTCTTTGCAATTCCTGCGGTCCGGTGGTTCCTCAATCTCAAGAGGAATGCTGATATAGAAAAGAGAAACCAAACAAGGGAAAAATATGCTCGAGCACTCGAATCACCAGATATTTCCTTGAGGCGCAAGGTAGCCATATTAGTGCTTATTTTATCCCAAGTTCTCTTTAAGGTTGTTTCTGGGTATTTGCTGAAGCCAAAACTGATTAATATTTAGTAGAATTTCTTCAGCGTGATCTAGCCCCCCCATCAGAAATGACTTGTTTCCCTTTTATGTTCTTGCTTAGCTCCTGAGTGCTCGAGATATGGCCCAGAAAACTTTCATTGGACAAGATCGCATTGTCTATAGTACTGACAGGGACTTAATTGAGCAAGATTATGAGTCACAAGAATGGGAGAAGAGATTCCGAGAGATTGAGTAGACAGATTGAGAAGAGGCTATAGTTGGTAAGTTTGACAGCTATTTCTCCAGAGAGATTTAACAGAGCGCTGAATCAATGGCAGGGAACTAATTGTTGTTAAAATCTGAGTCCCTTTATATCTCTACTTTTGCCTCTCGGTCACTAATAATTTAATGGAGAAAATTAATGGCAGGGATGTATTCAATAAAACATGAAAGCTTAGAAACCTAAAGTATCGAACCTAAAATATAGTTGCTGTTGATTTTCTATGTCTACCTCTACCAGTTTCTCACAACAATGCGTTATAAGGGGTTACCTCAAATATTTTAGAAACTATGAAAATAATTTACTAAAAAAGAATCTAAAAATTGCAAAAATTATATGGCTAATGAGTCTTTTATCAAAGATTTGGGTGGCGCACAATTGTGCTTAATGGTGTAGATTAATTTATTTTTGCTGCTGTGTTTCTGTTTCAGGGACTTCATTCAAGCCTTGTTCTTGTTCTGAGAATACCAGACATCATTGCTTTCACTCCTTATCAGAGACTACCTGACTGAATGACTGGCTTTTGATGTTGAACCGGCATAAGAAAAGAGCTTCTGGCCGTGCATTATGGGGATGCGGCAGAGATAAGCAATGGCCACTTGTTATATAATTCTGGTCAGATGCTATTTCAAAATTCTTTTAACCTTTGAAATAGTTGCAAATATCATATAATACATATGTCCCTAGGCAACTTCCTGAATATCACTGGTCATTGAATGTGGATGGATTTGTTTTCTGGCGGGATTGATCCCAATCTCCCTCTGCACAGATCACCATTGATTACCTACAAGATTTTCATCATCATTTCTCCCTTAAAATTTATTACATAATCCATAAGGCTTTGAAAATTTGATCTAAACCCCCCTTCCGCTGAGGCTCCATTCAGATTTTCAAATCTTTGAAAGAATGAATTTTTCCTTCGTTGGTCTGTATAAAGCTCCCTCGAAAATGAAAAATTAAAAAAACTCATCGTACAAGCTTGCGCTGAGTAGCATTCAAGTATTTCATAAGCACAAGACAGTGAATCAGTGATGCGGTCGTAATTCTTTCTTCTTTCATCTCTTGCAGTAAAAATTGCTGAGTAATCTAAATAACTGGCTGTCACAAGCATTTTTTTTTTAATTTCTTCTAATTTTTACCTGAAAAGAACTTCGATCAACACCCCTTTATGTGTACAAATACAAAGCCAACTTCCTTCCAGCTAAAACTGCTTAAGACTTGACCCTTGGTTGCTTCTGATCGCTGTACGAGCATGACCGCATATTCAATCCAATCCCCTAGATGGTAGATCATAGTTCTAGCTATAGTAATGCTTGCATTGGATTTGATTCATTAATCAATATTCGGTTTAGGTTGCAACTTTTTTCCTGAGATCAAAAGGAAACAAAAACAACCGTACAAGTAGATTGTGTACAAGTAATTTTTATAGATTAAATCTTCCACAAAATTTGTTGGGAAAAAGAATCATGTAGACATATAGTGAGCAACTGACACTTAAATAATGTGTCAGTAGTAGCTACATTGCTTTCAAAGCAGTATCCTTGAACTTGTACTGCAACATTAACACAACCATCAACCATAATCCCAGCATATGAAGATGCAAGAGAATGAAGCGAAAAAACTTGCCGAAGACTCAAATTATGCAATTTTCAGTAGATTGCAACAAGCATTTTCTAGCAGATTGCTCAGATGACCCATTGATGCAGGTGTCTACATCTATTAAACCTTCCTGGCCTGACCACTTGTAAAGTTCACTATGATGTTCCAGTAGTTTGCAAAATTAAATGTCAATGACCGTTTTCAAGCAATTCGGCGAACCAGGATACCTGCATGAACAGCAGAGCAAATATTCGTTTTATTTCTGATATGAATCCTGACTTATTAAAAGAGGGGGAGGAGGGGGGGTTGGGGAATAGTTTGGGGGTGGGGGTGTGTGGGGGGTTGACAACCAGTCTTATTATTTTAAGGCTTTGTTCAATAAACAGAAACGCATTAAGTGATGTGCTCACCCAAAACTGCAAGCGTAAATATTGCTGCCAACATCACTTTTACGAATTGTTGATTGACCAAAACATGAAATCTTTGGCATAATGCCCTACAAGCCCGAAGTCTGTGATAGAAGTTCATAGCGTTTGCCAAAAAACCAAAGAAATATCCTTGCACACCTATTCTCATATGTTGATCCTGTAAAAGAGGGGAAAAAAGAAAATTACACATCCATAGCAATAACAAGATAAACCCATTTAATAAAGCCTGAACTTTAATAAGTTAAATATTTCTCTTTTGGATGGGTTGACAAGGAAGCATGAAACAATATCATCTAGCATATTGACAAAAAAGGAACATTATTCAATTTGAGTTTCAGGACAACCATTTTATCTTTGATAAGAGAAAGTAAATAAACTTGTAAACATATGCCACTGAGGATGCTGAATATAAATGATACAATAAACTTACTATTTTAGAGACTAGTTTGTAATGGAATCTCAGTATAGGCATGGTTCAGAAAGGATTACCTGTCCGGCATGAGAAACATCTATATGTGATAGGGAATTCATTTCTTCTTCTCCATCTTTCAACCGTTTTGTATAGTTCCTAGCAATTCTACTCTCACATGCAGACCACAGATTATTCAAGTAACTGAAGATGTTTGGTCCACTATAATTTCCTCTCAATGAATTATTATGGAAAAAGCTTTTATGTTTGGTTTCATTAGCTTCCAGATCCCAATTATGATCTTCATCATGTCTG
The DNA here is from genome assembly GCA_030449075.1 of Murraya paniculata. Classification (NCBI taxonomy): domain Eukaryota; kingdom Viridiplantae; phylum Streptophyta; class Magnoliopsida; order Sapindales; family Rutaceae; genus Murraya; species Murraya paniculata. The sequence goes on along the minus strand of JAEVFN010000020.1, from coordinate 149,016 downwards.
CTGCATGAGGTTTCTTGGAGAGAATCTTGTGTGTCTAAACCCAGCCCTCGAAAATAATGAGAACCCACCTTCCTCAAGTTACTATGCTTCTCTGAACCATAGTACTGATCAACATGCGCAAACCCATTCATCTTCATGCTCTCATTTTCTTGGTTTTCATGCTCAATGATCCCATCATCCTGTGAACTAGATGCCGTGTTTGGATCAAGGAATCTTCTCAGAATATTACTATCTTCCACATCATGATGAGTGACATGCTGAGGGGGGTTTCCACCAGAAAGAAATATTGCCAACCCATCTCTGTCTTGCTTATTTAAGTTGATCCACTCAGAGTTTCTAATGGATTTCCCCACAAATGAGTCCTCCAAGGTTTTCTCCACTTGATTTATTTGCTCTCTAATGGCTCCAATAAACTGAGTATGCCGAACAATCACATCCTCTGTAGTTTGAAATTTGTTCATAACAGCCGACAAACTAACTGCTTTTTCAAAATCTTCCAACTGCATATAGAAAACAGCCTAGATAGGATAACAAAAACAACAAACTGCAAGTTTGACAATAATTAATACCTGCCATTTTGTCGTTTCAAGTATTGTCGCAAGATCACGCCTATGATAATTTACTGATGTTAGCAACCTTGAGTCCGGATGGTCACCATGAACAAGGCTTTGCTCATGCAAAAGAAGGCGGTAGATGGCCTCCATCCTAAATATAAAATCAGAATCACATGTTTTAAATGTAGTTTAAGAACATACACTTCTTATAAAATTCAAAATGAACAACATATCAGAAAATTATCAACCAAATTAATCTTATGTATACTGACAACCTAAATTCCTAGAACCATTAAATTACCCTCATGAAGTTACTAGTCACTCTTCAAAAGAATAAAGTTGAACAAACTTTAATGGATTACTTCCCAAAATAAGAAAGCTAAACAAACTACAATTTTGCATTAACTTAGAATAAGACAATTCCAAATGCAATTTCTTTTACTTTTCACCTCAAAGCTTGAACTATTTTCATTTTTTTCCCAAAAAGGAAAAAAAAAATCTAGCTTGCATTGTACAATGATACAATAAGCAAAGCACTATAACTATAACTTCAGTAAATATGGTTTAAGATCTAAAGCACAAAATCGAATATCATTTTAGATACAAAAGTTGCTTATACTTCACTAGCTAGAACCATTACAAAGATATAAAGATTAACACAAACACATAAAAAATTTATTTCCTAAACCCATTACTTTTGCGTAAAAGCTAACAAACAGATATGATAAATCCATCATTAGAGAATTTTTAAAAACCAAAGAAAATAATGTTTCCCAAAAAGTAGGAATAAAAATTGCGCCAAAAAAAAAAAAAAGGAAGCAACTAAGCCAGTACTTAACAACCATTCTCCATTATCTTCAAATATAAACAGACATACATATTCCACGAAACCCAGAAATCAATTCATCAAAAGGATTTGAAAAGCACTTTAAAAGCTAAATTCGAGAATTTCTGCTCCCAAAAAACAACAAAAAGTACCTTCAAAAGGCTTTTTGAGAACAAAAAACTGACCTGTCGGCGGAATCTTGAACAACTTCGGCTGCCGAAAAGAGCGGGTCGGATTCCCATTTGTGCAAACTCATTTCTTTATGACTGAAAATCGCAATATCTGCGGTTTATATTGGTGTTCGCTTCAAATATTTTACATATTTGAAAAAAGGAATGTTGGTTTTGAGCTTCAAAAACTTTTTTTTCCCCTTACTTTTGCTATAATATGGAAGTAGCATGAAAATTTCTCTTTTCTATTTGTCTTAAAATTTTCTTAGGGTTTTACAGAAGTGGAAAGTTGAAATTGGTTTGGTGCAGAACGAAGAACGAAGAACAACGAAGCTCATTGAGGCCCTTTTGGTCTTTTCATTTGTGATGGCATTGATACAGTTTGATGTTAACCAAGTGGCGTCTTGCCACGTACCACTCTTGAATGGCTTTTTATTTTATTTCCTTTTATTTGTTTAATATTTTTTTAATAGCTTTTCTCTCCCCTACTATTTTGGATTCTTTTTTTAAAAAATTTTAAGATTAATACAGTAATAACGATGGATTTTATTATTAGATTTGGTATGATTAAATCAACTTAAAATATTTATTAATTCATCATGTCATTCAATGAATCCATCTGGTTGAGATATGGGAAAAGTGTAATACTATTAAAAGCTTCTACATACAAAATTACCATAATTATTACTTCATTAATTTGTTGTTAATTAATAATTATCATTATAATATCAAACTATTCATAGATCATGTTACAAGATAAACGCTAAAAATTAATCTATTCCACAATCTGTATTGTTTCTGTGAGCCCGCAACATAAACAAATTTACAGGTCAATTCATTGATAGACTGCAAAGTACCAACTTAATTGTGATGTGGATCTTTCCTAGACTTCCAAGCTAAGGGAAGAAAATGAAAAGAAAAAGCAATGCCGCTACTTCAGTCCTAAGGAGACGAACAGTTACCTTGCCGATTCTGCCAGAAACTCCACAGGCAATGTGGTTTAAGGAGTATGACCTTCATGTGTCAACTAAAAATCAACAACAAAAACTTAGCATGGACACTAAAACTGGAAGAGAGGCCTTTGTTTGAGAAGAAATGCAAATGCGCTAATGAGATATGTAGAAATATGTGCTATTGGCAGCGAATTCAGACTTGCAAACTCCTCATGCCAATTAGAAAAATTCTCCAGAACAGTCTATCACTTAAGGCAAGAAATTTGCACAATTGGTGTTGTAAGTGAAAACGATAACATCAACGACAAATGTTTCTCAAACGAAGTACATCGCCATCTGAATCTCTTTCTGCTTGAAACCACATTTCTCATAGAACGCTTTGTTGTCAAGACTGCAATCAAGAATTGCCTTATAACACCCCATAGCATGAGCATGGTCGGTAAGAAATTTGATAATCTGTTTACCTAATTGCATTCCTCGAGCACTTGCATCAACCACAACATCTTCTATGTGCCCAACTTTTCCACAGTTCCTGAGAAACTTCTTTTCGATGAATATACTCCCAGTTCCAATAATTTTCCCAGAACGAACATCTTCAATCACACAAACAATATGGTCATCACCATAGGAGCTCAGCTCAAGAAATCGTTCTTCGAATTGCTTGTCAGATACAGAATCACAAACAGTCAGTTGTTGCAGTAGCTCTATGAAACCCTTGCTTTTGTCAGTAATCTCTAATCTTCGGACTTGAAACCTGTTTTCTCCACTGGATACATCAGCACTCTGCATCCTTTTCAGTGAGAACTTAATTGCCTGCCTAATTTCCTAGCAGCTGAAAACATCCATTCAAATCAACAAGAATAGAGAATTTGAGCTGTTCAAAGAAAAAGGCTTCTTTTTTTTTTTTTTTTTTTGGGTTGAGACTCTGAGAAAAAGGCTTATAAATGATGAAAATAAATAAATATGATATAATAATATAAGCTTTCTTTACTTCCTTCATCTGTGACATATGGAATTGAATTATCATGCTAGAAAATCTTCATGTCAAAATTCAAATCATCGCACCCTAATTATAATCTACTACTACCAAAACCCATAACAAATAAAGCTTATAATGGAACCTAACAAATCAAGAAAGGTACTACAATCAAGAGTAAAGAATAAAGTCAGTTCTTTTTATGAAATGCTACAGAACTGCAGTTATGTCTCTGTCATCTGTAATTTGATTGCCTAATAAGCTTGATATAACCTACAAATTATAAGGGTTTATGCAAAAGAAAATGCCAATAGGTAAGAAATAAAAAACAAAAAAAGGGGTAGCAGCATGACAAAAGCGAGATCAATTAAACAACAGAAAAGCGTGACCATGGAAATGGATATCAGGACGGTAGAATCGATCAGATCAGCACTGAAGCATTTTAAACAGGCAAATAATGAAAATCAACGGAAATGCAAATGCAATGAAATGACTCACCATACCCTTGGCTGCGCGATCAACCGTTCGATGAAATGACTGACAGAATACTGGAGTCTATTGGAGAAGCAGACGAAGCGTTCCAATTAAGCCAGATCGTGAGGCCATTGGCAATTTGGCGCAAGCACTTATTCCTTGATGTTCAGTTAATTATCAATAAAGTCACCATCTTTGATAAAATTACGCATGAACCCACAGCAATAGAATATTTAGGATCACTTGTAATTACGTATCAGGTTAGATCAATGATACCTTTTAAATAATTAATAAAACTAAAAATAAAATTACAAAATGAAAATTGAGAAAGAAATGAAAATAAATTAAGTGTTACTAAATATTTATTAACTTGGCTCTCCACTCTTTTTTTAACTTTATTCTTATTGGTGAGCTACACTAGCTCTTAATTTTAATTGGTGCATATCACTTCAGTGCATCTCTTCTGCTCTTCTTTTCAGCAACTTTGCTCTACTCTTCTGGCGGCAAATGAAAATGGGCGGGGCGCTGATTTGAAGACGATAAATCAACTAGCTATATTTGTAGACACTATTTGAATAAAGCATAACAAATGCTTATTTTCTCTCTAAATTCACTTGGATTCTTTCATTTTAACATTTGAAGATTTCATTATTTACAAAATCAAAATTAGAATGCTTCTCACGTAGAGATCCATAACTTTCATGTAAGTCACGTGAATGACATGTCGTCTAATAATAAAACGATAAACAACATGTCATCTATAATCCGTCTGTAAATTAAAATTTAAAATATTAAGTTTAATGTGGTTGAAAGATGGTCAATCTTTTAGAAAAGAAAAATAGAGAAGCATAGTTAGTGGTGCATATTTTATTTTTTTTTGCATATCACAAGCTTAAAAAAAAAACAAACGAAAAACCCTTGGGACAAACAAACTACCTTTGATTTTATTTTGCTTTAGCTAATGATCGTTCGAATTTTTTATTTTAATTTTATAAATGGTCTCTCTATCCACACATATAAATATAATGAAAAAAAATAAATATTTCAAATAAAATGTATCACATATAACACGTACATTTTTTAGATTATTGGACCAAATGTACAATGAGCCTAACGAAGGGGCAAGAAATCATTTTCCTATATAAATCCTAAAGTACAAGTATATTCAACATAGTAAATAATCTTATTTAAGTGTAATTTTCAAATTAAAGTTTTTTTCCCTTGGTTTTACCTAAATATACGAATAACTTATTTTCAATGTTGAAGAAAACAAATATGTAAATAAATAAATGAATAATTTAAATAATTTATTATTCCATTTAATTGCTAAAAACAAATGATCTCTTCCTTTCATTAAAATCATGTAGAATTCAATTTAATAAATGATGTGTTGTTGTCCAATAAATAAAAGGATGTCCTGATGTCCAAGCATAAAGAAAGTAAATGATGAATCGTTTTTTTCCAAAATACAAATGACATGTCGCAGTTGGTATACGCCAGTGCATACTGTATATGCTTATTTTTTATGTAAATGACGCGCAGGTCATATCATTTACTTGTAAATTCAGGTAACGTCGTGTCATTCTTGGATAAAATGAAAAATGATGAGTCATTTTGTACCTACCTGTGAATTTAAATTTAAAATATTGAGTGTAGTGTAGTTGAAAAACAGACGACTTGCCATATCTAAATTGAAATTTTACAACAATTGATTTTTTAAAAAAATAAAAATAGAAAAGCAAAGTTAATAGTATTTTTTTCAACCTTTTGCAAACTTTCTCCATCAGTGTACATCAATATTATGAGCAAAATAAATATTTCAAATAAAATGTATAATATATAACATATACAGGTTTTAGATTACCAGAACAAAAGTTTTAGAAATAAATATTTCAAATGAAATGTATAATATATAACATATACAAGTTTTAGATTACTAGAACAAAGGTTTTAGATTATTAGAATAAATTTGGAATGGGTCTAATTAGATGGCAAAATATCATTTCCCTATAAGAATCCCAAAGTACATGTATATTCAACACAATATACATTCATACTTAAGGTTGATTTTCAAATTAAAATTTTTTTCCTAAGTTTTTCCTAAATATACGAATAACATATTCTCAGCGTTGGAGAAAACAAACATATAAGTAAGTGTATGAATAATTGAAATACTTTATTATTCTATTTAATTGTTAAAAAACAAATGATCTCTTTTTTTTTAACTAAAATAATGTGGATTTCATTTTAATAGATGACGTGTCATTGTCCAGTAAAATAAGAAGACATCTTACCGGCCATGCGAGAATAAAGTAAATGATGAGTTGTTTTACTAAAAATTCAAATGATGGATAATAAATAGTATACACCAGCGCATTTGTTCATATAAATGTCATGGATGTCATGTTGTTTACGTTTATTTCAATAGAACATCATGTCATCTTCTTATGAAATGAAAAATGACAAGTCATCTAGCACTTACTTGTGAATTAAAATTTAAAATATTAGGCATAATGTTATTGAAAAATAAACAGCTTGTCATGTCTAAAATGAAATTTTACAATGGTTGATTTTCTTAAAAAATGAAAAATAGAGATGCATAGTTAATGATTTTTTTATCCAATTTTTTTTGCAAAGTACAAGTTTAGAAGAAAAGAAAAGAGCTTTAAAAGAAATGGGCTTACCTTTGATTTCATTTTGGTTTAGTTAAAGGTCTTATGATTTTCTAATTTTAGTTTTACAAATGGTCTCTCTTTCTACATATATTAATAATATGAGGTAGATAGATATTTCAGATGAAATGTATCACATATAACACATAAAATTTTTATATTATTAGACCAAATTTTGAATGAGTCTAATGAGAGAGTAAGAGATCAATTTTCTATATATTTATAAGTAAGCATGATTTTTAAATTGTTATTTTTTCTTAGTTTTACACAAATATACAAATAACTTATTTTCAGTTTTGGAGAAAATAAACGTATAAATAAATATATGAATAATTGAAACAATTTATTATTCTGTGGAATAGAATGAAATTAGAAGAACAATACGGGGGGTATGAAAAATTAACAAAAATAAGTTGACGTTGATGTGGAAGGTTGCTTGGCAGCACAAGCCTTCCCAATTTGCTGTTGAAATTTCATCGGTTCATCCCCACGTCGAAGAAGCAACCAGAGAGAAACCAAAATAAAACGAAACCATTATAAACCCGACCGTCGGATGATTCTCTGAAGAGAGACACAGCAACAAACGAACGGCATGTCGAGATCGCTGATTCAACGCCTTGCCCCATACTTCGCTGCTCGAATACGACAAAACCATAGGCTTCTCAGCTCATCTCCTTCTTCTGCGGCTGCCGCTCTTGACGAAGCTTCCTCTTCTCCTTCATCTTCTGAGTCTCCTTCCCCTTCTTTAGATTCCATTCACATGACTGATAATTGCATCAAAGTACGCTTTTTTTTTCTTTATTTATTGTCATTTCATGAATATTTGTTGTGGATGAATTATTATTAATATTTTAATTTGTTTTAGGTATCTAGGCATTTCATTTTGCGACCCTGATTATGTTCCTTTTTACAAACAATTGGGTGCTGATATTTTCATTTTTTTTCGTTCTTAAATAGTTATATTGCTTATTTCACACAATTAATCAATTCTAGAGCTTTAATTGCGTACATTTGCACTCTATATTTACTTAAATTATTTGTGTGGGTGCCCATCATAGATTGTGATGTACAAAGATCCTGTTTTTGTTTTCTGATTATCTGCGCATCTGATCTTCATGATGCATATGTTTGCTGTTGTTTGTGTGATATAATATTTGTTAACTTTAGGAATCCCTTGCAGAGAATGAAAGAACTAGAAGCCAGTGAAACATCAGACAACAAAGCTATGCTTCGGTTGGGTGTGGAAACTGGTGGATGTTCTGGTTTCCAATATGCTTTTGATTTGGACTATAAAATCAACCCTGATGACAGGTCCTTCCCACCAATTTAATTAAAAGATTCCACTTCGAAATTATTGTTGATCAGCTTCTAGTTAGTTATGCCTCTTCCTCATATTTGGTAATGACTGCAGGATTTTTGAGAAGGATGGAGTTAAATTGGTGATTGATAATATTTCATATGATTTTGTGAAGGGGGCAACTGTTGATTATGTAGAGGAGCTGATCCGCTCTGCATTTGTGGTAAGGAATTTTCTCTTGTTTTGTGTGTCTAGATTTGTTATTTTAGTTTTCTAGACTATATGCAGTTCTCTTAAATACCTAAGAACCTTGAATGAAATTCTTCTAGTTGGTAAACTATCTCATACGATAGGTAAGAATTCCATCTAAGGATTGCTTTTCCTAGAAGCATCTCCATTACTTGTGGGATACCTGCCAATATTTTCTATGCAAATCCTTGACGAGAAGCCTTGGTGGTGTACCACTTGATGTTTTTTACCCATCAAATTCTATATGAACAAGACCTTACAGTTTACTTTGCATAGTACTATTTAGTATTATTCTGAAAGTGAATATCGATGATACCAATGAACGCTATACTTGTTGAATTTTTTCTTTTTAATATCATCTACAATATTTCTTCTAAACCTTCAACTTGTATCAAACATGCTTTGAACACCAGCACTGCCTTAGTTAAAAAAAAAAAAAACTTGCAGGAAAACATAAGAATGATGATGTTATGCATTTTGATGATTGACTGGTGAGATGAATATAATTTTAATTGTTAAAGAGGGAATAAACTTTTGTCGGATACAGAAACATATCTACAGCACCTCCCTACAAAATACAGAGTCACAAGTAAGCCCTACTATGCTTGTATTATGCACTTGTATAAATTCATGATGTTACCTACCAGCTATGGTGTAAGACTGCTTCCTGTGATCCAATATATGTTTTACTTCTTGCATGTCTGACCTGTACTTTTGTGCAGGTGAGTACAAATCCTAGTGCAGTGGGCGGATGCAGTTGTAAAAGTTCTTTCATGGTGAAACAGTAGTTTTTTCCATTCCATGAACTATGATACCTTACTTTTAATTTGGCCGAGATCATCTAAATTTTGCTATAATGGATCTTTGAATCAACTTTTCTACTTTAGTTTTTTCCATTAAAATTCATTTGAATCAGATCCATCTCCTGTAATTTTTTCCCCTTTTTTTGGGACATTTGTATCTTCACTATATCACTTGGTGACTGGAGCATGTGCTGCCTATCTATCAACAAGGAATTTCATGTTCAGACACGTGCCATCTTCATGTTACTTCAAATTTGCAGATCAAGAATTGAATTTACATTGTACTATTTCTCCTTAGCTGTTTGTAGGCAACCATGATCTGCTGCCGCTATGTTGTCAAATAATGCCAGGAACTGCAAGGTTGGTTTGGATGAGATACCAGTCCAAAAAGTGTAGTGTTTTTCTAGTGGCTAACTTAGGGGAATGTCGAAATACATCTTCATTGTAAATGTGCACTTTATACATATGTGTAACGTTGAAAAATAATAAGCACCAATGATGTGCCTTACAGAGAGAGCATCTCAATTTTATCAGATCTTATGATTACACAAATTGGCACAAAACTTTTTCCACAAGAGTTAATTCTGGAATTTCAAGCAATAGTATGTCTGGTTGAGTGCGACAAAATCATATAAAAGGGCATTATAAAAGAAGGAAGTGTATGAAAGTATGTCCATCAATCATCGACAAATTTGGAAAAAAAAATTCTGAAGTTTGGTCCAGGTTCAGTGGCAAAAGAATCGACCATGAGAACAAAATCAAAAGCCAATTGAAAAGAATGTCCTACATCTAGTTCAAAATTGTCTTCATGTTCCTGAGAAGCCAATGATCATTAGTAGATGCGTTGTGGTCTCCCCATGGTACTCTTCAAGTGCAAACATCTTATCTGTTTTCATGTAAACCAAACCCACAAAAATTAGAAACCTATGTTTTCATTTGTGACAATTGTCAAAGCTCAAGCATTGTAGACGTGATACATCATTTTCACATCATTTTCACATTTCGAATGATTTAAAATTGACACAGGGATTAATGAGCTTACATTTTGCCAATTCTTCTTCAGTAATGAAACAAGGAAATTGACACTGAGTTGCACATTCTGGAAAACCTGCTTCTCCTCCATACTGCAATTACCCACAGCAACACCCATACAGAGAACTTTCTTAAGTTGAAACTTCACCATGGCTTTTGTTTCATTAACTTTTGCTTCCAGGGACTCTTGATGAGTCACCAGTGTTGGGAACTTCCCTGCATCCACAGTCGCAGATGTAAATATGCAGCCGGAAACAAATATAACAACCAGACTGATGTTTAGACCATCCAACAATTCATCACTAATCAGAATAATACGTTCACGAAAACAATGCCAAAATTTTAAGTTCAAAACCAAGACCTCACAAATATAAATAGCAAATATATCCGGGCAAAACAGTTCAAGAACAACCAAATACATTCCTCTCATAGAACAAAAATAATAAATGAAACAGAAACTCATTTCTACAACTCAATAAGGTAGATATTCACAGCTTGATTTATGCAGATAATTTAAAACAAATGATTACTAAGTTTATGGATCCATTTTGCATGGAAAAAGTTTTCTGGAGCTACTCCTAGGAATTAACTAGATCTCTACCCACCAAAACCTTATTGGACTTCTAGCTCTCGACCCACAGAAGACTGAAGCGTCTAAGTTAAATTTCATTTAGGATAATCAACAATCAAAATTATCACAAATATAACTACTTGCCTGCCTTGTTGAGACCAGGCCCCAAAAGACGAGGAATCTGCTTGATGACAGCTTCAGATGCTAAGAATGCATGATAATTCTTGGCCAGCTTCTTAACAAGTTTTTTGTTCTTGTTAAGCTTTTTGAGTGCTTCCACATCCATGTAGTCCATGCCGATTTTCTCAGCCTATGGCAAAAGAAGACAAGCATTACACAAAATAGAAATGCCGCGTAATGATCGGCCACTGATCTGGTCCCAAGAAAATGAATAGTGCACAAGCACATAACAACCTAGCTGCAAACTATATACCAAAACTTTTCTTCAACCATATCAGTGTAGTAAAATGTAACACTTTGCCACTTAAGGGTCATAACACTGCAGTTTTTGTAAAAGAAAACAATAATCATAAATAAAAAATCGAGCATATTTCACTAACGTCTCTGACAGTATGAGCTAATTACAAGCTTTGCATGGTTGAAATATCCTAAATATATGAACTATTTTTCACACCAAGCAGAAGGCACATAATTAGGCCACACAATAGAGGGGTAAGCTAAACTTGCTGTCAAGAATAAACGTCCACGTGTATAAATGTCAGGGGCTAACAATTAGCAAATACATGCATTTGACAATCCCATAACACATTTCCCATTAGCATATAATAGGCTCCATAAATACATAGAATTACATATTGATAAGAGTGCAAACTATGATGGGTTTGGAATTTATTGCTATATAAGTACAAGATTTTTGCAATCTGAAACATAAAACTTGCAACATCCAAGGTTACAAATGTAAGTTGCAAGTAACGCTTCAGGCTGCAAAAATTCCTATAACAGTAAGAATATCTCGTTATAGTGGCTAAATCCAAACATCATAGAGCAAATTTACCATAGTCAAAGCAACAATAGAAAATGGTAGTTCAAGCTAATAGAATCCATTGGCACTCAATTCTTTCATTAAGTATTCACCATTAACATGAATAGACTTAATAAATCAGCAAGAAATTTACCTGTTCAACATGCTGGGCATCACCAAGCATGCACACCTTCATCTTAGGACGAGGAATGTGGGGAAGTTTAACAGACCCGCTGAAGCGCTTGTCCTTTTGAGGATCATAATTCTTCAACCCAATTTGAAGCTCAATGGTTTCAACAAAGTTGCGGTTTTTTTCCTTGGCGTCCCCACAAATAGTGGAGACCGCCTCTCTCAGCACCTCACTCGATAGTTTACTACTGCTAGTTCAAATTACATTTATCACGCATAATTACAAATAAAATTGTAAATATAAAAATAAAAAAACGCAGTGCAAAAGGAATGGGCACCTCATGGCTGCTGCTACTTAATTAGAATCTGCAGTTGCTGTAAAATATAAAAATAAAATACAAAGGATACTAAATGCAATGAGAATGAAATAGTTTTTGAACGGTCACGGCTCACGAGCGAGTGGAAGAAAGAGTGAACCTGCAAGGGCCAGTTACGGAGAAGGCAGCCGAGGAAGAGTGAGCAAACAACCAAGGGAAGAAAACGGGAAGCTTCAACAAAACCCTAGTCACGTGCTATAGACTTCCCCACGTGTTCTTTTACACCCTTGATAAAGTGTTCGGTTCTGTTTTCAGAAACGGTTTTTCATTCTCGAACACAAAAAGGGTTGCTCTTAACACCCATTAGTATTTTGATAAAACTGATCTATTAGTGAAGTTATATTTAAAATTTAATTAATATATTTTCTTATTCAAATTCTATAGTTTTATTTTTCTGTAAATTCTACAGTCGCCAACAACGCAATATTTTTTTTAATCGACAATCAATTTGATTGATTTACACAAACTTATATCCTGTTTTTCTTCCTCCTTGCAAATTAAATTATTTTAATATATGAAGGCTAATTAATTATTGGCATTCAAATCTTAGAAGTTATAATATGAATGGAGAAGAAAAGATCTTACAATTGGACTTAATTTATTTTTAAATGTAATTTAAGAGGAAAAGTGCTTTTATCAGGATATTGAAGGGTGTCAAAACTCAAACGAAAAATCGTTATGTACCCACAATCGACTCACTTCCCAATCTCACTCTCGTCCTGTGTTTCCCCCACCCTATTAAAACAACGTGAAGTAGTTCCTTTCTTGAGTTTCTTCCGCTGAAATAATAGAGGTCGTTTACTTGTTTCTCTTTCTCTTCTCCGAAGCATGGAATCAGGAATTGAGGAGCAGAGAGTAGTTGACTCTAACTGCTGAGACTGCTATGCAATTCTTACAGGCTACAAGTTGGAAGAAAGATTGATAAAGCCATTCTGCTGTTGTTTGTGGTTAATGATGAAGCCGATGCCTTCATCATATTCTCCACCTGCAAAAAATCCTAATTCTTTTGAGGCCTGACAAGAATTTTGTAACCGACCTAGGTGCTGCATCTAAGAATTTAGTAACTGACCTAGGTGCTGCATCTATTACACACAACTCACAAGATGTTCTTGCAATGGCTCGTTTGAAAAGGTGAGGATGAACGGCTCCTAGCGAACTTGCAATCTGCCAAGGAGTTTGGTTCTCTTATGCTCCCGTACTGATAGTATCAACTTTCTCATACGAGTGAGAGGGAGGGCAGGAAAGTCTGCAGCTTTTATAACTTGGATTCTGTTCCTGTGGTGTTTGTCATTGATCCAATCACAGTTGGAAAAATGCATTCTTTGTGTGCAATGATTCATCCAAACCTTTTGCTCGAGATACTAGGACCTTTCATGGATTGTAACCCAAGGGAACATGCAACTATCTTACTAGAACGTCGAAGAGCAAGTTTCTACGACTCCTCAACAAAAGAATATTAAAGCTTCCATGGAAACCATTAAAGACCCAGTGACACAGATGTAGTTACCCCTACTCACAAGGGGAAACATCCACCACTGAAAACAATGTCAGTGACTACAAACTAGACTCGGCCTTTCTGCTTGTCAGTTGACACCAGCTTGACAGTTGACACAAACTATGTCAGGGACTGCAAAGTCTCTGGATTATGAAAACAAATTGACCTTTGCCACGTTGGGGCTTGCTAATGCAATTATCTCAGTTACCTGGGAATGACATTTAACGTGTTCCTTCTACTGGCTTCTGTTTCTTGGATTCTCCTTCAAATCTGCTTTATTTATCACGTAAAAACAATTTATGGGGCAAATATTGTTAGTTCATGCTAATTCAACTGTTGCTTAAAAAAAAATCTTTATTTACCAAATTATGAGTAGAATCTGAAATAAATCTATATATATTTTTTAATAAGTGCATAAATTTTATTAAAATAAAAAAAAAACGAAAATGAATCTATAGAATACTATATTTGCAACATATACAACTCACAAAACTGAATCATACTTTAAAAATAAAAAAAATAAATAACCGTAGCAAACTACTGAGAAAACTCCTTGTAACGTTCTTATGTTCAATTTCTGTCTCCATAGATCCTTTTCAAATCGTCACAGGCACCTTTTTCCTCACTTAGGTTGTAGGATGCACAGTATCAGTCTACTTTTTCCAGCCTTTACTTATACTATTATCAACTATCTTAAAAGCACATAGATTAATTCACAGCAGCTGGATAGCAAGTTAAAAAAGGGTAGAAAAACAAAATGGGATACAATTCAAATTAATGTTAAATAAACTGAACAAGAGCAAGAACATGTTCTCAGACAAATAATTGGAGCAGTACGCAATTCACATCAATTCAATAGCTCCAAACCTATTTGATTGAAGCCAAGCTTGAAAAACAAGTCTGACGCAGTCAAACATACAAAAAATTTATTGCAACATAAAACAGCTATCCAATACATGGATGCCCCTTCCAAATTTTTTATATAAAACTTCAGAATGAACAGGAGAGGAGTTCAATAGTCTACTCTTCTGATTGCCTTTGCCCCAAAACTGGAATGTCTTCATATCGTTTCTACAGTACCACAACATCAAAAGTCAAGTCAGTGAAGGTTACCAGGTTATCAAACACATCAAAGTTATTTTTATGGACAATCACCCGCATGCAATTGACACGGTTCAATTCAATATTTCCACAGGATTAATTAAACTTTTAACAGACTAAAAACTCTGCTCATGTCATGCCCATTACGAGGCTTGATTACCTCAATGACAAATTTTAATCATTTGTGCTTGCCATGAAAATTTTCCGCCAACATATTTTACATATCAATTGAAACGGAAAATAACCATCAAAATGGATATATACACAGGATTAACAAGCATCTTATAAACTAAAGATAATAATAAGAATTCACTTCAAGAAAAGGGGTCACATTTGAACAAAGATGAAGGAAATTTACAGGGGCACGAATCTATATTCTCTTTAATTAAATCTATGCAATGTAAACAGATGCATATGAAGGGTCACTCTTACTGAATAGAATGACTATGAACTAAAGAGTGAATAGCCTCTTAAACAAACGACTCGCTAGGAAATGCATGTCCCAATGTCCTTAATCACACATATCATTACCAGCATCAACAAAAGAGTTTCTTAACTAGAATGCTAAAAGTTGGTTATGAAAAAAGAGCTGCAGTTAGTAGTGATTTACACTAGCAGTACCATGTAAGCCCACATCAATAACTAGTAACAGTTTGAGATTCTTAATTCGAATAGACAAGCAAAGTGCACAATTTTAAAATAATAGAAAGCAGATATTAAAAGACCAACATCTTAAGCAAACACAAGTTGTATATTCCATCTGTAAAATCAAAACAGGTAACTTATGTGCATAAACGAATAAATACGAAAGCAGCAGACATATTACCCCAACATTGTTGTGCTCCCAGAGTTTGCGAACCCCATAATCGACAGCCTGCACCAAGTGAATCAATTATTACAAGACGCCCCAAATGGAACACTACTGCCCTAATAATAATTATAAAATAATCAAATAATTCCATTATTAATTTCATAAAAAATATGGAAATAACTATACATCAATTTTATGAAGCTTCATATACACATTTTGACACGACATAAAAATCCAAACTTTAATTCGCTTCTTCTTATTCTATTGACTAATTAAAAAGTAAAACGTTAAAATGAAATGCAAAAACTTATATATCGATGGATTAAATGGAGATTATAAAATTTATACCCGTTCACCAGCAAAAGCACCGGCGATGATGAAGGTTACGTAGATGGAGTTGCGGCGCATAATGACTCTGTAAAGACCTTCGAGAAGGCCTCCTTGGCTTCGTTTGGTTGTATACTCCATGGCTGTTCGTTCAGGAATTCGAGTCGCTCTGATTGATCTTGTAATACAGTGATTGAATTAGGGTTCGCGGAGAGATCTCGATCGCAGAGAAAACGTCAATTCGTCAAATGAGGCTGCGGTCAGTGATGATGTTTTGGGAATTGTTGTTACCGGGCTGGGCTACTGGGCTTGTGGTTTTATGGGCCGGGCTCATATGGTTTTTATTAACTCGGATTAACTGTCTGATGCTCAGTGGAACGTCACTGTATAAAGTCTTAAGAACATCGTTTGCTCGTACATAAAAGGTCTCGAGTACAAGTATCAATGGGTGCACACATTAGCAAATGTACGTAGTACGTACAATTATCTCATTTCACCACAATTTTAGTCACATCAATCGCTCCTTTGGGTGCGCACATTAGCATTTTTATGATTAATTCATGTAGAGCTCTTTCAAAGATTTCTTAATTTCATAATTTGAAAAAAAAAAGAAAAAGAAAAAGAAAAATGTCAAATCTGTCAATGATTGTAGTGATTTGTTTGTCAAAATAAAAATGAAAGGGTCATTTGAAATATTGTTTTATAGACAAGGATATTTAAGACATTACACAGTCATGAAGACGCAGCCTTGACTAAACAAACCACAAGCACCCGTAAATTACGCACCCGATTCGAAAGGTCCGAGGGCGTGCTGTTCCCAAGCTGCTGGTTTTAAGCTTTATTCTAATCCATCAGCAGCGTTGGCTACTCACTGTTTGTTGTTACCAATCAACCTAAACAGCTAGCTAGTTAGCTACGTTTGATCATCCAAAAGAAACAGTTAAATCGATCATTAACGTTATTTACATACAGTTCGTACAATGGAGTTTCTGGATGACGGAAACTATGAGCTGAGGGAGATTCAAACACTCGAAGGCCATACCGACAGAGTCTGGAGCCTCGCTTGGAAGCCGACCGCTGGCGTCGACGGTGTTCTGCCGGTCTTTGCTTCCTGTAGTGGTGATAAGACCGTACGAATCTGGGAGCAGAGCGCCTCCTCTCGCTCTTGGAATTGCAAGGTTTCTCATTTTACATTTTGACTATACACATGCTTGTCATAACTTTATCTGAATTCTATTATTTATGCAATTATTATAGGAGAAATTATACAATAAACTAGTGGACTTTTATTTATTTGATAATCTTCTTCATCCTTTTGGATTTTCTGAAAACGATGTGTTACATGTTTGTTTTGTTCTCTCCTAAAGCTTGTCTTACTATGAGTTATCGACGGCCTGACGGAATTGTTGAAACTTGAAAATCTAGTTACATATTTATTGTTCAAGTAGACTCTGTTTAGGCTTAGTTTAGAATCTGATTTATATATGTGAATTAGATGAATGCTTAATCTGAATTAAGCTGCATACTGGTGTTAGTGTCAGTTCTGAGTGAAAATATTTTGTTGTTTTTATGTGATTATTGGACAAGATCTTGTGTTTCTGAATCTAAGAGTATCCTTATGTTATTAATATTGTGTTGATAAAAAAGGGATTGCGATATGTTAGATCTTGGAATTAGTCTTCGTATGTTACGTTCGTGTTGAAATAATGGGATTCTGCAGGCAGTTTTGGAGGAAATGCACACGAGAACTGTTCGATCCTGTGCCTGGTCGCCCTCGGGGAAGTTGTTGGCCACTGCGAGTTTCGATGCCACCACTTGTATTTGGGAAGATGTTGGGGGCGATTATGAATGTGTTGCCACTTTAGAGGTATTACTGTTTCCATCCTTGCCATGTTCTTCTTTGTTTAGTTTTTTATTCTTTTTCTTGAACTATTTAAGTTATTTTTGAAATTGAGTTTAATTTTAATCCACACCTGCTGTAGTATGGAATCATTAACTATTACGTATGAAATGGGTGGGTGGTGGTAAACATTAAGCCACCAAGTACAAGGGGTTCAAATTAAGCAAGAGCACAATAGTTACAGACTTAACCTTTCTTTACTTACCCCTTTTTTGGATGGCACTATCCATGCCTCTATCCAAGGTTCATTGGCTTGGCAATGGGCACTGTCTTGTGCATGCAATAGAAAAAAAATGAATGTATCCATACTGCAGAATACTTCAATAATCAATTACAACTGCCAAAGTCCTTCAATTTTCTTTTTATAATATAATTAATTTATTACATACATGATGTTTAATATTTTTCTGAGATTTTAATATTCTTCTTTTTAAATTTTCTATTTGGCGTTTAGGGTCATGAAAATGAAGTAAAAAGTGTTTCTTGGAATGCATCTGGTACTTTGCTTGCAACATGTGGTCGAGACAAATCTGTTTGGATTTGGGAAGTAATGCCAGGAAACGAATTTGAGTGTGTTTCAGTGTTGCAAGGACACGCGCAAGATGTGAAAATGGTTCAGTGGCATCCAACCATGGATGTCTTATTTTCTTGCAGCTATGATAACACTATTAAGGTACTGCATGGCTGAAATGCTTCCTCTATATTTTCAGTTATAGAAATGGTTAATTGTCTTCTGCTTTTGTAATTTGAATGATCGGATTGAACAGTAATACAAGCTTGCAGGTCTGGTGGGCAGAGGATACTGACAGTGATAATTGGCATTGCGTTCAAACCATAGGTGAATCTAACAAGTATTATACCCCAACCTTTCTCTTGATGTATTTGCTTTTCCTGCTTCTTTTATTTTCTCATTACTCTTCATGCTTCTTCTATGTCACCCTTTTATTGATTAAGTGATGACTATAAAGTGTTCTTCTTCCCTAGCTTTCAAAGTTTTAGCAGTATGAATGATTCTTGTTGCAGTATGATGAGTTGAATAACTCTAACTCAAGAAGCCTGGTTTTCTTATCAGTGGTCACTCTTCTACCATTTGGGCCCTATCATTTAATGCCAAAGGAGACAAACTGGTTAGCTGCAGGTATGTGAAGATATTGGTCTGATTGTGATTCTCACTGAAGTGTAATTTCCATTTGCATGTAGCCTTGAGATGAAGTTTCTTGCAAACTTACATACTAGTAAAATAATTACAGACTAGTGAAATAACTAAAATCTTGACTGACTTTGCAGTGATGATCTTACAATAAAGATATGGGGGGCAGACATTACAAGGATGCAGTCTGGTGATGGCTATGCACCTTGGTGAGAAACATGCTGCCTTGTGTATTTTGGAGCTTCTTGTTCAAATTATATATAGGATGCAGTCTGATGAAGTTAGGATATTTTCGTATATTATATGATAGATTTCATTGTAACTAGTTTTAAGACCAAGAAGTAGGCACCATATATACTAGTAACTCTCCATCCTTTGTTTTTCAATTGTCTTATGAGTTCCCTTTTATGTGAATGGCTTAGGAAAATCTGATGTTTCGAAGCTACACTCTGACAAATTTGCATCTGCATATATATTAAACCATATGCACCACTTCTAAAAAGGAAGTCGGTTCTTTCATCCTTCCAGAATTTTGCTGATAACTTCAATAAATATGAGGCATGTCTGTTAAATCAGAGAATTAAAATTTTCTACTATGAATTGGCCTTTTTCATTTGGTACATTCATACTTTTGGATGTACATTTCAACTTGCAGAATCTCTTGCTTTCACAAGGCTGAAATGTGGAGGTTTACAAATTGTACTTTTACATGTCTTCTGCTGCTTATTCTTGACCTCCTGATATCTATTGTTGTTGTTGCTGTACTTGCCCTCTGACTCTTTCCTGTTTTTGTTTTGGTTTTTTGTAATTCATTGTATTGCAAAGAATCAATGCATCATCTTACTTTTGGATGTACATTATGTTTATGATAATATGCTTACTGCTTTGCTGGAACCTTTCCACTGCGACCGCTCAGCTATAGTTGCATTGAAAGTATAGAATGTGGTCCTTGATCCTTAACGGTATTTATACCTTTCTTTCATTTTTAAGGTGTTGATAATAATTCATTGAACATGTT
Source organism: Murraya paniculata (assembly GCA_030449075.1). Taxonomy (NCBI): domain Eukaryota; kingdom Viridiplantae; phylum Streptophyta; class Magnoliopsida; order Sapindales; family Rutaceae; genus Murraya; species Murraya paniculata. The sequence continues at coordinate 129,149 of JAEVFN010000020.1, read as the reverse complement.
TTTACTTGGATGAAATGCTAGATTCTTTCTCGCTATGGTTATTTAGCACAAGTTTTAACTGGAAATGGAGGTGTCCTCCATGACACCAAATAGTATGAATGATTTTGTTCCATATTATCTATAGCATGGGTCTTTATGGACTTGAAAGTAATCTGCTGATTCTCTATTTCTGTTAGCTGTTTTAGATATAACTGTAAATTGTAGGCTAACTCTGGCCTAACTTCTTTATATGTTTACTGATAATGGATTCCTTGTTATGGATTTTCCAGGAGACATCTTTGTACTATCTCAGGTTATCATGATCGAACAATTTTTTCAGTTCACTGGTCAAGGTAGCGATGTATTCATTCTTTGTGATCTATATTTTCCTAATTTGTGGTTCTAGATGGGCTTTAAAAACTGTTGCGTCACAAATATTCAAATGAAATTCTCTTTTTGCTCTACAACTTAGTTAATTATTTAATGATAAAGAAGACTGGATAAAAGTCCATGACAAGTATATTCCATGCTTCTTTATTTGCTTTCTTCCCATTTAGTAGGCTCAGATATTGTTTTCTTTTGGCTATTGATCTGAAGATTATTGTATATGTATATTGTATGCAAATCGGGCAGGGAAGGCATTATTGCCAGTGGAGCAGCTGATGATGCCGTACAATTCTTTGTGGAGAGCAAAGATGGTTCGGTATTTAATCATTTCGTACTCTCTTATTCATTATATTTGTTTATTCTCAATGCCTGGGAAACTGCCCTATTATTATTATACTTCATGTTAGTAGTAATGCTGATAGATATTTCCATACCTTTTGCCTTACATAAAATAAATTTCGTTTTTCAATGCTTTGGTGGAAGAAAGTTTTTAAGTAGAACTTAAGATGTTAGTGCTTATCTTTTTCTTAAATCAAAATTTTGTGTGCTTCAAAGAATGGTAAAACTGGGTTGATGTGTAATGCTGATTCATATCGTCACTTTTTGGTTCAGCTCGTGGAATGCTTCAGATGTTCCTCTATGTGTTAGCTAGTCATTGCTTTTGCAGACCTAGTCATAAAAAATCAAAGGGAATTTGGTTTTCTCATGGATTGATGCACCTGTCACCCCATCTGTCAAGAAGTATTCCACTTGTTGATGTTAAACCTCAAAACTGTCTTGTGCCATGAATTGTCCCTAATGCATTGCAAAATTATTCTTTACTAATTTGGTACATTATCAGGATTTATCCTACAGTTCCTGATTTTTTGGTCTCTATTAGAAAGGAGGAAAAATTTAAAAGTGGGACATTGTTGCCATAAGGCTCCATTTGGTGTAAGTAGTGCTTTTGTTATTAGAGATTTTACAAGTAAAGGTTTGACCAAAAAAATTTTAGTTGTTTGGTTGTTAATGATAGTTTTTATTAAAAATTATAAAATTATTTTAGTAGGCAAGTTTTCTTTTAAAGTTATTTTATGAAATGAATGAAATAAGATTGTCAAATAAGTAAAGGACATTTTAGATATTTTAACATTCTAAAAAAGCTTTTCAACCTTTACTCCCTTTTGCTAGTACAGGCAAAATTGTTTATTTAATCTTCAAAAGTTCTACTAAAAAAACAACCAAATAATAACAAAAATTTTGAAAAGAACATATGGGATTAAATAAGCACTTATGACCGCTAGATAAGCCATACTGAGCAGGCACTAATTAGGTGATATATATGTTGGTCAATTGAGATCCACAAGCTTCTTTTGTCAGGAATTTGGAAGCCAACTAATGTGAACATGTTCCAACTTCTAAGTAGTTTGACATGGATGGGCAACATGGATCCTTGCTTTTGTCATTTTATCTTGTTTGTATTCTTCTGTTTCTGCCTCAGGTTTACTTTGCCCTGTTGATCATATATGAGTTCTATAAAGTTGCAATATGATATGTTTATAGACAAGTTTATGGTTCACTTAAACCGAACCTTTTGAGAGATCAACCGGGGGATCATTTTGACCATTGAAACCTGAATTAAGACTTAATCATTGAATGCGGTGCATGGGAAAGTTTGTCAGGAAAATAAAGCAAGCGTGGTTCAAGTCAATTTATATACTTTGAATTGTGGATGCATGATTCTTCATTTCATTGAGCTAGCTTTTTGGTGTGGTTTAATTGCAGATTGATGGACCTTCATATAAAATGCTGTTGAAAAAGGAAAAGGCCCATGACATGGATGTCAATTCAGTGCAATGGAGCCCTGGGGTATGATTTCTTTCAGGAAATTACAGAGTTTTTGCAGAATGCAGACGCACTTTCACAGATAAACATACATACAAATCTATTTGTGTGGGAAAAATACTACACCCTCAAATGAGTCACTTTCTTTTTCACTTTGATGGAATCTTTTGGGTGGATAGGAAGTCTCTGGGTTTCTTTTTCACTTTGATGGGATCTTTCGGGTGGATAGGAGGTTTGTGGGCTTCTGACTGTCAGATAATGATTTTATCTGAATTGATCTTTATGTAATGGCCTAATAATTAGTGTACCACCAAGCTTTCTGCTATGTTATGAGGGTGCCTGTGAACCTGTTGCTTTGCCTTCCAAAGAAGGAACACTGAACATGTGGTCATAAACTTTTCTCTCTCCTGTTTGGACTGATGTGGTCTGAGATTTTGCTGTGAGTTAAAACTGAAATGACTATTCAAGCTTACTCATAAGCTGTTTCCCCTTTTTTTTCCAAAAAAAGAAAAAATTAACTCCTAACCTACTATTGTTGAATTAACCTGCTATCTTTAACCATGCGCAGCAGGAGTTTCCTATTGTTTTTTTCTTATAAAAGTTTTATCTAGCAGTTTCAGTGCATTTGGGGGCCAACATTTAAACTTTTAAGTGGTTAAAGCTTGATATTGATTACATCTTAAATGTTGAGACAGGGAGCTCTGTTTAGGGGTAATTATCTCAGTATCTCCTTTGGCAAAAGTCTGGGTTTGGTACCAAGTGAATTTTATAATCAATTACTTTCCTGTCATTCATACATTTATTTTGAAAACTACCAATTATGTTGTTGGTTACAATAAATACAAGTATATCTAGCAGTATATTGTTCCTGGATGATTTTGCATAATGAATGTAATTGTTTTGTTTATTTCTATAGGTGTAATAAAGCAGCACTTGCAATATTTATGATACATTTCTAAATACTGTTGATAATTTCAGGAACGCCGGCTGCTGGCCTCTGCAAGTGATGATGGCATGATAAAAATTTGGGAGCCGGCAAATACGTTGTAACAGATGGCATTGTGGATTCTGGAATGGGAGCTGGCAAAACCTGATACAACATTTTACTAGTGTTTTAAATATAGAGTTTTTTGACCTTGTGATTATATAAAAACTGTAGAAATGGTCTTCCATTTTGGTTGCAATTCCTTGAATCAAAGCGCTAATATATTTTATCAGGGAAATTGGGTTTTGTTTGGTCAGTTTTCTTTAGACAAGCAGATTATTTATCCCTTTGGGAAAACAAACAGAAACGGCAACAGAAACTCAGATAGCATACAATCTTGTTGCTTCCGAAGCATGGCTTCTGATCTTCTACTTCTTGGCCTCCATTATCACACACACCCATGTAGTTAGTTAGCAAGTGAAGAGGTTATTGGGGTTTTCCTTTTGCAATTTGCTACTGAAACTAACGGGCAGGATCAATGGCAATATAGCATTGCATTTTTTGCCTACATTCTGTACAAGACTTCACTGATACTAAATTTGAAATGCATCAAGTAATTTTCACACGATGATCCACAATTTGTGATAAGAGAAAACGATGCTACTGGTCCAACCCTAAAATTAAAATTATCTGTCACAAAGTGTACTAAAAATTGAGTACCAGAGCAGGTGTGCCCCGCTCGAGCCACTCCCCCAACTAGTTACTTGGTACGAGCAGTCAGGCTATATGGCGGCTATATATAATATAAATAATGTGGGTGCTAGTTGGCTTCTTTGTCATTTAAGAGAGAATCACAATAATACCAATTGCAGCAATGTTAACCACTTGGCCACAGAAATTTTGAGCCTTGTGTGCCATATATTTTGTCGGACGAAAAATCCAAATGAAGTGGCTCAGAAAAATTTCAATATCTTTGGAGGGTAGCAGACCAGCAGCCTCTGCAACTGCAAGTAATACATGAATGCTAATGCTCCATGAAGTCTAAACTCAGATTAAATCCCTGTAAATTTATTGCTCGAATAAAAAATAATTAAACTGAATAGATATCCCCTCTGGAAAATCATTCAATATATTCTTTTTTCCAGTGTCAGTAAACAATTATTAAGTAAACTGGAACCCATAATGGTGATTAAAAGATCCTATAAAGAGTTAAAAAAAAAAAAAGTTAACACCTGTTTTCTACTCTTAATCCATCAGAAAGAGCTCGTCTTCCTTCCTGAACCAAAGCAGCTCGAGCAGACATGATGCCACGGGGAACTAACGAAGCATTAAAGGCTGAACAATCAATCCAATCCTTGAGCATCTCTTCTTGGCCCCATATATCCGGTATCCAGACTCGACCCGCCACGTCTATCCTGTGCCTCTTCAGCCTCTCCCGTCCGTTACCCTCCTCCGGCTTCTCCTCTTGCACCGGCAAGGGCAGGCCGGCAGGTTTTTCACACAACTCCTTTGTAACTTCAACTTCATCAGCTGAAGGTACAGTTTCTAATAACGCAGCTTCCTGCTCCTGATGACTGACAGACTCACAATAAGTTTCTGAACACAACAAGCTCTGCGCCTGCTTATTCGTTTCAATGCTTTGAAATTGATGGAGTTCTAAAGATTGGTTTTTTGGCTGAGTCTTGATCTGGGTATCGCTGGAATGACGAGTTTTGGCGAGTCCTGAAGCAATTGGACGAATAAATTCACCGGGCTGCTGCTGCATTATTTTGGTGGGTTCTTTCTTCATAAACAATTCAATGGTGCTTTATTTTGCTGTAAAGTTTTTATTGTTTCAATAGTTTTTGGGTTGATTGAGCCTTGGTGGCTTATGTGTGGGCATGGGAGGAATAAAGCAAAGGAAAGGAAATGAATGGGGTGTTAGTTTACACGTCATTTAAAAGAGTTGTATTTTCTTCGTATGGTTAGTGACAAATGTACGTGTCTTTCTTTCGTTTTTGTGATTTTGCATTGATGCAATGCCGCTTATTGGGTTTTGATATTTGTGTGGTATAGTTCGGCACATTCGCCACTCGGCCTTCGTGGGCTGCTACTCTCGTTTCGTAAGAATAGCAGCTCGAGTCTCCCTTTAAGATAAAAGGGCTCAAATTTTAAATAGTCTCCAACTTTTCTCTTTTAATTAAGATTTAATTGAGTAGAGTTAATTTTTTTTTCATAAAATAAGAGTGAAATAAATATTTCTTAAATACGAGTATAGATTTAAATAATATTTCATAAAATTTAATATAAGTTAATTATCTGATTATAATATTAAAAAAAAAAGAAGAAGTTAGGCATATGAAAGGAAAAAAAAAGGTTGATAAGTCGGCCTAAGGGTAGGTCCGCACTCAGAGCATGGGTTCGAATTTTATTGAAGCTTTTTATTTTTTAATTAAAAAAATTGTGAAATATAGATAAAACTTTCAATAGATATTAAAAAAAAAAAATTATCTCAATGTGACGTGTCGGCCCCTCTTCTGTTGGGGTATTTTGCCCTTGAAATTGCTTTGGTGCCTGTTAGCAGTTTCCTTGCTACAGAAAATCAAAATCTTCTTGATAAAGGAAGTGAATGATTGACTATAGGTAGCATAAAAACTTTCGGTTTTGTCATTACTCATTGCTGCAATCTTGAGTCTATCTCTCAGCATTTGATGGATGAATCCAAGCTAGTCAATAAAAAATTTTAAAAACAAAAAATACCCTGTCGTGATTCTGTTGTATTAATTTTTTCCCTGCATGTGCTGAGAAAAGAGAGATTAATTTATCATTTTATGGTAACCTTCCATGAAATTACTCCCCAAGACTACTGGGAAGGGTTGACGAGTGTTTTTCTTTCAAATGTCAATACCAATCACAATGTGTGTGGACGAAGGTGTACTCATTTGAGAGTAGCATTTTTTTTTTCTTTCGAATGGTATCATACTGCACTAAAGACCAAGAAAATCAAAGTTATCATCAATGGGCTGGCCATAATTTTTAAATTACTGGTGTGGTTGTTTTCTTTTATCTAATAGCTATGGATAGCACATAGCAGTTGAAGCAGTTGCTTTCTTTAATCTAATAGCTACTGGTGTGGTTGTTTACCGGTGCTATCGATATTGTTTAAATATTCATGAATTTTAATGGGGGCACATTGAAGTTTATGATGTTGTCAAAATTTATTTTGTATAAAGTAGAATGATGTAATAATATCGGTTGGATAAAATTATTACGTAATTTTGTGATTTATTTTTTATTTTTTATTTTTATCCAACCAATAACGCTATATTACATCTATGTGTAAAAAATAATTTGGACAGCTCTAGCATTACTTAGAAATATATTAGAAATGCAGTAAAAAATTTAATGGGGGGCACGTTGAAGTTTATGGACAAATGTTGGGAACAAAGTCAAAATTAAGCCCTGGTTAAAATCTGCCCTTAAAAAATGACAGAGCCATGAATTTTATACGAACTAATACGGTATTATTGAATTTATATATATTTCTCATAAATTTTATATATAATTATATCACGTTAGTTTTGTATAAAATTTGGGACTTCATCATAATTATTTTAACTTTTAATGGATTAATTAATCAAGACATTCTTAAGTGCTTCTGAAGCACTGCTCATTTTCCTTTCAATTTGTGTATATGCTTCAACCAATAACGTTGAAGGAGCATCGGCGACTTTCACTTGCCTCTATTATGGTCTATAGAGCATATACACTGGTTATAGTCTTTTTGCGTGGAGTCAACGTAACAGAGAATACAAAAGTTTGCGCACACAAAAATCAAATGAACCATCTCTTTGTTAATCTCATGGTTCTGTTGATGTAACAATAAGAATAATCATTTTCATTAGAAAGAGAAAAAGAAAACGGAGATAATAATAATCATTCTGGAGGTGGAGCTTCGCAATGCCAGTGGGAGAGGTGTTTCTGGGCGCATTTCTTCAGGTTTTGTTTGACAGATTGGCGCCTCATAAGCTGCTGTCGCTTTTCCCAGGCGAAGCAGCCGGGATATGTTCAGAGATGAAGCAGTGGAAGAAGAAGCTGTTGATGATTCAGGCTGTGCTCGACGACGCAGAGGAGAAGCAACTGAAGAATGAAGCTGTAAAACTGTGGCTGGATGATCTCCAAGACCTGGCCTATGATGTCGAGGACGCTCTCGATGAATACGCCTCTCAAGTTTTAGAGGCCAAGTTAAAGATGATGTCAAAACAGAGAGTCATCGGCAGTTTTTCTGATTATTTCTCTGCAGCTCTGAGTCGACGGAGTTCCTCTACGATTGAAGACATAAGCAGCCGTTTGGAAGATCTATGTGAGCAGAGACATGAACTCGGCTTAAAAGCTGTTAACTATTATGTTCCCGATCATGAAGCCATTATTTCAACTAGATGGGCGCAGCAGCGACCGCCGAGTACGAGTGTCCCGGTTGAGCCTGCTGTTTACGGGCGAGAAAAAGATATGAGCAAATTACTTGATATGGTGACTAATGGCAAGTTTAGTGCGATACCCATTGTTGGAATGGCAGGGGTTGGCAAAACGACACTTGCTCGCCAGGTTTACAATGACGACAAAGTGGAAGATTATTTCAGCACTGCAAGAGCATGGGTTTGTGTTTCTTACAGCAGCGCCAGTTTTGCTAGCTTTGATGTTTTGAGGGTATCAAAGGCCATTCTCGAGTCCATCACGTTCTCCCCCTGCCATCTTCAGGATTTAAATCCTGTGCAGGTTCAACTGAGGCAAGTAGTAGCTGGAAAAAGATTTTTACTTGTATTAGATGATGTTTGGAAAATTAACTATGGCTCGTGGGAAGTGTTCAAGTCTCCTTTCATGGCAGCAGCGCCAGGAAGTAAGATAATTGTGACAACACGTAGCAGGGAGGTTGCATCAATACTAGCCGGACCGACTAATTATTACGAATTACAGCTTTTATCGGATGGTGATTGCTGGTCTGTGTTCGCCAAGCATGCATTTGCATTTGACCAAAGCAGCGGAGATGTTGGTGCATTTCAAGATTTGCAGTTCATCCGTCGGAAAGTTATTGAAAAGAGCAGAGGATTGCCCCTTGTTGCAAGAAATCTTGGCGGTTTTCTACGCTCTAAGCAGAGCTATGAAGAGTGGGAAGATATTTTGAATGGTAGCATACGGGATTTATCGGATGATGATTTTGACATTCTTCCGGCGTTAAAACTAAGCTATCGCCATCTCCCCTTACATCTGAAGAGATGTTTTGCTTATTGTGCTCTTTTCCCGAAAGGTTATGAATTCGAGGAGAAGGAGCTTGTTCTTTTATGGATGGCAGAAGGTCTTGTTCAGCCATCAAAAAATAAACAGTTGGAAGGTATAGGCCATGAGTATATTAGTGATTTGATATCAAGATCAATGTTTCAACAATCAAGTAGTGGTCATATAACATTGCATGACATTGTCAATGATCTTGCTCAATGGGTTTCTGGAGATACAGTTTGGAGATTGGAGGATGAACATGGGATTGGGATTGATATGCGATCAAGAAGATTTGAAAGGACTCGTCATTTTTCATACACTTGTGGTAATTATGATGGCAGAAGCAAATTTGAAGCCTTTCACAAAGTTAATGATGACTTGATCAGGACATTCCTGCCCTTGCCACCAATTCATGCTGGCTTTCGTTGCTTCATAACTAGTATGGTCCTTTCTGATTTGTTGCCCAAGTGCAAGAAGTTGAGAGTTTTATCTTTAGCAGGATATCGTATGAGTGAGCTACCCGATTCTATTGGAGGGTTGAGACATTTAAGGTATCTTAATCTTTCCAACACTACCTTGAGGAATTTGCCCGAGTCAACATGTTCACTATTCCACTTGGAAGTTCTGTTATTAAAAGATTGCTTTCAGTTAAAAAAGTTGCCTGCCAACATGGAAAATTTGATCAATCTACGACATCTTGATATTACAGGGGCATATTTGATAAGAAAGATGCCACTGGGAATGAGAGAACTGACGAGTCTTCGGACACTGTCTAATTTTATTGTGGGCAGAAGTACAGGATCTGACTTGCAGGACCTCAAGAATTTAAAGTTTCTTCATGGGAGGCTTTGCATTTCAAGATTACACAACGTGACTGCTTTCCAGAACACAAGAGAGGACATCCTAAGTGATATGAGGAACTTGGAAGTGTTGTTATTAGAGTGGAGGCTTGGATTTGATGAAACGAGAAATGAGGAGGCAGAAAAAAATGTACTCGACATGCTACAACCTCACAGAAATCTGAAAGAGATGACGATTAAAGGCTACGGAGGCACAAGATTTTCATCATGGATAGGAGATCCATTATTTTCCAAAATGGTGGTTCTAAATTTGGAAAGTTGTGAAAATTGCACATCTTTGCCTTCACTTGGTTTATTGAGTTCGCTCAAGAACCTCACAATCAAAGGGATGAGGAGAATCAAAAGAATAGGCTGTGAATTTTATGGGGAGAGTTGCTTAAAGCCTTTCAAATGCCTGGAGACTATCTATTTTGAAGATTTGCAGGAATGGGAGCATTGGGATTCTGTAAGAGAATATGAGCCTGTTGAAATATTCCCCAGCCTCCAAGAGCTTGTCGTCTTATCATGCCCAAAACTCTCTGGAAAATTACCAGACCATCTTCCTTCATTGGAGAAACTGGTGATTCATTTTTGTCAGCAGTTGGTGGTCTCGTTCTCAAGCATTCCGTTGCTTCAGAATTTGAATATCAGTGGCTGCAAAGGCATGACATGGAGGGATCCAAGTAACAGCAAGTCACTAAGTTCTATAAGACTTTTAGATGTATCAGTGTTTGACAATTGGTTAAGTCAAGATTACCAGAAAGTGGAAAGTCTTGATATTGGCAATTGTGAAGAGCTCATGTATTTATGGCAGAAGCAACCTCAAGGGCTGCAGAGCTTCACCTCTCTTAGAAAACTTAGTATTGCAAAATGCAATGTTCTGACATCTTTACCTAAAGGAATGAAGCACAATAATGCATGTCTTGAGAGTTTGAGAATTGAAGACTGCCATTCTTTAACATTCATTCTCAAAGGCCAGCTACCTCTATCTCTTAAACTCCTGGAGATCAGAAATTGTCAGAATTTGCGGCTTTTGTTGGACGATAATCAAGAAACTTGCAGTCTAATTTTCTTGCACATTGACCATTGCCCATCTCTCACATGCTTAGCATCAACAAGCCAGTTACCTGCAACACTTTCGCATCTAGAGATTCGCCATTGCTCAAAGCTCACAAACATGTCGTCAGGAGGCCATTTTCCTGCCAAACTCACAAGTCTAAAGATTGAAGACTGTCCAGAGCTTACAGCCATATCATCAAGTGGTCAGCTTCCTCCAACACTCATCCATATTGAGATTGATGATTGCTCGAAGCTTAAGCGCATAATATCAATTGATGATCAGCTACCTGAGGCTCTTGAAATCCTCCAAATTAAAAGGTGTCCGAAGCTAGACTCAATTGCGACGAAATTCCAGAACAACAAGTCTTTGAAAGATATATTGATCTCAAAATGTGAAAATCTGAAATCCATTCCTGAAAACCTTAAAACCCTTAACAGTCTCACTGATATTTGTATATTTGATTGTCCAAGTCTCATTTCCTTTCCAGAAGGAGGCCTTCCCTGCTCCACCCTGAACGTACTTATCCATTGTTGTGAGAAGCTAAATGCCCTGCCTAATCCCATGCACAGCCTCAACTCTCTTCGAAACTTAAGCATATGTGAATGTCCAAGCATTATATCCTTTCCTGAAGAAGGTTTTCCCTCGAGCCTAAGATCACTTTCAATCAGAGATCCTAATATCTACAAGATGCTGATTGAGTGGGGATTGCACAAACTCACTTCTCTTCTAGAGCTTCAAATCAGTGGATCAGTTGAAGTGACTTTTCCAGGAATGGAAATAATGCTGCCGGCCTCAATAAATCGACTCACCATTAAAAGTTTTCTACATTTGAAATACTTATCTTCCAAAGGTTTTCACGGCCTCAAATCTCTAGAATCATTGACAATCAATGGTTGTCCAAATCTCACATTCATTCCATACCTGCCAACCTCCCTTCTGCAGTTATACATAAAAAATTGTCCGCTGCTAGAGAAACAATGCCAAAGAGATAAAGGACAGGAGTGGTCCAAGATAGCCCACATCCCTTGCGTTAAGATTGATGACAAATTCGTATATGATCCACAGGAAGAAGACTTGTACTCTATCGCAGGTTTGTCAGTCTGCAATAGAGCACTTTTAACCATTGGTTGTAGTTTCACAGAATGATTCAGAATCCTTTGTTGGTTTTTATTAATTATTTTTCTGTTTTACATTGACACAGACACAGAGTGACTAAATTATTTTCATTTAAATTATCAGGTAGTTTCTAAGGTGATTGACTTATCCTGCTGATTTATTGAAGTTAAGAGGATGCTCATACCATTTACAATACTTTTGAGTTAGGTAATCAAACAATATTTCTGCTCTTTCATTTCAGTTGGTTAAGTTGAATATAATACCCGACATCTAAAGTACGATTCTAATTATTATTTTTCTTTTTTCCAATGGAAAAATCAGATACACAGTTTTAAAGCTCTCTCTATGATTTGCAAGAAGATTGGCATGACAATGTGCAAAATACATATAGATGCAAGGTATTCGAACATTGCTTCATTCATGTTATATATTTAGCAAAAGTACTTCTCTAAATCTCTTCGACTTTGTCTTTCATTTCAGGAAATCTTCTTGCTCCAGCACTAAGCATTTGTCTTCACATGTTAGATTTCAAGGAAAAAAATTTTGGCTTCGCCATGGTCACTGTAATACCCTATAAAGTAAAATATCAGAAAATACTGAGGGCTCACAGTGTAAATTCACACTTTTGCTGAGAAAGTTAGTCTGAGGGATGACATCAGGCAGTCCTGAAAAGATTTTAGCTTTAAAAGAAGATGATGCCAAGTAGATTTTTCTCTTTTTTTTTTGTTTTTAATTTTTATGTAGTGGCAACTGGCAAGGAAGCTCTTCTTCTGATAAGACATGTAGGCTGGAGCAGATGTGAAGGAGGAAGATGATGATTCCCCTTCTTGTGGAGCTTCAGACGATTCTTGGAACCATGCTAGAGGATGCAACAAGAATGGCTTTCTGGAGTCGATATAGAATTTGAATTCGAAATTTTTCCGTACTAACAAATGTCTGCAGACTAGATGAATTCTGGTTTAAGTCTGGTTGGTTTCTGGCTTTCTGCTTATGAGTGTTTTGATGATTCTGAGTCGTTGGCCCACTGCTGACGTTCCACTAATAGTTTCTGCTACTGGCTTCCCGAGCTGCAGTTATTTGCTATTTCGACCAGAGATTTGGGCATTTAAATGTTAAAAAGAGTTCTGATTGCGGGAGTTTCACGGGCGTGTTCCTCAAGTGTTCTATTTTGTCTCAAAGTTGTCCGATTTCTCATTAGAGACTTGAGTCTTTTATCCTTGCGCTTATGCATATAGTAGTCTTAGTATAGCTAGAGACAAACACGAGTTTCTTTAGTGGAGAGGAGAGGATAGGAGAGGGATTGTATTCCTTATGCAACATTACTTGAACCATTACTTGTAGTTCGTCATGAATGACACAGAATCCTCATTTTTATTCCGAAATCAAGGGAAAAGAGAAGATAGCGCTCAAATGAAATTAAAAGAAGATCCATGAACACTGAATAAACATAATAGATTCAACTTCGAATGCTTCCAACACATGGGTTTATCTCCCATTCAATCTGACTGCACTCTGTACAAGCTCTCTCAGGGTTTATTCAAGATATGCTACTAAACAAGCTTTAGCTTGAAAACTTCTCAAACTTATTGAAATTTTTAGGAGAGAATATAACACACAGAATTTATAGTAGTCAGTGATACAGAGAATAAACCAAATCTACAACCTAGCCCGAAACCTAATATTTTGAACAACCAGACTCACTATCTGACAGCTAAAAACTACTAAGAGTGGTATGTAAAAGCTAAGGAATGTTGAAGTGAAGCAGATCCTCATGGGTTTGATATACTATGGTGCAACACAATTCAGGCTCTTGGAAAGCGTGATCGCCCTTTCTTCTTCAGGAACTCAGGGATCTCCACTGAACCACTTTCACTGAAAGAGGAAGGTCGCCTGTTTATTCCAAAGGCAGCATCTCCCTGTGCTAGCTGACTTGCCTGCATTTTGACAACAACCACTCAAGATCAACAAAAGGGAAAGGGGAAGAGTGAGAGCAAGAGAAAGAATGTAGAGATTACCTGAAGAGGCCTTCCTTCACTTTCTTCCTGGCGTTTGAAACCAGTAGCAATCAGAGTAATACTTACCTGAAAAAGAAGAAAATGAGAATTAAAAATAATACCACTTGATGAACCTTCAACATATGAGGGTAATTTAAGAGATCTTTCAAAAAGTTGGTCCCACAAATAAGACCTGACACCTACAATTTATCTAAAAGCATACATTGAGATAGAAAAAGCATAGAATGACCTTATTTCTGACTTGCTATTTCAATACCAATCTCATTAGAAAAGGGGGAAAAAAAAAGGCATTACTAATTGTGTTGCAAATAACCGGAAACAGAAAGAAATTATATCAATCAATTTAGAGAGAATGATAAGCATCTGCTTAATGGATTGACTAAAAATATGCTTAAAACTAAAGCTCTACTAGAGAACTGCTGCGGTATGAGCATGATACATGATCCTGAGGAACAACTTACTTGACCGCTAAGTGATGGATCTATCACTGCTCCAAATATTAAATTGGCAGTGGGATCCACAAGATCATATATAACCTCTGCTGCAGCATTCACCTGCAAAATTCTCAAATCAAAACTGGAGCTTACAACAGTTATACATCACCATAGCATATTATAGGTCTAGAAGATTTGCAAAATTAAAACAAAAAAGAAAAGATATATAAAGACAAATCAAGGCTGTCGAATACAACTTAGCTACAAAGAATTGACACCATCAAGGCAGTTCAGACAATATAAGAGCCATTTTTAGTGTCTTCTACGCAGTTATTTTGAAATATCATAACGTCTTGGTTGGTGTGATAAGTATATTTCGGATTGTTGCTCTAGCAGATTAGTTTAAGAAGAAATAAGGATTCAGTACAACTATATTGAAGAATAGTGCAAGACAAACATATGAGCAACATGAATTTCTGGGATACAACATAGAATACACGCAAACAAGTAGAGTTACATTGAACATGACATGGACGTTAAAGAAATTCCACTAGCAAATTAGAGCGTTGAGGTTGAACGGCTATCCCGTGGGCACATTGTTGTATTACTTACAACAGGTCAGCTTTATGCAACTCAAAGATACAAGTGTCTGAAGCTGCATTCAAAAGATGCCAACAAAAGTTTGGAGCAAAGAAGAAGATATAAATAATGATCAAGTCCATGACAACAATAAACACACACACAGATATACACGGCCAAAGAGAAAGAGAGAGAGACCTCAAACAAGGTTAAATCACTTCCACCAGTAATGTTCCACACGATTCCAGTAGCCCTCTCTATACCAATATCCAATAAAGGTGATTGGATGGCATTTAATGCAGCATCTCTTGCCCTTGTCTTCCCTACACAACAGAAAGCACACCACAAAAGTAAACTTTAACCAGTACGTCTGTGGACTAGATTAGAAAGTGATGGTCGATGCTGGATCAAAGTAACCTAGCAGTTAAAGAGGCCGCCTTAGGCAATAAAAGAATCATAACATCAAAGAACAAAGAAATGTGACACAGTGAGTAATCCATCTCAACAAAAGGAAAAATGATAAAGAATTTGTTGCCTACCAATTTACAAATGAATTTAAAGAGCAGATTGCTAGTTTAGCACCTATTTATTCACTGAATGTCACATCTAGAATGCAAGGCAAACATCAAGTAAACATGCAACAAAATAGTGGATCAGATTCCCATATTAATATCTGAAAACAGGGTTAGTCAGGAGGAAATTAACCCCAGTACTTTTCTCGAATTAGTTGTGTCGCCATCAAAATTTACCACTCCATATCATGCCACTAGAGGACTGCCATGGTTCACTCTTCTAATTTTTAGCACAAGAAAAAGTTGCAAAATCCATTGTTGACTTTGGTTAAAGCTTTCAACATTTTTTAATTTTATTTTTATGCTTATTCTGAGAGAGACATAAAATGGTAAATTTGGTCTTAGGAAAGGATGTGTCAAAATTAAGTATCTAAGACACTATCACAATTCCACATTCTTGTGACAAAATAGCTTAAAAATTACCAGTTGCTGTTCCTATTCCCATCAATGAAGAGCCTGCATTTGCCATTATAGCTCGAACATCAGCAAAATCCACATTTACGAGCCCAGGGACCTGCGATTAAGGAAAGACACCAATAATTAGAATTCAAAAGAAATAGTTCCTATGCACTAAAATGTTTAATGGGAAATCAGAGGTACAGCACAAACTACAAGTTCTCAACAATAAATCTAATAATGTAAGGTACTCCTCTCCCAGAAGTTTTGTGGACCTTTCCATTGGGATGTCCAAAATTTCTGTTCGAAACAGAAAGTCGTAATATAATTTCCAGACTTTCCAAACGAAACTTAATTTTATTAGTTTCTTTAATTTCTCAGTCTACCTAACCTGGATAAAGTAAGTCCTAAATATCTTCTCAAAATTGGTGAAAGTCAAATGAAGAAAATTTTTTTGGACAGGGATGTTAAAGGTCTTAGCTCATTTCTTTCATTCTTTGAAGGACATAAACGTAACAAGAAAGGATATAGCCATTTAATTGGAGAATATCAACTGAATAGAAGATATCTTTCACACAAAATGAAACTATAGTCAATGATTATCAACAGGTTCAGTTGTAAGCACTATCTTGAGTACTTTGCAAGGATGAAGAGAAGTAATAAAAATTCAAGGTTCAACTTTTAAAAGAGAATAAAGCTTATGATGAAAGGGAAAATATATTTTGATATTCCCATGAGATTTTGTTTTAGCATCTCATACCGTAATTATATCAGAGATACCACGAACACCTTGTCGAAGAATGTCATCAGCTAGATTAAATGCCTCTGTTACGGGGGTGGACTGGGAAACTGCAGTCAATAACTTGTCATTTGGAATCACGATCAGTGTATCAACATTGTCTCTCAAAGATGCAATTCCTTCCTGGGCTTGAACTGCCCTTCTTCGTCCCTCAAAAGAAAAAGGGGTTGTAACAATACCGACAGTCAATATACCCATTGACTTCGCAACCCCTGCAATCACAGGAGCCCCGCCAGTGCCAGTTCCTCCACCCATTCCAGCCTGCAAATAGAAACTTAAGAGTTTCAGGTAAATGAATAAAGGTAAAGCTAAAAATGGAAAAAGAATCAAGATGTGGGAAAAGAAAATTAATAGTAAGGGTATATTAAGTTCCCCTGCAAAATTAACAGTCTCAATGAGGACGTCATACTTACCGTAACAAAGACCATGTCAGCACCAAAAAGTGCCTCTTCTATTGATTCTTTGCTTTCTTTGGCTGCATTCATGCCAATCTCTGGGTTCCCACCAGCACCAAGCCCCCTAGTCAGCTCCTGACCAATTTGTAACCGATTCTCAGGAAAAACAGGTGACATCCTCATGGCTTGAACATCAGTATTGACAATCCAGAACTCCACACCCTTCATTGCACTCTCTATCATCCGATTAACAGCATTTGACCCACCACCACCGACCCCAATAACTTTGATCTTAGCTTCATTGTAACTACTTGGATTAGATGCTTCTTCTATGCTCTCAGTGACACTTCCACTAGAACTATCCTTTCTTGGGTTGCTTATTGTATTGTTCCCCTCTCCTCGCAGCAATGAAACTTCAGGGTGCAGGTTCAGAAATGGGTCTTTGTTGTGATATGAACTGACACTCTGAGAGTTTGCTGAACATCTAAACTGAGTGATAGTTGACTTTTGACCAGTACCCGAACACCCATTCTTGTTATCAGACATTTTCAAACTATTAATTCTTCCCAGGTGATTTTCCATTGATACCCTCCCTCCAAAAACCGTCAGTACCCCCATTGTTCGAGTATCAGAGGGCGTAAAACACGGAGACATGCAAGTCGCCATCTAATACAAGTAACAATCAAATACCAAAGTAATATATGCCAACAAAACCAGATTCCCAAATGGCCTTAAATTTCCTGGTTTTCGACAGAAAGCTCTTAATACCTGTCCATCAAAGACCAGAAAATTGAAACATTAAAACTCAGAAATTGTGCACACAAATGATTGCCTACAAAAACTATAGAATGCACAAATGGAAAAATGCTGAGGCAAAAGAGTTCCCTATTGAATATTCACAATGAATTAAGCAAAACCAGCGACAGTTGAACAAAATGCTGCAAGGAAAAAAATTAAGACCAACTAAATAACAACAGTACAGTGAACTACAAATAATCAAGAAATTCTGAACAACAACAATTGAAACAAAAGCAAAAGAGAGGGAGAAAATGGCAAAACCTGTCAGGGTTGCAGCTTCCGAGTAAATAGAAATAGCGAAGTGGCTTGAAGCATTTGAGTGCAGAGCCCAAACAGGTCGAAAAATGGGGGTTTTGATTTAGGCCAACTTAGTTTTGTTTTTTTTGAAAATAGTCGGTGTATTTTGTTGATAAAATGCAATCATCAAAATCAACAAAAATTTTGTGACTAATAAATAAAGAAGCTAGAAATAATAACAATCAAGTCCCTGTAGGGCATTTCAGTCATTTCAATAGGTTAGGGACCTATCCGATACAAATAGAAAAAAATGCCATATTTGGTGAAAAGAAGAAATTAGGGGTTCAGATTTAATTACCCGATCTCGAAGCCAACATAACAAAAAGTTTAATTTAGATTGGAGCTCTTTAAAACTTATGAGACCCTACTTACTTTTGATATTTATAACTCTTTCCTTGGTGAAAATTATAGAGAGAACAAAATAATTATAATAGATTTTTAATTAAATTCTCTTAGAGAAATTAATTAAATTGTAAACGTACTTATCTGAAATATTTCCAATTTTTTAAAAAATTAATTGGATCATAAATTAGGATTTAAAAAATATTTGGGTTTATGATTTATGGGTGTGAAGATATTTTAATTTAATTAAATTCATATTTTTATCCTTTTACGTAATAAGTATATTATAAAAATAAAAAATATTAAAGGGCTGTGTAAAGCATTTCTCTATATTTAACTAGTTGGCTGCTCTGATGGTTTGATCCTTATTCTGAAAAAGGCTTGTTATGGGGGCGTGTATTGCAAGATCTGTGTCACATAAAAAGAACAATTGAACAACCTTGCGTTGTGCACAGTGCTCACATTTTGTGAATAATAATTTTGTAAGTTTAATCAGCCTTAGAAATTTTGGCTCATCGACCCATGTCTGTGACTGCTGCTTCAGTCTATGACAAACTAATTAAAAGCAAGTTGGAAAATTACATTGCAAAGTGAAACTTCTAATACAGATGGTAAATAAAATCACACAACTTGGAGAATAGAACATATGGTTTGTACCAAAGTGAGGACTAGGATCAGAATGGCAGCAACAGTTCCGGTGCCTCTCCAAAGATTGTTAAAATAAACTCTTTTCAGGGTTGCCATTGCATGGTTCCAAGGATTGCCATAGTGCGCTTTCAGATCCCTGAAAATGTCACAGTAACAGGAACCGTCCAAAATGATATTATCGCCAAGTTTGTTGAACAGATTTGCTACTTTAGCATTGTTGCCCACGTGAATAGATATAATCCCTGCGTCAACGAGCAAATTCACATCTTCTTCATTGTTGATAAGAGCATCCATCAGATTGATATAATTGCAGACGAGGGTTTCCTCCGGATAGTGGCACTGCTCCAAGGCCATCAAGTTTCGAAACACGGACTCCGTTTGGTCATATATATTAATGGGTGGAATTTGCAGCTCATGTACTTTCAATTTGAACCACGAGAATGGGATGCCTAGCTTTTTCTTTTCGTCAAAACTTATATCAATCAAGCATTTTTCTCGATCTTGCTGCTTGAATTTCACTCCCGACTCTTGCAGTTTGGTTGCACAAGGTAAATCTGGAGTTTCTTCTATAGACTGCGATCTTGAGTATGTACTTGTTAAAAGATGTCTCTTCAAATCCGTGAAATGTTTAAATTCAGCCTTGCCATTAGAACGATTATTGCGGTCGTTGAACACAGAATCCGAGAAGTATTGACAAGATAGAAGAAGAAAGCAATTAGTAGTATCTTCGGGGAAGGCTATTTTATATAACTCTTCCAGGACGAAGTACGGTAGCTGATTTTCAAGCAGTAACAAGTCATCCTGAATGGTAATACTTAATTGTGGTTTATACGGACTGTGACCTCTACCCCGTTTAGAGCTTCTCAAAAAGAGCTCGATGATAAAGACAGCATCATATAGAATCATTGTTATAAACTCAAGTTTTTCAAGTTTTGACGTCTCTTCATAACAATGGCGAATATGTTGCTCGTAATGCTGTAAGAAGCCTACCATTTCCTGCCATATCTCTGGAGTGATTCGTTCATTAAATTCTCTTTTAAATCTAATTTTTTGCTTTTCCATACAAGCTAATTCTTTTTGACCGTGATGAAGAGGGCCTATCGAAATTACCTGAGGAGTGTAAGCTTCTTCATTTGCTTTGCGGAGAGCTTTAGGAACCCTGTAAATACAGCAATGAGGTCGAGGCTCCAAGTTTTCCGGCTTCTCGTCAATTGGCCGCTCTTTGAGCTCTTCAATAAGGGAAGCAAATGTTATTAAGCCATTCCTTTCCATCTCCATGCTTCAAGTCCTATATATGTAACTAGTAACAAATTAAACGACGTCCTTCATTAATAAAATCAACCCTTAAAAGCAAAACATATATAAAGCTATTAAACTATAAGAAATCGTTTATACAATCATTGAAATTTGAGCATGAGCCTCCCTGCTCAACAGTCTAACTTGCCGGACGGAAGCAAATACTGATGTGGTTGAGAGCGCCGGATTATATGTATCCCTCTCATTTTGATAATGTATGCTACAAGCGTACACTTCGTAATTTATTTTCTGCTTGCTGATTGTACGAGTACAAGTCCAGTGGTGTTAATTATTTCTATAATTTGTAGTTTTGGAAGACTTGAGAGATGAGTCAATGCCATAGGAATAACCGAGCAAAGATCCCGAATCCATGGACGATATTAGTTGGAAAAAATCTTCCTCTCCGACAACGGCGGCCCATATACTTTTAATTTGGTAGGTGGCACTTAATATTGGTAAAGAAAATTAAATGCAGGGAAAATCACCTGCACCTCCTAGAATTTGAGAAAGGAGAAAATAATCATATAGATTCGTAAATTCTGAATAACGAATATTAAGATCCTTTTTTACTATAATACTTTTTAGATTTTATTGACTAAAAAAAATGCCTCCAGTGTTTTATAATAAATAAAAATATAATTTTTATTTATTAATATTTTAGTAAATAGTAGATTATTAAATAAATAAATTAATTTTCACATACTTAAAGCAAAATAATAAAAATGATTTTATGTAATAAAAGGAAAAAAATGTATTATCATTTATTTATTAAATGTTTAGGTTTATTAATATTTAAATATTTTATATTATTATTCAAATATAAATATAAATTAATATTTAAGAAATTTTAAATTTATTATAAAATATTAAATAATAAAGGTAAAATAATTAAAATTTAAAATAAGAGGAGTGTTTTAATGCAATACATTCTAAATCCTACCTGACTACTTTTTCATAGAATTATTTTATGCTCTCATTTCATTGTATTAACCATCTTCTTAATGTAGTGTAATGCAACTAGAAATTACAGCCAAGCATGAGTCAGTACAAGAGCAACATTTTAATACAATATAATACATTGTAATACAAGCTACCAAATGCACCCTACAGTTATAGCTGTTAATTTATTATTTTATAAAACGACGCCAGCGCATGCGTTTGAAGGCAAATGATAGCTGGTGCTTCTTTTTTGACAACTTCGCTGGTGTGGATCTTCTCTCGTTATAAATGGCTTCTTTTCTAGCATATTTCCTCGTGAGAGTACATCTTAGCAATTGAGCTACCCAATTTAGGAGTTCATCTAATTACTTGGTAATTAACTTGGCGAGGCGCCCTCTATTGAGAATCATAGTAATTTTTATTTTTTTTTGTTTCTGAATATGGCAGAATTACATAGATTACAAACGGGAACATAAACCCAAGTTAATTATATATAGATAATAGATCCACAATTAAAGCGTGCAAAAGAAAATTTACCAAAAAGATAATATATCCCAGAACCCTCAATTTTTAGATACCTTACCAACTAGATCTAGAAGTTATTTTGACCTTTTTATTTTTATTTTATTTTTTTCATGTTATTACTACGTCGTATAAACTTGTGCCCATTCTGGTAGTGATAGTGATCGACGGTTTGGTACTGATCAGTTGAAAAATGGCAGAAAAACATTGCAAAAGCGTACATATATTCAACTGGAAATAGTACGTAACCGTATGTATAGAGTTTATAAGGAAAAGCCGTCAAACATCAAAGGGAAATATAAACGTACTAGTATTGCAAATTAAAGCATAGCATCTAGCTGCTAATACAACGTATGAGATCACACTGACATGATAGAACATATGGTCTGTATCAAAGTGAGTACAAGGAGCACAACCGCGGCGACAGTCCCTGTCCCTGTCCAAAGATTGGTGAAGTAAACCCTTTTCAAGGTTGCCTTAGCCTGGTTCCAAGGATTGTTATAATGTGCTTGCAGGTTCATGACAACGTCGTAGTAACAGGACGCGCAGCCGGAACCAATGTGTTGGCAAAGTTGACTGAACATCTTTGCTATTTTAGCAGTGTCACCCACACCGTTGGAGATAATTCCGGCTTCAACGAGCAAATTCACATCTTCTTCAGTGTTGATAAGACGATCCATCAGAGAAATCTAATTGCACACCAGTGTTTCCCGGGGATAACGACACTGCTCCAAGGCCACAACGTTACGAGTCAAGCATTCGGTCCCATCATATATCCCAATGTGTGGAATTTGCAGCTCAAAGCTTGACGGGATAATCCGTAGCAGCTTCGGCTTTTTAAATCTTATGCCCATTAAGCTTTCAGCATCTTTAAAACGCCTAAACTTCACTCCTGACTCATGAAGTTTGACAACACAGTGTATATCTTTCTTAGCACCTCTCAACTGCGGCTTGGCTTCGGCTTTGGCTTCTGCATGGTACCGGTGCATCTTTATTATAATGCATCTTTTCAGATCAGTGAAGTGTTCAATGAATTCCACCTCGTCGGGTATTAATCCATTAAACATACCATCATAGAAGAATCGACAAGAAAGTAAAAACAACGAAGGATACTCCTTCCCGTTTTGGTTAGGTTTGGAATCGAAGGCCAACTTATATAGTCCCTTGAGGACGAAGTATGGTAGCTGATTTTCAAGTAATTGCAAGTCCCTCCAAATAGCGGCTCTCACTCGTCGGTTATTTAACAAAAAGTCACTTGTAAAATCAGCACTATCAAACCATCTCAAAAAGTGCTCAATGATAAAAACAGCATCATATAAAATCATCGCTAGTTTGTATTTTAAATAATGCGCCATTTATTTATAAATAATGTGAAATTATCTCGTTAAAAATATATAAAAGTTTACTAATACATTACACTTGACAAATAAGTTTATCATTCACTTATGAAAAACTTATCTTTAACTACAGTAATTACTCGTTATTGACTCTTTTCATATTTATCATCTATTAAATAAAAGAAACATGAATCATATTTAAGCAATTTTTTTTTTTAAATAGGTCACTTGATTAATCAGGCTCCCATAAAAATATAGGGGCTGGAGCAGCTGTGCTGTGGAAGCCCAGCTGCCCCAAACTCACCCTAAGGAAGAATAGATTTGCCTTGGGATGAAGAAGCTTAATTTTCATAGTGGCGTAGAAATTGACTTTAAAATGTTATAATAATATAAGTATAATACTAAATAAGTATAATAAACTAGTATACATTTTCCTAAATTATTTGCATATTTGATTTTTTTTTATATTATCAATTTATCAAACATATTTTATTAATAGTAGCCTAAAGTTCTCGTTAATTTTTTTATAAATACATAAAATAAATAAATTTATATAATTTATAGTTGATAGATGTTTACAAAATGAGTAGCGGTGATTGAATCCCTCAAACTATTTCAACAGATTCCATGTCTCAATTATGTCTACTTATTTCCAAAACTTTCCTTAATTCTTTTTTTTTTCTCCCCAGCTTAACAGCTCTGTTCTAATTCCAAAAATTTTCCACTTCTATCCACACAATGTTTACAAGCAGTGATTCGTTAAAACAAATAAATGAAATCAGTACAAATTGCCAAAAAAATTTTTTTTTTTTTAAAATGAAACCCCAGAAGATATTAGAAATCTAAGAGAAGGATGATTGAGTTTTGATGGGAGTTTGGTAAGCGAGAGAATGAAGGGGAATGGGGGAAAATGAGACAGAGAGAGAGAGAGAAGGGATAAAATCTTGAAAACTTAAATTAATTTAGTCAGTTTTTTAGACATTTCAAATTAAAATAAGAAAAACGGGGGTTAATGAGATATGTTGAGATAAGTTTTGAGAATCAAACAAACTGCTCTTACAAAATTAAACGCAGAGTGGAGCTCTTACTAATCCCTCCATAATCCTTACCAAATCTCTTTTCTAAATACACCCAATAGGAATAAATGAAAATTTTGATCACTTTTAAAAATGCCCATTTTTATTCCACAATTAACCCTTTTCATACCCCAATGAAATAAGATTCTTTGCAAAACATTTTCACAATCATTACGTGTTTGATTAGCAGTCCTCTAAAATAGATGGAATAGTGATGCAACCATGGTTTCTTAATTTCAGCTTCTCTTTTCCTTTCAAACTTCTCTTTACAATTTCCTCAACTTTTGTAGTAATATCTCCATTTCGTCGTTATATTCTCCCTCTAATCTTTCATTTATTTTTTTATTTTTCAAATTTTAATATTAATCTGAATATTGGAAGTGAACGCCTTAAAATATTTTGACATCTACAACAATCAACAGCCAAAAAATGTGTTTTAACTATACGAATGAAAATTGCAAACGGTACAAGATGAAGGATTGTAATTCAATTTAGGGTTAAATTTATAAATACAAATAAAAGCTATTTTATTAGGAGTTTGTAGGGTGCCAATAGCTCTGCTCTTAAACATATTAATAGTAAAATGGGCAGGCCAAGTTTGTTAAACATGTTTGCATTTAATTAGCACTGTCGCCCATTCTCTGAGATATGATTCCTGCTTGAACAGGCAAATTATATTTAAATCTTCTTCGGAGTCTATAAGCATATCCATGAGCGGAATATAATTGCTTGCGCAGGGTTCCTGTGGATAGTAACACTGCTCCAAGGCCATCAGGTTTCGCATCCAGCATTCCATTGCTGTCCTGTTATAGAGCACTTTGAATTCGCAACTGATGCTTCAACAACCTTCAAGCCGTACGGGATTCGTATTAGCTTCTTTACGAACCCTGTCTGTTTTAAGTAAGCATTCTCCTTCATTGAACTTCACTCCTGCTCTTGCGGTAATTAAACCCACGAAATATTTTTCTAATCATGGTTCATGGAACCTGTTCGAAGCTTATACAAGATCATTATTGTTAAAAACTCATGTTTTTTAAGCTCACGCCTATCTGCATAATAATTTCGGATATGTTTTTTTATGGATATCGATCGTTTTCTTAAAAGGCAAATTTTGATTAATTTCACTTCACATGGCTTTTTATTTTACAAAAATATGTGATAAAAAGAATAAAACAGTTGAGCAACAAACCAAAACAAAGCTCATTTCCGGAAATCAAAGTGATTTCATTTTGAGTTCAAATTCAAATGCCAGAAAAGACACTGCAACTGGAAATGGTTGAACGTATTTCCAGGGAAAATACGTAACCTTATTTATAGTATTACAAGACCAAGTAGTTCAAGCGTAAAAGCAAAAGTACATACCAGTATTGAAAAGCACACCTTCTAATTATACAAATATGAAATCACGCAAATGCAGATATGATAGACCATATGGCTTGTATAAGATTGAAAAGAAGGAGCAGAAACGCAGCAACAGTCCCAGTTCCTTTCCACAGATTGCTGAAGTAAACCCTTTTCAAGGTTGCCTTTGCACTGTTCCAAGGGTTGTCATAGTGATCTCTCAGAGCCCTGATAATGCCAGTGTAATTGGATTCACTTAAACTAATTCCTAGGCAAAGGTCATTAAAAATCTTTGTTATTCTAGCACTCTCGCCCAGATTATTGGATATAATTCCCGCTTCAGCAAGCTTGTTTACATCTTCGTCTGTGTCGATAAGCATATCGATAAGATCAACGTAGTTGCATACAATTGTGTCCTGTGGATAGTGACACTGCTCGAAGGCCATCAAGTTTCGCATCAAGCTTTCCGTGTTGTCGTCTACAACAATCTGTGGAATTTGCAGCTTAGTGACTTTCAGGCACGAGATCCCTAACAAATTTTCCTTTACAAGTTTTATGTCAAGTAAGCATTCTACTTTATTTAGATTAAACTGCACTCCTGACCTGTGCAGTTTGGCTGCACAAGGTAAATCTCTTAACGCATGCCCTCCTTGTTTTGGGTACTCTTCTCTGGTCCTCCTTGTCATAAAATATCTCCTCAAATCAGTGAAGTGTGATATATCTTCCGCCTTGACAGGTATTTCTTCCGCTTTAAGAGGCGTTTTTTCAGGGGGCTTCCACTGTCCAAAGAACATACAAGAAAGAAGAATGAATAAATGAGGAGCATGATCGGGGAAGGCTAATTTATGTAATCCATCAAGGACGAAGAATGGGAGCTGGTTTTCGAGTAATTGCAAGTCCAACCAAATAGAGTTTGTTAGGCATGTTCTATTTATTAGAAAATCATTTCCGTCCTTTGGATAACGAACAAGCCTCCAGATGAACTCGATGATAAAAACAGCATCATACAGAATCATGGTTATGAACTCAAGTTTTTCAAGCTTAAATTTTTCTTCATAACTATCGCGGATACGTTGTTCGTTTTCTTCTATGAAGTTCATAAGTTGTTGACATTTCTCTGCTCCGATTCTCTTACAAAATTCTCTTTTATATCTTATTTTCTGCTTCTCCATATCAGCAAATTCGCCTTCAAGGTGATGCAGTGGGCCTATTGATATTACCTTTGGAGTGTAGGCTTCTTCATTCTTTTTGCGGAGAGCTCTAGGGACTCTATAAATGCAACACTGTGCTTGGGGCTCTAAGTTTTCGTCGACGTCAATTATCAACTCTTTTCGTTCTTCAACGAAATCAATTGATATTGACTTATTCTTTTCCATCTCAAAGTCCTGAACATAACAAATTTAACATCGGTTATTTATATTGAAAATCATTTTCAACCGTGGGGATTAAAGCTAAAATTGAAGCTGATATGTATATATAGTTTTTTATATGAATGAAACTGAACTTTATTTTTTATTAAGAGAGAGAGAGAGAGAGAGAGAGATGGAGAGAAGAATTACAAGATCAGTTACATAAATCATAGTTTCGAAGAGTCCTCCAGGAAATACTTATAGAAAATAGAAATAGGTGGCTCATACCACCGGACAAAATCATTAAAAGACCCAAGATGATATATATGGTTAATTTAGTTTTTTTTAAAAAAAAAACAACTAGAATGGAATTACGGAAGGCTTGGTTTAAGATGGATGGTAGTAATTTCGAAAGTTTAATCATTAATTTAGTAAAAATATTAATTATATTAAGCACCAACTCATTTAAACTTCTGAGAAGGGTTGGATTAAAATGGGCTTACTAGTATTTACAAATTTAGATAGTTAGCAAAATAAAATACTTTTTTGTTAAAATAATGCTTTAAGCATTTTTAGAAGAAATAATAGTATTTCATTTCATTTTAATTGTTACAAATCGTGCAAAAAAAATTATATCCTGATCTTTTAAAAAATTTATTTGGTAAAAATTATAATATTATAGAGTTGTTAAAATTTAGGGGATACCAAATTAATTTTGAAAGTATATCGACTATACATATACATTTATACCAAAAAATATGAATATTATTTCTCATTTTTTGAGACCTAATAAGCTAAAATATTTTGAGCAATACTAGATATCCCAACATTTAAGTCTTAATTTAAATTATAACTGATGTGGTATTCATCCATTGGATAAAAGTTAAGTAATTTTACTAATTATAAAATTTATCATCAAATAAATAAATGACACATAGTATTGAGACTCGAGTTGAAATTCGAATGTTGGGATCCCTAACATTATTGAAATACTTTTACATTAAAAATGATATTGACAAAGAGTTCAATGATAAAGACAGCATCATATTATAAACTCAAGTTTTTGAAGCTTTGACGTCTCTTCATTACAATTGCATATATATATATATATATATATATAGAGGCATAATGAAATTACCTTAGAAGTGGAAGCGCGGATGACTTGAGGAACCCTGTCAATAGTGCAACTCTTAGATGATGTACCTATCGGCTCCAAGTTTTCTTTCTTGCCAATTAGCGGCTGCTTGAGTTCTTCGATGGAACCAAATTTTGGGTTTTCGCTTTCCATTTTGAAAAGTTGCTTTAAGTCCTACACAAGTAGTAACAAACATATGGAATAGACCGTCAAAAGAAAACATTGAATACTGCTACTAAAACTTAAAATTGATAAACCATAAGTACATTATAAACTGATCTAAAAAATACGGCTCAATGAGAAAAATATGTGCAGGTAGTTAATTACAAATTTACAATGATTGGAATTTGAACATCATGAGGCTACCTGAATAATTTGCTGGAAGCTAATACTGATGCGGTCGAGAGCACCAGACTTAGATATCGATGTTATTTACTTATTTCGCTTCTGTCTTTTTGGATTTTGATGATGTCTCTTCTCCGCCAGAAGCCTGTTATGTAGTACATTGCAGTCAACGCCAAGTAGCGAAGAGTCAATGCAATGTTAATAGCTCTAACAGATTCCAAATCACGGACGATATTAGTTGGGAAATTAAGTCTTCACCCCGACAACTAAAGGTGACCACATATATTAATTTGGCAGCTAGTGTTGGCAAAGTAAAATAGATATTTATTATTTTCAAGTACGGTACTCCAAATTTCTGGTTTCACTTACTACGTATTTGCCGCACTTCATTTGAATACAGATTGGTTTCTAACTACGTACCGATGTGAGAAATTGACTCGTATTGATATATTTAGGAGGTCTAATAGAATAGGGATATAGATTCAAAGAGGAGTTTATTTCTTAATAAAACTTTAACTCTCATGGGAAGTGAGTAATAATTATTGATGCAGAAAATTGAGGTCATTTCTGTGCATATACAAAGCAACGTATTCTATCAATTAGGGCAGCACCCAAAATCTTTTGCCCCACATTTAAAGGGTTCAAAAAAGAAACGCGTCTTTCTTTTGAGGGATCCGAAGTTTTACCGTCACACATATTTATTGATTGCTTTGAAGCCACTGGGGGTGGGTATTTAGAAAAGGTGTTCCATCACTCAAGTTAAGGTTTACCTAAGGTCAAAAAAGAAGAAAGGAGAATAAGAATTAAGAAATGTATTCCTTCTTTTTGAGTGGATAGCATTCTAAATTGAACTAAAGACCTCTCTCTTAGAGATAGACTTATATTTTTAGAAAGCAGGTGACTGAAATTAAAGGTTTTGTTCTAAATTTTAATTTTAAAGACAAGTGTCCGCCTTACTACTGATAGCCTATTAATAGTTCAAATGAAAAGTTCTGTTTGTAGAAAAAAAAAAACTATTATTTGAATATATATATATATATATAATATAATATATGAAATACAGGCAATGTCTTTAATTTACTCTATTATTTTAGTATGGGGGATTTATTATTGTTCCTATTGAGAAAGTCAAAAGGTGGGATCTTATTACTATCGTAGTAAGAAGAAAAATACTAAATCGCAAAAAAGCTAAGAAAAAAATGAGAGAAAAATGTGTTAAAAAAAAGAAATAAATTGGAGAGAGAGAGTAACATTCTCTATCAGTCTCTCATCTTCCCTCTCCCTTAACATTATGATTGGAGTATACACATGTCACGTGAGAAATGAAACATAAACAATAAACCAAAGATAGACAACATTTCCATTCCAATTACTATTCTAATCTATGGACACCCAATTAAGATAGTCATTTAAACTATAATAATATACCGTGTTAAACTTTATTAAATCGTTTGTCATTATTTTCCGTACGGAATTTTTGAAGCGTGTGAAACAATGAATGCCAAACCTGAAATCGATGGGTGGGTGGGTATATGCATACTAACATGAACTTGTCGTTTCTATTCAAAACCCAATCATCAACTACAAACAGTTATCTATTGTTGCTCTTTTTTATCTGTTAAATATTAACTATCGCTGTTTTGGAATGCTCTACAATAGACTACGAATCATTAATCACACATACAAAATAATAAATAATAAAAAGTTACGGTGGACAGCGCATAAAAAGATCGAGAGAGTTCACTGTAGATAGAATTTAAAATTACTCCCGGCACGATTTCATCCATCAAATGTGTGGATGCAGAAAATAGATGCCGCAATCAAGTTGATGTCTTTTCCTCGTATTTTAAAAATTAATTAACAAACAAGATACAAGAGCTCATACCCAATTACTATTGATATTAAAAAATAATTAATTAAACTTTAAAATCAGCATTATCTATTATTAATCAAATACAAAGAAGAGTCAGAGACCATGACCAAATATATATATAAGGTGGAGTAGAGTGTTAGACTACTTCAAGTTATTACAGTAAATTAGGAGTTTATATTGGGAGAATGAGAACAGCAGAAGCAAGGATATGGAGAAGAAGATTTGCAGAGAAAGAATAAGAAACAATCTTCTTAATAAATAGGTGACACCACACGATACAATTATACGATTAAGACAAGATTAAGATGCGATTATATAATTAACAACCCGGTTACCGATAGAAATGCTATCATAATTGAACTTAAAAGAATAAAACAAGGATAATCATATGATAATAAAGTAATAAACAACATACAAAATTATACTAATCCAAGATATGAAAACTTAATTACTCATGCCGACAATCATAAAATAATACCTTTGCAACACAATAATTAATTACAAATAAAATATGATAAAAATTGACAAATTAATATTCATATCATAAATTGGTAATCGTGCCAAGAGGGTCCAACACACATATGACCAATTAGTTATCATGTCGTGTAGAGTCAGCGCATTTATTAATTGTGACAATATTTGTCAAACAAAAATATGAAAAAAAAAATAATATCATACATGTGCCATGTAATCGGGTCATGACCTATATTGCCACGTTTACTTGAAACTTATGAGAAATAATCAACCACTTACTAAATGATATGACACATGTCATATCATTTACAATAAATAAATAAATAATTAATTAATTAATTAAATTAAATTAAAATTTTAAGATTTCGACGTACTCATGTGTAATTGCTCTTAAACCATAATAATAAGAAATAGTATAGCAAAGGAAAATAAAACCAGTTTCGAGTGTGCCTGAATGTTTATTTTAATAAGTTGTTAAATATTTTAATAAATAAAGACATAATAATAAATTCAATGCAATAAATAAAATTATATTAATTTAGTAAGTTATTTTAATTTTAAACAAAATAATTTTAGTATAGTTAGTCTATAAGATAGAATTTATTAATTAAAGTTTGTTAACCTGAAGATTGATTATAAAGTTTTATAATAAATACTATTAAAGTAACGATAGAGCTAGCTCTCTCTCATATCTTCACACGAGCACAACGAGTACATTTGCGTACCATAAGATTAACCTCCATTTATAATAGTAAAATAATATAAAAGAAATAATATTATAGAAAATTCTAAATTTTAAACAAGATTATTTTAATACAATTAACACATCAAAAAATTTTTAGTATAAATTGTGATTGCCCCGTCTAAAGTTGTAATAGCCCAATAATTTTGACTCTTGGTGCAACTTTGAATAGTGATATTTGATCCCTGAATTTCTCTCACCAACTCCTTT
This sequence comes from Murraya paniculata, assembly GCA_030449075.1. Classification (NCBI taxonomy): domain Eukaryota; kingdom Viridiplantae; phylum Streptophyta; class Magnoliopsida; order Sapindales; family Rutaceae; genus Murraya; species Murraya paniculata. The sequence goes on along the minus strand of JAEVFN010000020.1, from coordinate 97,852 downwards.
TTTTTTTTTTAATTAATCTCACTTATTTTCACAATTACCCTAGTTAAACAATTAAAAAAATAAAAACTAAGTAAACTCTAAAAACCCTAGCCACTTTCAACTCCACAATTACCACCTTAAGCCATCGAACCACTAGCCAAGACATCAATTGACCCAACTAGCAAATTCTTCAACAACCGCCAACTAAAACCCCTCATTTATTTGAATTGATTTTAACAAAATTGATATGATCTTATCAAAATCAAAATAATATCGAATTAAAAAAGGCAAAGAAGAATTTCAGTATAAGAATCAAGAAATTATAACTTAATTGGAATGAATAATAAATAATGAAAATAGGATAGCCATAAAGAGGTTGTGATTGAAATGAATGATAAAAAATGGTGGCTTAAGGTGATGATAATGGTAGTAGAAGATGGCTCGGGTTTCCGGAATTAATTTCATTTATTTAATTAAATTCTTATCTTTAATAAGGACAATTGTAAAAATAAGTGGAACTAATTGAATACTAGGAGCTGGTGAAAATTTAAAGGGGTCAAATATCACCATTCTATAATTTTTGTACTTTCTACTGGGCCCCAAGTATGTCAGCCATTTATCTTAACTATTCAACAACCCTCTAATATCTATTTATATACAGTAAAACCTCAGTAACTTAATAATATTAAGGTCATACAAAAATCTATTAATTTAGGAAGATATTAATTAATCAATAAATTAATAATTTATTAATTTATAAAGTGTATATAAAATTCAATGATCATAAATTTAATCGACTAAAAATTAATTTTATCTTATCATTGTAATCAATTGCCACAATCAGCAACACAAGCCAAATGCAAAACAAGGCTCTTCAAAATATCAATGACTCTTTGTCTTGTGAATCTTTCATCATCACAGTTTCATTCTGGTAGGTAAGATTTGTGGGGTTGCTTTTAACTTTCCAGTTGACGCAATAGGTAAAATTTACACTGATTTCAGCATCTTCAGTGATATCTACTGCCGATTTAATATCCGGCAGAGCATATATGTCTACAACTTTGTTCTCATAGTAGTAGGGATAGAAGTTAATGTATCAACAGTGAGGCTCTTTTCTTTTACAATCCCCACAACTCCCCGCAACAGAATACTGTTGTAGTACATATGGTAGTCGACTTCCTTGCTAATAGCATCCGTAAACTTTCTGACTTCATGTATTTTCAGGTTTTTCTCATAAAGGGTCTTATCTACACTTTCCACCTTGAATTTCAGCTAATATTGTGTTCTAGCTAAGCAATCACCTTTCACGATTTCTTCCATGGACTTCACTCTGTTGAGTTTTGGATCTATACAAAATGGAAGCAAATATTAGTCGTAACTTAGTTAATAAAATTCTTGATACATTATCACAATCATGTAAATAAGATTGTGATCAAAGACATTATAGTTACACTAATACTAGATGTCAAATAAAAATCTAAAAATGTACCTCCAGCAGGGCAGAATGGTAAAGCAGAGCAATATCATTTATCATTTGTCTTAAGCAATTTACAGTCTCATCGGCTGATCATTGCATCTTCGAGCATGAACGAAACAAACACACACACACACACACACACAAGAATAAACTCCTGAGTGTTCTGGTTCTTTCTTTTTAACCTTGCTTTTCTCAGGAACCAAACACAATAATGAACACCAGTAAACTCATATTTTTAAAGCGAGGTATGACTTATATAGATCTTCTACGAGTTAAAAAAAAGAAAAATCAAAAACAGAATTCTTAACCCTCTGTATAATATCCGAGAAAAAGCAAGCAATGATTAAGAATCAGATCGTCAGGACTCAAAATAATACTGAAAATAAGAACTCAAGCAGAGAAGTTTTTTCACATTTTTTAGATTTCATTTCCTTTTTACTTGTCTTCCTATTTCTCATTAACCAAACAGAATATTTCAACTAAAATTATTGAACATATCAATTGATACCAAACCAGATGATCATTTGTTTATCACTGAGTCACGTTTTCAAATGTCTTACCGCAAAATTAACAAAGAACATACAAACTCTTTTGAGATTTTACTGTTCTTTCCTTTTCCTCCATTTTCTCATCAACCAAGCACCACTTTTCGTACAGAATTGCTTGTCCTGAAAAGTGATAACAAGCCAAACGAACAATACAATCATGAAATTACTTCTCCTGATCTCCTAATCACAATATTAAACAACAAATGCAAAGAAAAAGGATCACTGAAGAGATCAGAGTAACATAAACACTTGAGAGTACCAAACAACACAGAACTATCAGATTTTATTTTCTTTTCTGTTATTTTCTCAGCAACCAAACAGAAGATCTATGACCACATTTAGTATCAGATAAACAAATTCATGAAATATCAAATTAAAATAACAGTTAACAGTTAAAAGTTAAGAGGAGCAATCGACAATATAACGAGAGTACTACCAGCCATCGGCACGAGCGAACAAAGGAATGAGATTTCCTTCTTTGAGCTGATGAGGCTCGAGTACTGTTGACATCAGCTCCGGCTTCAGTTTTTTCGTCGAGATCAACAGAGGAAGCAGAGCAGTTATCAGTATCAAGACAATCAGGCTTGTTCTTTGATTCATTATCGCCGTTATTGTACGGAAACTAGGGCGAAGGAGAGGGAGAGGGTTTCGAATGAAATGAAATGGGGGGAAATTTTGTTAGCGTTAGGTTGAGGTTTTTATAGCGAACTTCAGACTTTGTTACGAAGATATTTTCAATCTAATGGTGTAAATCTCTACCATTAAAACCTTTTGAGATGTTCATCATGATTGTAATATGATGAATTAACGTTTTGACTTTTTGTTGATACGTATTTTCTGTGTTAATACATGACAAACTAATTGAATCTATTGAGCGAGGCGAGTAGTCCGTTAGGCGGCGGTTATGGTTACGGAGAATTGATAATATAACCCGGCAGTGACATTGTAGAGCGCCGGGAGAATATTATTGGGCCACGTAGGTGTAATGGTTGTTTTGCTTACGTATTGCCTGTCTTGGAAGTGTTTGTTGAACAACAAACGTCATTTGAGGCAATTGGACGCACCGTTTTAATCCAAATCATGCACAGCGCGGTTAAACGAATATGCACGACTCAATGTCAATGGAAAGTTCCCCTCTTCACAAAATTTTTGTTAGAATATGTCCCTGCGACAACCTTCCTAGATACGAACATACAATGCTAATCATGTTACTGTAGAAACGGAAACAAATTGCTTGTTTTAATTAGAGGAGAGTTTAATTTGCATAGAGAGATTCAGGGCTCATTTGGGATTGTTAAAGGATCAAATACTGAACCATCAAATGTGTTCGTTCCAATTTTCAAGTATCTAGCTAAACATTCCAATCGACCTTTACATATTGACACAGACAAGTGTTTACACAGACAACTGTATCTCCATAGAAGTAACCAAAAACATGGGCTAATTCTCAGTGTATCAGACAAGTAACTGTGGAATCATCAATTGCGCTTGGGAGAAAAATGATAATAGGCTTTAGACGCAAATAGTGAAGCATAGAAGCCAACTGCTCCAAGAGCCACAAAGAAAATGCAGCATAAGCATGCATTATAGACCAAAAAGTAGAACAGATTCGGAAAAGAAATCACTTCGTTAACTCTGCAGTAGAAATTGATGCCGTAAGCAAACATGAAAATGGCAGTTGATCCCCCTCTTAAAACAGACCTGCGTAAATTTAAGCCCGCCATTAATCATCAATCGTGCTATAAGGGAAAAGGGTAAAATGAAAAAATGTACATGCTATGATGCTAAGAACTATACCTCCACCACCAGTAGACATGGTTCCCATGCAGTTGATAAGCTGTAAAACCCGCTCCCGTCAATATAGTCAATATAATGACTTTAAAGAAGGATGAGAGCATTGTCATATAGGCGCCGCAAAGTTTCAGCAAAAAAAAGATTGCGTAAATTTCATCCGTATTTCTGGAGATTGCAATGAAAGGAAAGAGGCCCCCAAGAAACATCTGAGCTCTTATGGTCGTGAACTTAGATCGCCATAGAGGGGTCGGTGGTCTTCGAGATTGTAATTGGAGGCCATATGCTATCTCAATACTCTTAGGAAAAGAAAGGGCAGCCAAAAGTCGAGATACACAGAAAAATATTGCTGTAGTCCAGAAATTAGCAGACTCAAAAGCCAGATTAGCCACTTGGTTAACCAACAGAACCATTATGAACATCTGGACATAGTAGGAAATGTACTTCTTCTGCAAGAGAACCATTCACCAGATGATCAAAAGACATGAGCTATTACTCTATTATCTGGAGGGAAAAGGAAGAAATACTACTTCACAAGAGATACGCCTTACCCAGCTACATATGTTCTTTTTACGATTCGAACCATGGTACCCATAATACGAACATAGCAAGCAGTATACAAGCACAAGTGTAGTAATGGAGCCAAGATTGCATGGATAATGCACATCATAAAGTTGCAAAACCCCTATAAAGAGGAAACCGAGACCTGCCCTGCATTGGTATGTATTAAGGCAAAAATATAATTAGGAAATATACATATTTCATAACACCTTTGCACGAAAACCAAAATTTGAAATTTCTATCAGGAAAGTTATTGGTGAAAAAAAATTACGTCAGTGTATGTACCGATATATTTAAAGGGATCTCAAGCATTTCATGGCTCATTCCTTCTGCATAGTGAATTAAGATACCAGGATTATGCAAAATGCTTGTTCACATTACGATGGTTTTAACGTAATCTAATAAAATCATGCAGAACTGGAAAAAAGATAAAAGCATACTAAACCCAGGGTTATGTATGGAATTGATCACTGAACATGTTGTAACTTTAATGAATTCAGAAACATGCAACAAACTAAGCTCCAGTGTTAAGTGCAGAATGATTACGTTAGCAACTGCTGAACTCCAAGGCCCAGAATGTAAGCAAGTAACCGTGGATTTGCAGGGCGCAAAGTTGCATCTCTCGGTACAGAACGGGAGCTGCAGGGACAAAAATTAAGATGAAGAAATGCCATTAAGGCCTCCATAGACCTATGCTTTCTCTAAGAATTGTTAGATGCCACAATACCTGATCGTGAGAAATTCAACCATTCCCTTACCAAGCGTCCAAAGTACCAGGCACAAGTTGAGAAACCAAAATAACAATAAACACCATTCTGAACTCCACCACTGTTTCATCGTTGCAGTTCCGTTCTGGGTGATAGATTTTGTAGGTTTGATTATAGAATCTTTCCAGAATACGGAATAGGTAAACCTGACTCCGATTTCAGCATCTTCGGTTATATCAACTGCGGAATCTAAGTCAGCAACAGAACTTATGTCTACCACTTGGTTCTCATGGTACTGGGGATAAAAGTCAATGTGCTTAACAAGATAATACCTAAGGCTTGAATTGACAGTACCTCCCATTGGTTTAACAAACCCCACCTTTTCACGCAAGAGAACATTGTTATAGAACATATGGTATTCGGATTCATTAATGATGACTTGCCTAAACTTTTTCACTTCATCTTTTGTTAGGGTTTTCTCACAAAGGGTCTCTCGAGCTGTTCCTACCTTGAATTTGAGCTCATACTGAGTCCTACTAAAGCAATCACCGGATAGAATTTCTTCAAGAGATTTCTTCCTGTTGGGTATTGGATCTGTACGTAATCCATGGAATTGCAGAATAATCACGTATAAGTTAGGTGCATTTAGATGATCATAACTACCCCTCTATTGAAAATAATGTAATGATAAATGGAAGATGTAATTGTACCTCCAGGAGGACAGAATGGCAATTCACTGTAGGAGTATGCCCCACTGCAGAAAGAAAACATGTACGTCAACTGAAAAGCTGAGAGTTTAAAATGACTCAGTACAGAGTTACTATTCTGAAGCTTACCCTTTCATCATTATTATTTTTCAGAAGAAAGTGAGCACGACTTGAGAAACATACAAAGTCTTAATGAATTGATCTTTTCAATTTCCTTTTTTTTCTCTAGCAAAAGATTTTGGGACTAATCTATATTTCATTTGTTTCTTTTGTCTTCTTTTTCGAGGGGATCAAGCACAATGTCAATAGAGAATCACATAGGGCTTCCTTGTAAAATTTATGAAAGATCTAAAACAGAGATGCTCTGTTGGTAGTCGAGAAAATATAACAAAAATTAGATTTCACCGCCTTGATTTTTGTTATTTCAAATGACTGAGACTCCTATCTTTCATTTACTTCTTTCTTTTACCCAGTTTTCTTATCAACTAAACAAAAAATTTTGTCCAAAAACTTTACAAACAAGTCAGTAGATATCAAACCAAATAGCAACTATGAATCATTGAAAGGAATCCTCAAGTTTCACTCCCTTCTTTTCCTTTTTTTTCTCGTCCACCAAATTAATCGATATCGGGCTACATGAACTACTAAAGCCGTTGATTTACTTTTTCCAATCTCCTTCACAAGAATTAATTGACGGAAAACACACAACTCCACAAGATCTCAGTTTCTTTTACTCTTTCTCCATTTTCTCATCAATCAAAGAGAAAATTTCCTTCAAAATTAACAAACTAATAATATTGACATCACTCCAAACAAGCAAGCAAACTGCTCAGGATTGCCTTTCTTTTCTGTACCTTCTCATCAGGCAACCACATAAAAGTACAACTTCCACAAGAATTCATTTTTCGTTTCTTTTCCTCCATTTTCTCAGTAGTCAAACAGAATATACCAAAAAATTATTGCAACTTAAGAGGAGGGAATACCAGTCATCGGCATGCGGAAGTACTTTGTTAGCGAACAAAGGAATGACATCTCCTTCTTTCAACTGAGGCTCGCGCGTTGTGGAGAGGTCAGGATGCCGCGTGGAGATGACCATCGGGAACAGAGCTGCTATCAGTATCAAGACAATGAAGCTCATTCTTGAATTCACAATCACAGCCACTTTCGTACGGACACCAAAGAATGATCAAGAGAGAGAGAAAGAGAGAGAAAAAGAGAGAGGCTTTTGGTGTTTTGAAATGGGAGGGAAATTCTGTTGGTGAATTAGGTTGAGGTTATTTATTTATAAGTGAAGTTTTTTGTTACGAACTTTATATTTTCTGATGTGAGGAGATCAGACGGATTGAGTTTCACTTCACGGTTATTTTGTGTGTGAATTTGTCTCGACTGAGCGCGGCGGGTAGTCAGTTAGGCAGCTGTTATGGTTGCAGAGTGACCAATTATTTTACGTGTAGTTGATGTGGTAGAGTCACAGGCGAATGTTATTCGGCCACGTTAGCATATTGGTTATAGTCTGCTTTGTATAAGCGTATTAACAGTTCAGCACCAACACTCTCAACTCTCAACTCTCAACAATTGAAAAGCTCTTTCACGGGAATGTAATAACTCTTTTCAAGTGTATCTAAGGCCATTGAGGGTAATTTTATTGCTCTTCAATCTCTTCAATTCAACGGTGAACTCACAGTCATTGTGCTCCAGATGACTGTCACATCATCAGTGATCTGGAGAGATCATACAATTTATCCTAGTGCCTCGGTTTTGGAAGCTCTCGTTTTCTAGTTACAAGAAAATTTTATATATTGTCAAACAATGTATCCATAAGCTACTCTCAGGTTGTAAAACTAGATACATTTGTTAGCTTGATGCAAGAAGCAAGCAAACGAACAGTCACACAACTGTCGTTCATGAATCAAACAATGAGGGTGACTGCATTGTACAATACTAATGATGATTATGTAGAAATCTGAGAGAAATTGCTCTGTTTTAGAAGAGATCTAATTTGAGTAAAGAGATTGCTTATTTGGGATTGTTAAAGTATCAAAATGCTGAATCATCAATTATGTTCAATGCAATTTTTAAGTATGTAATATACATCCCAATTGACCTAATTACTGATATTATGACACAGATACGTATTTACAGAACTGTTATCTCCATAAAAGTAACCAAAACATGGGCTAATTCTCACTGTATCACACCAGTAATATTTTAATCATCAATTGCTCTTGAGCAGAAAAAGATGCCCGTAGGCAAGAAACGCAAACGATGAAGCATAGAGGCCGACTGCTCCAAGCGCCAGAAAGAAAATGCAGCATAAGCTAGCATTATAGACCAAAAAGTAGATCAGATTCGGAAAAGAAATCTCTTTGTTAACTCTGTAGTAAAAATAGATGCCGTAAGCTAACATGAAAATGGCAGTTGATCCCCCTCTTAAAACAGATCTGCATAAATATAAGCCCGTCAATGATCAATCATATTATAACCAAAAGCGGGTAAATGATAAAATGTGCTATGAACAATAACTCCATCCCCAGTTGAAATGTTCCCCGTACAGCTGATAAGTTGTAAAAATTGCTCCCATCAATGTAGTCACTATTATGACTATGAAGAAGGATGAAAACATTGTGCTATAGATGCCACAAAGTTTCAGCAAAAAGAAGGTTTCATAAATTTCATCCATTTTTTCCGTAGATTGCAATGAGAGGCAAGAGGCCCCCAAGAAACATCTGAGCTGGTGTGGTCATCAACATAGATTGCCACCAATAGATCACTGATCTCGGAGTTTTTCATAGTGGAGGGCATATCCAATATCAATACGCTTAGAAGGAAAAAAGAAAGCCAAAACTCGGTATACAGTAAAAAGTATTGCCGTGGTAAAGACATAGTAGAAAATGCATTTTATTTGCAAGAAAGTAATTGATCGTACAAACTAAAGACACAAGCCAAAACCATATTATCTGAAGGGGAAAAGAAGAATTAGTACAATACAGGAGATATGCCTTACCCAGCTACATATGTTGTATTTACAACCTGAAGATTGAGATGAATCATTGTACCCATAACATGAACATATCAAGCAGCATGCAAGCGCAAGTGTAGCCATGGGGCCAAGACTGCATGGATACTGAACATCGTGAAAGTCCCAAAACCAAATAAAGAGGAAACAGGCTCTGAATTGGTGTTTAGGCAAAAAATATAACTAGGAAGTATACACATTTCATAAGAAGTGTGCTCTATAACAAATTTTGAAATTTCTAACTGGAAAGTTATTGATGGCACTAATAAATCAGTCTACCAATATATTTGAAGTGATCTCAATTATCTTATATTGATTTATATGTTTATATTAGAAAACCAGCTTGTTGGTGTTAGAATTGTTTCAACGTAATCTAATAAAATCAAGGTAGAGCAAGATAACAGCACAAGCATAATAACCAGATTTATGTGCAAAATTAATCACAGAATAATATAGTAACTTTAATGAAGTCAAAAACATGCAATAAACTAAGTACCAGAGTTATGTACAGAATGATTACATTACCAACAGCTGCAATCCCATGGCCAGAATGGGAGCAAGTAACTGCAGATTTGCTGGGCGCCAGCTTGCATCTTTAGAGTTAGGCCCAGAACGAGACCTGCAGTGACAAAACATCCCAAGCTACAAGCACAAGTTGAGTACCAAAAAAATCAATCGAGGATCAAGAAGGCCTTTCTCTTCTGAACTCCACCACTGTTTCATTGTGGCAGCTCCAGTTTGGGAGATAGATTTTGTGGGTTTGATTATAGAATCTTTCCAGAAGACAGCATAGGTAAACCTGACTCTGATTTCAGCATCTGCAGTTATATCAACCACAGAAGCTATGTCACTGACGGACTTTATGTCTACCACTTGGTTCTTCTAGTACTGGGGATAAAAGTCAATGTGCTTAACAAGATAATACCTAGGCCTTGAATTGACAGTAACTCTCACTGGTTTAACAAACCCCAGCTTCCCTCGCAAGGGAATGCTGTCATAATACATATGCTGTCATAAAAAGTCCTCAATTTTTTACTGTCTTTTCTTTTCAACCAAATTAAACAAAGCATTTCCTCACTAACTAAGCAAAAGATTAACTAATACAAAACCTAATGAATATTGCTGCAAGATAAGAGGAGAGAGTACCTGTAATTGCCATGCCGAAGTAGTTTGTTGGCGAACAGAGGAGCGGCATCTCCTTCTTTCAACTGAGGCTCGCGTGTTATGGAGATTTCAGGATTACACGCCGAGATCACAGGAGCTAACAGAGATGTTGTCAGTATCAACACAATGAAGCCCATTCTTGAATTCACCATTACAGCCATTTTCGTACGGACACCAAAGGATGAGAAGAGAGGGGCCTTGGATGCTATGAAGAACATGGAGGGAATTTCTGTTGGTGAGTTGGGTTGAGGCGTTTATACTGATGTTTGCAATTATGGGAATCTGCATCGTTGGAAGTTAAAAAGATGTTAATCAAGATTGTGATCGGATGAATCAGATGGTTGAATTTGTACTTCACAGTTATTTTGTGGGTGAGTAATTCCAAACTAATCTGAACGAGGCGGGAAGTTCAGTTAGACTGTTACCGTTACAGGGCATCTGATTATTTTATTTCCCTTCGAGGTGATATGGTTCGAGCCACAGGCCGCGGACGTCATTCAACCGATTCAGTCACGTAGGCATAATGGTTATTGTGCTCACTTCGCTAAAAGCATATTTGAAACATCAACTCACGGTCAATGTGCTCCGCCGCCGTTAGTTTGAGGGCTGAACTGTTTTATGGTTTATTTATTTATTTAAAAATAATCCACCGTCAGTTTGAGGATGGAAACTCTTTTATTATTTAATTATTTATTTAGTCATTTTTTAATCTACCATTGCTAACGGTTCTGAACCAAATTACAACAAGAGTCACATAATCAGGCTACAACGGTATGTTTGTCAAAACCAAGAAAAAAAAATGTTACAATAGTTTTACAATTTAACAATTTGCTTGTAGACGGCAAAACAGCAGTGCCTCCCAGAAGTATGTGAATTAGTAAAGCCCCTGTTGGCCATGACTGCCATTACAGCTCACAGAGGATGTCTACCTTTCATTTACAACCTTCAGACAGGAGAGTAATGCTTGGCCAGCCAGGGAAAAGAATCATCCACTTTCATTCTTCATGTACTACAAGTTCGTAAGAATTGCTTAGCTTCCATCCTGCTTGGACGCTCCACTACTGCCGGTTGTCATAAAAGATTCACCACATCCACACTGCCCTTTAGAGTTTGGATTAATGAATACGAACTCAGACCTGCACACGAAAAAAGGTCATATAAATTAAACAGAAGCAAACTAGGGAATCAAGCCCCTTGGCAGTTGTTACAGTAAATACATGCCATAAACAAGTTTAGCACAATAAAAAAAAAAATTAATAAGGATCGCCATCAACTATACAAATATGTCGCCCATAAGCAACAACGTTATTAAGAGGTCAGAGGGAAAGACACTTGATATGTAAGAGCTGTTGGCTCTTGCCAACCCAGATTGTGCTGTCACCTCATATACTGATAAAGCAACTTAAGCTCGACTCATGCTATTTCTAATTTCTGCCTTAGAGGAGTAATAGAATAAAGTTAAGATTTCAATCCTCCATGAAAGGCCAAATTGAGAAGCACGAAGAAGAAGTAACATGGATTCGTATACTCCAACATTTCCAAGTATATAAGTAATTAATACAGTTACACTATAGACACACACAACTAAGAGGAAAATTAAGAGTGCAGGAGAATGCGGTTTCGTTTAGAATGTTTTGAAGTAACAGGCCATACTGCAAAAGTTGCCAGCAGGATCAATCCATAAGCATGCAGAAGGTGGATGTCAAGGCGAAGTAAACAAAGCAATGATAAATGTCAGATATGCTGGTGATAAGAAAATATGTCAAACCAAGAAATCTGCCAGAAAAAGCAAATGGATCTGCTACTTTCTGTTCTCCTCTAGGTAGTAAAAGTAATGATGGCATTGCCAATGGAGGTTGAAATAGAAAGGAAGCGATGATGATCTACATTTAAGACACTGACGTTGACAATGGCCTGGTGGCAACAATAATGCTAGCGGAAGTCAGATGGTAGCAGCTAAGGTCATGAAGGACAAAATAGTTTAGGCCAATAAAAAATTGCATTCACTGTTAGGAAACTGCACAGCTGCAGAAATCAGTAAACCTGTTCCGCATAACTCTACAAATTTTTTTTTATTTGTTTTGTTGTGTGAGTATTCAATTCAATATAGTGTTTGTTTGTACCACATCCAGAAATAAAAAGAATAAAAAGTCTGAAGCCCATTTCAACTTAACAGAACCCCAAAGATGTCAGTTAATACTTGTTTAATAGTTAAGTAACAATGTCTCACAGCCATCAAAGTGGTTAATAAGAACAAAACGGCCATCTACATGTCCATAACATCCAAAAACAACTGCAAGAGAATTTGATTACCTGAGCTTATCATCTACAAAATCCATTTTGGTCCCAATAACGTGCATGAGAGCCTTTGGATCAATCAGTATCTTCACACCTTTATCCTCAACCAACTCATCAAACTTACCTCTCTCATCTGGTACATAAATCATGAAAGCAAGGAGGGGAAAAAAATCAGTTCAAATAACAATCCTCAAGAAATAACAATTCAAACATATAAAGATATCAAAGATCAAAGATTCATATTCTAGCACTAATGAACAAGGACAATTGTTCACTCGACATTCTAGCTCATATAACTTCAAATAACAGCGAAAGATTATTAAATTTTTCAACAAAAGGGGAGCAAATGTAAACGCTGACAGGACTCCACACATGCTTGACAAGGATGTTGCATCACACATTTGACTTGGAAGCAGAAATAAACAGAAAAGCCGTTGTTCACATCGAAGCCTTCAGCAATTTTAAGCTAACAAACTTTTGTGTAAAATGTGAAATATAAATATCTGAAAGAACCGGGAAGGAACAACAAAGCAACTAGTTCCCACCCTGGAACTAATTCAGGAGGTAGAATGCAAAGCACCTATCCTCTTAATCTTCTGCCTCGGCCTAAACTGGACAGGTAATTTTGTTCCACAATCCAGTTAATCGAGAGGCAATCCACAATTATCTAAGACTCATAAGTAATGTTGGATAAAATGTCCAAAGCCACTTGGAGGACAATCGATAAAAGAATCAAATTGTCCTCTGATAAACCTGGGAAGACCAATAATATGATCTATTGATTTCTGCCTCCTAACTAAGCCATCATGATAATATAATTATGCGTATGGCTACTCAAGAAGGCAGCAAATCCATTTGTAAGACTTGGTCCAATTAAATTACAGATACAACCAAATTATGCAGACAGTACTTTGAAATTAAGTTGTACTCTAACTTTAGCATAATGAACCACTTCCCTCTTCAAAAGTCAACTCATTACACACATCACCTTAATCAAAGAAATAACAGCCAGTTTGACTCGCTGTTGAAGAGAAATCATCATTCACGATTTTGCTTAATGCAATTACGTAAAATTTAGGTATCCAAAATAATCACGGAAGGAACAAAAAGGCAATTGTTCCCACCCCGGAATTAATTCGGGAGATGAACTTCCTCTAAATTTCTGCCTCCGTCTGGACCGAACATGCTGTGTTGCTCCATAGTCCAGCTATTTGATAAGCATTCACAAATCCGAGCTATTAAATATGCTTTAGAAATAAATTTCTACTAAAACATTTACAGTTGTTCCTAAAAGTACAAAAACATCATCTTTACTAAGGATCTAAGAGACCAATTCAATTTTTATTCCAATTTCCATCGATTTTCACAAAAGAGGACCAAAAAAAAAATTCCGCTCTTGCGAAAACTGTTTTCGGGAACTCAGTTACATACAAATCGACAAAGCTAAGGGGAATCATCATTTTACCGGCGTAATTAAGAGTGTAGGACAAGCCGTTGCAGCCGCGGGCCTTGACGCCGAGCTTGAGGTAAGGTCGTTGGCGTTGCTGGAGCAGATGACGTACTCTAGCAGCGGCGATGTCTGTTAACGTCACGGCCTGCCGCCTGACGGCCGGTCCAATTTTCTCGGCGGCTTGCGCCAGAAACGAAGCCATCGATCATATCCAAAATGGCACGCAACTTTTTTCTATTTAATTTCTTCTTTTCAAAAAAAAAATTGTAACGAAGGGGAAAATGATGAAAATTTGCTGATTTAACCAATGCCAGAAGTGTATTTATCGTAATTTCGATTTCGATTTGGTCAAATTGGTCAAAACGGTGCGTGTTAGTCTGTTTTCAAGAGTCTTCTGCAAGCAAATGAAATGTATTTGACTACGTGGCCCATAAGTATTTGTCTGTTAGTCGGTGAGTGTGATGATCATCACCATAAATAAGGAGAAAACTCGTGACAAGCAATCAACTTCATAATTCACAATTAATGAGAAAATGTTAAATGTATTTTCATCAACATTTATTCATTTATTTCCTTTGAGATGATCAGCTAACAAACTAAAGAGTACGAGTTCTCCTAATTATAGTGGAAACGGAAACATAAAGTGCCAAAAACAAAAACAAAAGCCAAGTCACCAACTCACTTCTTTAGTAGTAGGATTGTATTATTTTCAAACAAGCCAGGCATTTTAGACAATGTAAATTTTTTTCAGACCCATATAACCAGTATAAAACAAGGACCAGAATATATGCATATCCCCTGGTTCAACAGCGTTAGTTACGTTATGACGGTGTAAATATCAGAACAAACATTATAAATTACTCGTGTTCTTTAGGTTTAAAAGTTTCTGAATTAATTAAAGGAAACAAATTAGTGAAGAAAATCAAATCAAGTGACTTCTAAGTGGAAAATATTAACATCAGGAACTATCAGTGATCATCTCCTTCATTGGCTTTGAATGTGTAAAATTCCAAGACCTCCAATATCTTTCAACACATGCAAGCAATTTTCTTTCTTTTTTTTTTATCATGTAATTATTAGATTAAGCTAAAATCCAATAACTCCATGAGTTCTCTCAAAATTAATTAACCCACAAGGGTTTTAAAGGCATCCAAACTGAATTACCATATCCATATGTTACCAACTTCTTCAGAGAAAATTGAGAAATTAGTAAATGTACAATATGATTAATATCAAGAATATATATATATATAATTTATACACTGGATTATTTGAGTTCATAGCCATATCAAAATTCTTCAAGACGGCAACTTGGAACTTTTTCTAATCCTTACAATCCAAAGCAAATGAGAAAAGAGGTTAGCCAAAAGAAATACTATTACTCGCCCCTCGTTTTTCTTTAGCTTTTAACCGAATCGGATTCAGAAGCTGCACATTATTTTACCAATCAAAATATCAAAAGTGAGCCAAAGAAAAAAATGGAAATCATCGAACAATGCTTGAATATATAGAAAACAAACTAGCTTGCGTTATATATCTTTCATCTTTGCTCTACAATGGGCAACTTAAATTTCTTCTCATTATTCTCAATTTCTCCTTAGCTTTCTGGGCCTTTGTGTTGGGTTTCATTTTTAATTCCTCAAAATACTGCAAAAGGTGGGTGAAAAGGGGTTAAGAAATAACATAATGTATACATCTCTTGTAATTGCACTAGCACAATAGATGTTATGGAAGTTACCTGTTGCTGCCTCTTTCTCTCCATCTCGGCCTATTCCAAACACAACACAATATAGTTAAATTCTTAGTAAATAATAAAGTCAGTTGTCGCCGAAAAAAATTTCAGCAAAGGCTTAGTATTTTAATGAAATTTTAGCCCATTTTTCAGCAAAGTTTACCAATTGGTCCCTTCCGATTTAATACTTTTTATGCTATGACCCACTCAACTTTGTTACTCTCCACTATGCATGGCCTCTGCAGGTGCAGCGTGTAGAACCAAAACGATATCCATGTATTGATATTTGCTAAGAGAAAAAAAATTAACTTAATTAAAGATGTTACCAGAGCTTGCTTAAGGTGAGCGTTCTCTTCTTTAAGTTGGTTCAGTTCTGCTTCCAACTCAACTGTGTATGCCTGTATGGAAGAAGTACAAACTTGCTCCAATTAGCACGCTCTTTATATACCTAATAACTTAAATCAAAATTAGAAGCTAGTAAAAGATTTAATAACGATTACCTGCTTTCTAGCTCTAGACCTTGCAGCAGACTCTCTGTTCTTGATCATCCTCCGTTGCCTCCTCTCTACAACCTTCTCCACTGGCCCATCAATTATCCTCTTCTTTCTAATCCCACCCATTTGATCCATCCCAAACTGATGATTCCCCGAACCGTCGACCTGCTGGTTAGTACCCACCGCCTTGGACGACACCGGACTCATCGCTGCCACCGGCTGTCCTCCCGACGCATACCCTCCTCCAGTCCCTACTCTCCCACCATAACAAACAGCTAGAGGTGGCGGCGGCTGCGGCTGCGGAGGCTGCTGCGTGGCTGAGTAGCCACCATTTCCTTTCTCATTATTGGGTCCCATGTATGCCGATGACTGATCTGATCCAACGACTCCCCGGGCAGGAGGCATTTGTTGATAAGCAGAAGCTGGCACTGGCACACCGCCATTATTGCTGGCACCACTACTAATACCAGCCAGTCCCAGGTCGTGCCCGGTGCCAAAATTAGGGCTCATCACCGGGTTATTATTAGTCTGATACATCCCAAAATGCTGCGGCGGCGGAGGCTGCGCCACTGGCGCCGTGTTTTGTTCCCTCACTACACCGGCTTTAATCAAGAAATCCTCCAGTGTCATCTCCCCAAAAGTCGGTTGCCGCGACGCAGCCTCAGGATTCGGCACATTGCTATTGTTATTACTATTATTCTCATTCACTGTACTATTCTGCTGCTGCCCACCTTGCTGTCCTCTGTGTATCTCAGACCAAACTTCTTCCACAGTCTTTCTACACAGCGGCGCCGGAAGCGTAAGCGACGCTTGCCTTGACAAGCTCGGTTGCTTGACTATACTTCCGTGGACTGTGGTTGCTGTTGGTGTTTCATTGACAGGAAGATGATGTACCGTTTGGTTATTGCTCGTAGGATTATTAATAATGTCGTTGGTGTTGATATTACTGTTGTGAGTAGATGAGTTGATGGCTTGGTTTTCTTCGGCGTTCCAGATGCTGGTGAGGAACTCGTCCATGTTCATCGACCCGAAGTTCTTGCCGCTCTCGCACAGCGTGTGCTGGAACTCATCCAGGGTTAGTGAGTAAATGGATGATTGTCGTCCGAGTGACGTCAATGTCTTCTGGTGCGGGTCTGCCTGTAATGCTGATTCCACCTCGCCTTGGGACAGCGATTCCGGCTCTGGTGCCACCATTTTTGCGCTGCAAATGCTGTGGAAGCAAAGCAACAACAGCAAAATGAAGAAAGTTTTTTTTTTTTTTAAAAAAAGATGCAATCTGCGGAATAAACGACCAAGTTTTGTTGTGGCTTAATGTCACCACCTGTAGATGCATGTTAATTGGGAAATGGGATGGGGCTAAATCCTACGCCAATCACCACACTCGATTAGACGGTACCACTGTCTTGTACATTCAGAGAGAAATGGGTCCAGACTTTTCTTAAATCTCTAAATTGAAGTGCCATATAGTCGACTTTAAAAAAAAAAAAAAAACAATTTTATTTGCTGTTGTACTTGATTGTTTATTAAATAAAAATTTTATGAAATATGGACCAATTTAGAGCAAAGACATGTGTTACGTATGGTTTAGGCATTTCAAGTTTTTTACCCGCATGTATGCTAAACGTTGATGGATCGTGCGTGGAATCTATTTGCTAACCACTAAAGTCGATTCGGCATGGTGTGATTACGAAACCACATGAAAAAAAAATTAATATTTTAAATTAAATACGACTTATAAATAATAATTTTAACTAAAATAATAAAAATATTATAATTTTTTTATATAAAAAATGAAAAATAAAATTAACTTTACCTTTCCAATCACTAAAAAAAATAAATGTTTATAAGCCATTGTCCAATCACGTACAATACGAAAATCTATTGGTTAACACTTAGCTGTGCATTGGAAATACAACCACAATACCAACCAAAATCTATTGGTTATAGGTGCGGAGCCATTACTTAGTTAAGCCACCTCATGCAAGAAAATTTAGTCCCATGCAATTCAAAAGAATTAAGACATCTTCATTGTAAATTTTCTCATATCAAAACCAATGTATATGGTCCCAATTATGATTTAAAGGGTACGTAGACTCTTCCTTAAGCTGAGGTCTTTACTTGGCTACTGTCTAGCTTTTATAGCTAGCTATCTCATAAATAGCCACACGATGGGTTCAGTACATCTGCATCGCTACTAGCATATAAAATGTAGTGGGTGCATTATATTTACAACTTGATTCATAAAATTTAAGATCCTCAATAGTATTTTACATAAACCTAAAAGCACATATAAAATTATGATCTTCAGACTTAAAACATTATATTGTGACCTTATATATGTAACACGTTACATGAATATTATAAACTTCGATCGTCTTTTACATTTTAAGTTACAAAATTAAATTGTAGTATTGTTCCATAAAAATTACTTCAATCAAAATCCTAGACTTGCCCTAATGACTGCATAATTTTGCATGTCCATCCAACTAAGCCCAAATCACATGTGCTGTCACAAGAAATACCAAATCTGTAATATGTTTTTTTTTTTTTTAACTAACTAAAACATTTCCCAAACAGGAATATTAGGCAGTTAAGCGGCTTAGAAGTTAGAAAGCGAAAGCAAAAGCAAAAGAATGTTTCCATTATTGGCAACCGTATTAGCACATATGACAAATATTAATTAAATCTACTCAACCTTTTTTGACCCTTTAAGTATATAATTATCATATATTAGTAAGTTAAACGAGGAAATGGCCAAAAAGTTTTCACTAAAATAAAATTTAATCATATAATACATGTGTCCAGGCTTCTCACGCAGGATCGAAGAACATGCAAGCCAGCTGCACGTTTCATAATCTTAACTTTTTCAAACGAAACAGCAAATAAATCTCAAGAGTCTAGAAGTTGTTTTCAGAAAACAACTTCCGAAAAATATAAAAGCAAAAAATTTGAACTAAAAACAAGCACTAAAAGATGAAACAAACCTGTAGCTAGAATATTGGATCCCAAAACCTGAGAATTAATATATCAACAAGCAAAAGTGCTTATCTCTTTGTTAAGCAATTTAGGGCGGATCTAAGGCAAAACCAACAATGAGATACTTCGGGGCCTTACAGCAGCAACGAGATGAAGAAAGCTTTTGATTGTTGTTTTGTTTGTTTTGAAATAATGTTATACAAGCCCCTCCGTGTTCCAACAGAGGCCCTGAATTTTCTACGCAGCTCAAATGCTCAGTTTATATTTCCCTCCGGAGTGGGACCCATTTTTAGCGTAAAGCTGATACTATCAATCAGCCCAATGCTTGCTTAAATATTTTAGTCATTTTCGCCAAAAGCCGCGGACGTGAATTTCTCGACACGTGCCTGACATGTGTCTTGTTCAGGTTCGCTTCGGTGCCTGTGTTGTACACGTGTCTTGTTACGAGCTCCTACATGGGTGAAAATAATGTATTGAAAATAAATAAATAAAGAGTCAGTGTACGATACACCAGTAAAATTTAATGTCTTAAAATTAGATATTTATATTTTTTCATGTTATTTTTTTTTTAATTTTATTTAGAGATATCAAACATGTCGCCCGATTAAATTTTTTAAAATTACATAATGGTAAAATTAATTTTTCACTAAATGAACGACAAAAGAGTAGATGTTGACCGTCGTGGCCCAAATTAAAAAGAACCGTGTGTCCATTTATGAAATATTGAGAGATTTTCTTTGCATTTGAACATAAATGTCGCGTGGAGAGTTGTTTGTGATATCATTTCAGCAGTGCAGAGGAAAAGAATGACTTGTGCATAGTGGATGGTGCCATATGGTGCTTGCATGTACTATCCACGTGTCATGCAACTGTAAATTGGTAATTGATGGATCGCTTGATAGTGTATGAGGAAAAACTCACGCTAGATATTATTCTTGTCATCAAATTTGATTCGGCCATTTGGGTATCTTTTTGCTCGTGTGAGGTGGAATATAAGTATTATTTTTTTTCAATTAAGAAAAGGAATATAATTATAGTTTAGTTTGACAAATTTATGAACTGCCCTGCAGATCTAAAAAGTGTATTTGCCATTTGGGTTTGTACTTTGTAATGGCTGCTGCAACTTGTTGTTATTGGGCTGATGCCACAACCTCATGGTTAATTACGCACGTTTTCATGGTTGAAATAATATGGGCCAAATCTTTTTAAAAGTATCCTTTTTCGGCCCAGTACCTTTAAATAAGAAAATGATATTTTTTTAAAATTTTTTTCTGAGAAAGTCAAATAACTCCTTAAAAAACAAAAAAGAATATCAAATAATTTTGATTCATTAAAGAAAAAATACAGCGAGATGTCTTTCAGAGGGTTTTTTTTTTAAAAAAAAAAAACTTTAATGCTATAATTTTGGATAGCCAAAAATATTTATATAAGGGTTATACCTAATTGTCCAACTTCTAAATATATAAACGAAGCAATTTTATTTCTAAAATCCGTGGAATTGATTTCTGAAAATGACTCCTACTAATATCCACAAAAAGATGGCTGCCTACATAAATTTTTCTTGTGTTTGAAAAATCATAACTAGGATAGGATTAGGGGCGCCTCTTTCTTAACTCAAACTTTTTCACAAAATATCACCATTTAAATCATAATTAATTCAATGGTCAAAATTAATATTGATCTGATTTTTATTTTTATTATTTGTTATATCTAAAATGTATATATAAAAAAAAGGCACAAACATAATTCACGTACTCCTCTATAAGAGGGTTTTTTTTGTATCTTCTTAGTCCTTATAATCAACGAGTATAATATGACAATGGGGTAATCACTCCGCAATTATTGATCCATTCATACACTGTAATATTTTTATGCCTAAGATTTAGTATAAGAAATAAAAAAAAAAATATTAGTTTATAGGGAGATAATTTAATTTTAACTCACTAACTCGCTTATTATTAATGTTGTTGTTGTTATTATTATTATAAAACTGTCATTTTCTTGTTTTCTATTTGTTGCTGGTGAAAAACTTTTCAGAGAAGATTAGATAGATTGGAGAGAGATAAGGAGGCTGCTAGTAAAAATAGGAAAATAGAATGGAAAGAATTATTAATATGAATTTGGTGGGCTCAATTTTTGATAATTTTCTTTTAAAAAAGAAATACACATCAACATTAATCTTCACCATTGGATTGGATTGATTATGATTTAAGGGTTACAATTTTGTGTAAAAAAGAGGGCCTCACGATCCTATCCCATCATAATTATATGCCCCATCTCGAATATAATTTTTCTCATTGAATTGGAGGATAGTGTCATGGTAGCATCAGCAAGAATTTTACAAAATATTACCAGTACATGATTTGTAAGAACTATGATACTTAGTCAGATAAGTACGACAGAGTTCTAACAAATGATTATACACCTGAATTATTTTAATGTGTTGACTAAACAATATCAATTAATATGGTAAAACAGGCCCAATGTATCGTTGTTTTCATCAAGATTCTGTCAATTTTTAATTTCTTTAATATTTTTGAGTTATTAGTTTGGTCTTTTGTATCCTACTGTAAAGTGTGCCTCTTGATCCAAAAGCAGGTTGCTTGATTATGTGGCCATAAATGTTTCCTTGGAAAATATTTAAAGTGTTTCCTTTTTTTTTTTCTCCCTTAAAAAATGTTTTAGATACTTTATACGTTTTTTAATTGAATATTTAAAAAGTAAGTAAAGGCAGTATTTTTTTTTTTTAATTTGTTTTACCTCTTTAAAGGCAGTATTTTTTTTGTTTTAATTTGTTTTTACCTCTTTCCCAATTTTAGTAGTATCCCACTGGCCACTAAACTAAAATACGAAATCATTACATCACCACTGTGCAGATATAATGATTATTGGAACTTGCCTTTTCCCTTGGCTCACAAGCAAATTAGACTCTTAAAAAAAAAAAAAAGAAAAGACTTTAGCATTAAAAAAAAAAAAAGAAGATTTGTTCAACAACAATAACACAACGCATGTGTCATGTAATTCGATGTTTGGTGCACGCGGACCACATCAAGATTAACAATATAATCATTCTAATAATCACCATTGTTCTCATAATCTTCTGCATTGTGTGAACTCGAACGAACAGATAAAAAAGTTTTTATTACAACCCTAATTATTGATGATTATATAACAGGACCCTACACTCGATCAAAATGGCTTACACGCTTGCATAATTTATGCCTTTGACTCTGTAATAAAATTCATTCTTTTAGTATTGTTGTAATTAAAGGAGCGTATTGAACTTAACTTAATATATGAAAGTTGATACTTCCTGTAATTTTACATTATCATTTTGCTTCTATATAAACCCACCTACACTTTCCAAGTCTACGGCAAGAGAGCAAGAAAAATGTCTCCAAAATTGTTTGTTTTGTTTGTTATATTTTCTCTGCAAGGTCATGGCTCCAGGGCCTCAGACCCAGATCCCATTCAAGATTTTTGCATTCCAAACCCTAAGTTTGGCTCAATAAAAGTAGCTCATCTTACTATTCTTCCATGCAAGAATTCATCAGAAGCAACCACTGATGATTTTGTGTTTTCAGGCTTAAAATCAGCTGGAAACTTCAGTGACACCGGCTTCGCAACGATCCCAGTGAACCCAACAGTTTTTCCGGGGATTAACACCCTGGGGATGTCATTTGTCCGAGCTGATCTCAAAGTTGGCGCCATAAATCCACCTCATTTTCATCCAAGAGCTACTGAAATCGCGTACGTGGTGCAAGGAAGCGTATATTCTGGATTTGTCGATTCGAGTAACCGAGTTTTTGCCAGGGTGATTGAGCAAGGAGAGGTGATGGTGTTTCCTCGCGGACTGATGCATTTCCAGATGAATGTTGGTGACAAGCCTGCTACGATATTTGGAAGCTTTAACAGCCAAAATCCTGGAAATCAGAAAATCCCATCAGCCATTTTTGGCTCTGGGATCGAAGTGGAGCTTCTGGAGAAGGCTTTTGGATTGAGCCCTAAGCAAATTGGGACGATGAGGAGAAGATTTGATCCCAAAACGGTTAAATGATTAAAAGATTGAGAAGGTCATTCATTTTGAAATGTAATTGGTCTAGTATGTTGATTGTTGAAAAGATTGTGGTCAATTTAATTTTATAGATAATATGAAGGTTCAGTCTTGTGTTTATTACGGGTCCAATTGAATATATGGAATATATGAAATGTTTCTTTTGTTAAACTCTTCTCTTCATCAAAATATGGCATTTCTTTCTTAGTTTCTTTTAACCTTAATGTTCCTTGAAACTACAGTTTTTTTCCTCGTTCAATCTTAAACATGATATTAATATATAGATCCAACTTGAATTTCTGTTAAAGATTCTCTCATGATCTAATTTTCTCTCAAGAAAATTACAATCTTATGATTGGTTGTTATAAAAAGAATGTAAGAAGAATATTTAAATTTTAGTTAACTACAATCTTATGATTGGTTGTTATAAAAAGAATGTAAGAAGAATATTTAAATTTTAGTTAACTACAATCTTATGATTGGTTGTTATAAAAAGAATGTAAAAAGAATATTTAAATTTTAGTTAACTACAATCTTATGATTGGTTGTTATAAAAAGAATGTAAGAAGAATATTTAAATTTTAGTTAACGTTATCACTAATTGACAGGTGTTAGGGTTGATCTTAGATTAGGAGAAAATCCTAGAGATCTTAGATTAGGAGAAGATCCTAATTCTTCGACTCATGTTAGAACCAAATTTTTCATTCGAGATTTCTCCAACATTTATGTAGAAGCTTTCATGTCTGCTACCTCAAAGACCCAAGGCTTGATCCAGGCAATTATTCTCTATGATTCATTCTCAACTAATAGGACCTGTTTGATATACTGCTGAATCCCAGCTGTATTGGTGAGATAATGTTCTTCACATGATAGAGAGAAAGCTACATCAGACATCTGAATGTGGTGGGTGTGAATTGTGATGATGCTGACAGTCACAGCACAAAGAGAGAGCGCGCATTCCATTATTTTTTAGCAGGACGAGCTGTGAAGGCTAACCCGCCCAGAGGTCGCAGGCTCATTTGCATCATATTTCCCATCAATTATTTTTTAAAAAAAAAAATCATGAATGACAAAGCAACCCTTTGTAAAATATATTTTTCGTACCACAGTAATAAAAAAAAAAAGGAAAAAACATCGCCACGCATTCACTAAAATGACATAATTGTTGGAGACTCAAAAAAGAATTCAATCAACCTCATTTTCAACCTTACTGGTTTTAACCAAATTATGATTCCTACCATGCCACAGAGCTTTTTCATAAAGCAGAATCTCCTTCCCTTATTGGCAAATGGAAGTAAAAATAATCAACTGTTTGATCCTCTGCCTTTGGTTTATTAACCACCAACTGATACTGACAGACATTATCAATAATCAACATTCAGATGAACTTAAAATTTAATGTCAGACCTAGCATTTTGCTTTTTCGCACAATCAACTTTCACAACATAAATATCTATTACAAAATTTATCATACATGGAAAATGACGAACGAACAGCTTCGGATCACCAACTTTGAGCGAGAAGAAATAAACAGGTAAGCTGACCTGCTGCTTTAAAGATAAACGCGGGCTACTTGTCTCCGGTTAAAAGTGTCTTCACTATGGTGTCACTCATTCCAGTCGGCAAATGGAAACATGTGGCCAGCACCCAGCAACTCATGGTAGTGTATCCAAGGGAGTCGCTGTACAATATAGCGCTGCAGTATAGCAGGCACCAAAAGGTCTTCTTCTCCGTGCCACAAATGCACAGAACCTTCATTGTTTGGAAATGGGTTTTTCAGATCCATCGGGTCAAATTCCCATGTTCCAAATCCAAATACCATGTCACGATGAAGGGATTCATATTCTCCTTGCTGCCTCGCTACTGCCTGATGTGGTCACAAACAAAAGATAGTCACAAAATTGTTTCTAGAAAACTGATATCTATAATCAGTGTAAAACCATCCCTATAAAACCAAAATATATAAAAATTAAGATAAACAAAAGAGAGAGATTTGATATAATGCAAGTCTATAGAGATAGAAGATTGGGGAAAGATTTATTCCAGTGAAGAAAGACACATACCATATAATTATTTTCTTCCGGAGACCACTTAGATAGGACTTCAACATCTTGACGAGAAAAAATATCCATTCTGTGAGCTATAACAGCAGAAGGAGGGAACCACTTCTGAGTGTTCCACCAGTACGTAAGCCAGGGTATGTAGTGAGCAACACGAACTGCCCACTGGTCCTGTGGTAACTGTTGGTAGTAGGCTTCTTTAGACAAGTTTGCAGGAAGACCGGGCCACCAGTAGTTAACAACTGGAGCTAACAGCCCTGCTCCTGCCAACCTGGTATGTCACAAATATTGTCCACAAATGAGGAAAGACAAGAAAAGCAAACATTAAACATGCAGCATGCACACACATTTATTCAACTAATATTTCTCGCGTCAGTTCAAGCAGCCAATGAGATGATACCTGTGGGGAATATACTTGAGGCAGCCCCAAATAGGGTTTCCACCCATGGAATAGCCAATAACATAGAATTTAGATCCTACTCCCAGTTGATCGGCAAGCTCCTCTATATCTAAAGCGTCGCTCTTAGCTGTTCGCTTTGGATTAGGATCACTTTCTCCATAGCCAGGTCTGTCATACGACACAATATAGACTCCTAAATCTTCAATGATTTCCTGGTAGATCCCACCAAAACACAGAGTCAATTGACACTAACTTTTTAGCACGTGAATTTTAGACACTTAGAGAGACAGAGAAAAAATAAAAATAAAAAACCAACAGATAAGTACCGGAGATAGAAAATTAGCAACAGGAGAATCATGTCGGCAAGAATCAAAACCATGGGCATATAAAATCTTATTCTTGGCATTTTCTTTTGGGACACCATGCTCTTTGTAGGCCAGATGCCTTCCATCTCTAAGCTTTATTCTTGGTGCCGAAACAGGAGGGCCACCTGAAGACCCACATGTCTTAGGAGGAGGGGGTTGAATCACTTGATAAGCCAAAGCTGAAATCCCCACTATCAAGACTGCCAGTGTTGCTATAACTATCCCTGAATAGGAGTGAAAAGTTCTCAGAAATTTTAAACTAAATGTTGGGAGCATGAATTATGAGCTAGTTCTTAAGTGTAATGGTTAGGACCATTTACTAAACAAGCCATTTCAAAAATTGCAAAGTTTATAAGATTGAGTTTGAAACAAAACTCATTAAAACCTGATATATAGGATAAGAGTCATTATCTAGTAAGGATCCCTTACTTTAATAAAGTAAGGGACCAATTAAAAGATAGAAAAACATAGATTCCAACACACAGGACAGAATACACTACACTAAAATATGTGTTTTTCTTGTTTTTAGTTTATCCCTTACCTTAGTAAAGTAAAGGATCTCTTATTGGAAAATTACCCTCTAGGATAAAACTTATTGAAGCCTGATAAATATAGGATATTAACAGTTCCATAAACCAGGGATGGCTCAAGTTTACCGTACTAACACAATGAAATTCAACCAACATCAACATTTCAAATCAGCAATTGGTGGTAATTTTTTCCACCACTGGTTCTGCTTATACTGTTATGCCTAGTCAATAAATCCAAAATACCGAAAAAAAAAAAAAAAACCCTCTCTCTTCTATTCATGAGTTTTGGCTAATGTCATAGACTGTAGATGCCAAAGGGATTTGAATCTCTGAACTCTTAGTAGAGAACCTAAGGTGACATAATTCAACTCCCTTTTCTTATGGGCTTACATGGATTAAAACAACAAATCTTAAGGGGTATACGAGCTTAAGTGCAATTTTCCTCATGAGGTCGTTTTGAAGTGTAAGTTCTACCCATGTGTACATAACAATTGGTTCTGAACAGGCATCAAATTGAATGTGGGACTACATGCACTATGCTCAGTATGGGATCAATACAGGTGCAACTTTCTAATCACTGTAAAGGATGGTGAAACCTGGGGAGGACAACGTGTTGAGAATGAGATCAGATGTGCAACGTTGAGTATGGGATTAGTATCGCTGCAACTTTGTCACCGTCGTTATCAATAGGTGGCATCCACTAAATCACCCAACTGAATGACTGACTGAATGACTTTGTGGCCCATCACAAAGTCATTCAGTTGGAAATGTGGTTGTGGACTGTAGCGGTCATTTACTTACAAGGCTAAATCCCACGTGGACTAAAAATGCAAATATCATGGGCTACATGCTTTCCCTTAGAAGTCGGCTTTAAAGGGTTCATTACACCTTTGGGATTGTACTTTAATTACCTTCTCATTAAATTACCAACTGAAACAATGAGAGAATTCGAGGGGAACAAGGAAGCATTGAGTTTTTCTTTCTCTGTTTTTTTCAAGTTTAACTTACCCTAGAACATTGAATTATCTAAGATCCAAGCTGATACAAACCTTATTTCACTTTCCTAAATTTCCTCAGAACTCAAACATGAAACAACCAATAACAAGCGAACAAATTGCAACCCAGATGATAAAAAACGACATTGTTTTCAGCATGCAAGAAGCTAAAGAGTTACAATAAGGAATCAACAACATTAATGATCAATATTTAACACAGAAAAAGAAAACCCACCAGAAGGAATCTTAGAAGAAGAGCTCTGCTTCCCCCTCCTGGTGTGAGCCCTGGCTGACGCGGCCGATATCTTCCTGTTCACCCCTCCGGCCATTTCAAATTCCCAAAATGCCCTCCCGGCCTAATCAGTCGATTTTTTATTTTTGACCTTTTGTCTCCCGAGAGATACGGAGATCTGAATGCGCAGCGGCTGGTGAAAGTAGAAGCCTCTGGCTTTTGATTTGTTTCGTCTTTCATGTGTGAGTGGGACCCGTTTATTACAATTGTAGATTGACTAAAACGCCCCTCTTTAGTTTTTTTTTTTTGACCTTTTTGTGGCTTTTCTAATCTTTTTTATATATTCATGAAATTGTGATTAGTGGGTACATACCGTAGTTTGACATAAATTCGATTATTTATATATTTAAATTTAATATGAGTCGTATTCATGTTAACTTGGCTTAATAATCGTGTCAAGTAGGTAATACTATATATTTTTTAGAAAAATGTAATAACAATCCATTAAAAGTATGATTTGTTATTAAAATAATATATAAAAAAATTTGTTAAATGGGTTCCAAGATAATAAATGAGTCGGATTAAGAATCGAGATTCTTGACATGATTAATAAATAAATCGGTTAATATATTTTTAAAATGTTAATAAAATATCATATTAATAAAAGAAGACCCCTCTTTTCTTTTTGTTCTTTTTTTTTTTAAAAAAAAACATAGTTTAATTTTCCATCAAATACGCCCATGCCATAAGTCCTATGTTGTCATATATGGTTGTCAAGTGAAAAACTTAGGTAAGACGGCCCCAAAAAGACTGGTACATGTTTTGATCATATATTCTTATTTCTTCTTTGCTGCTAAATAATTTAATTGACTTGTTGTACCATTTTTTAAACTTTGGGGACTCAATTATTTTCTCCACACACTCGACAGCCAACCACGCATGTGCGTATTATATGAAACTATCGTTGATTTTAGTGCCAGTTGTTTCGTCAAATGTCAATTTACATTGAGATATATCGATACTGCGCATCTATTTTTATCGATATAATGCTTGCTTCAGTAGCAAGGGTTTGGACGCGAAGGGATTTTTCATTTTTCTTTGCGATGATCAAGGGATACCACTATTAAAATTGACACAAGATATTTGAGGTATATGTTCTTTTTAATCCCCATACAAAATTTTGTATCTATAGATAGAGAGAGAGAGCTTGGTTAGGGCTAGTTTGATAATGTTGCATACAACTTTTAAGTTATATAATTGCTGTTAACTACTTTATAAAAATAACTAGTAACGAAGAGAATAACCTAAGCACTCCCCAAAATTTATTTTTAAGAATGCCGTCACTTTTAAAAGTTTATATATATATTTAGAAGATCTTAATGTTAAAATTGAGAATACAAATTAATGACTAAAGTTGACATAATGATGAATGAAATTTATCTGTACATACATATATTCCATATAATAATTTTGATTGTGTGTATATAGAATAATTAATCACTACATAAATAATTAATATTTATACTTATAAAAGATTACTTTGCAATAATTGTCAAACACAACAAAACTTACAACCATTTTAGCTCTCAAAGGGAATAAATTAAAGCCTTCTAAAGTGTCACTTTGATGTGATTGTAGCTTTCCATGCATGATCATACACGCGCTCACGCACACACATACACACACATATATAAATGTTTTAATATGAAATTTTAAAGTGCGAACAAATTTAAGAAAATATATAAACCGTGCGGTTTAATCGCTTTAAGTTTTAAATCTCTTAAACCCTACAGTTTTAAATTTTTCCTAAACTTTTTCCGTATTTTAAAATTTCAGACCAAAAAACTACCATATATACATGTGTGTGTGTTAATGATTTTGATTTTCCTCCTTGGTTATAAGCATTTTTTTTTCCTGTTTTGGAGTATGATGACATGAACATGTTGCCATGCCTAGATGCTCATTGATCGGACATCGGCGCCATCGATACCAAATGCAAATTTCAATCTAGAAGCTAACTACCAAATGCATAGTTCAATTGTTTTTTTTTTTTCAATAAAATTGTCGAGCTAACTGATTGCGAGGTTCATTCAGAGCCCAAAATTGGGAAGAAAAAAAAAAGCAGAGTTCAATCTAGAAGCTAACTAGTTAAACGATGTGAAACTTTATGCTTTAATATTAATAAAAATGAAGAAGTGGTGGTGATGAAAAAAGAAGAAAATAAAAAAATGGGGTAAGCTAGACAATATAAAGCATAAAACATAGGGCGTGGTGGCGTCTGATTACAACATGAGTTCCAGCGCGAGATAAACGGAAAAAGTAGCTTGGATTCCAGTAATAGAAAATCCACCATCTTCCTCTTGCCAATCTTGGGACTTCAGTGAATCTCCCTTTATTACTTTGAAGTTTGAAGTGACCTCTCTGCACTGACACCAATTAATTCCCTAACCATTGGTGGTGGAGTTCCCTTTATGCTTTGAGCCCATCCATGAAGAATCCAATAATCTTGTGAAAAAGGCATTTTCATATTTTCAGTTAGGTTAAGAAAGTGTCTTGCAGTCAACAATTTCTCCCTGCGATTTCCTAAAATGCAAAAGTCGAGTTTCCTTTATAAGTGTGTGTGAATGTTTCAATTCGCAGAAATGTTTTCCGTTTTTGCTTTAATGTCTTTAAACAGAAGAAATAATAAGACCACTTGCACTAGAAGGACCCACCTGGAGACTTCTATAAATATATACGATTCATTTTCTGACCTTAATATTGAAAAAAAAAAATCTCTTTTATTAGATTAATACTATTAATCATAGGCTTAAGAACAATTACCGAGAACCAATTCTAAGGGACCCAAGTACGTGTGGAAGATGAGAAGCTTTGCATATATGACAACCTTAATGTGATTTTACAGACTACAAGATCCTAAACCATTATTGATTTTGTCACACACACACACACACACACAAATCATAGAGAAAGAGACGCCAGTATTCTCTTTTCTTATGATGCCCCATATTTTTTTCAGGTCACTTTCCCTACTCTTTTAAAGCTTAATAACTAGCTAGCTAGCTAGCTAGATCTCAACTATATATTTGCTTCCAGTACTTTGAAACCCTATCAATATGGGACTTTGCTTAACTTTCCTTTAGTAAACTCCCAAGTATATATTCCTTGTTCTTACAATCTCTTTAGCGATTCTCTCTCTCTTTCTCTTCCTCCCTCTCTACACACATCTCAAATGGCAGCAAGAACGTTAGAACCTCTCGCTGTTGGAAGAGTCATTGGAGATGTGATTGAATCCTTCACTCCAAGCATAAAAATGTCTGTAACTTACAACGGCAAGCAAGTTTGCAATGGACATGAGCTCTTTCCTTCCGCAGTTGTTTCAAAACCTAGGGTTGAGATTCAAGGAGGCGATATGAGATCATTCTTCACACTGGTAATATTCTCCTCTTTCAACAACTATTAATGATGATTTTGTTTCAAGTTTTTGAATTGAACTTGTTTCTATCATCAACCAAAAAATGTTTTAACTTGCAGGTTATGACTGACCCCGATGTTCCTGGGCCTAGTGATCCGTATCTAAGGGAGCATCTTCATTGGTAAACTCTCACTCATAAATGTTATGTCTGATGCATGGTAATTTTGTCACTCAAATTTCACAAATGTACTCTCTCTCTCTCTCTCTATATATATATATATTAAAGATCTACATAAAAATTTAACATTTTTTTTAGAGATAAATTGAACATTGTTGCTTAGCTTGCAGATTTAACCCAATGAACAGGTACTGTTCATACCCAAATATTATGTGCTTGGAAACATATGGACCCATGTAGCTAGTTTCAGCATATCCATCATTTTGATTATTTTCATCTTTAGTTACAAAATAATTGTGCAATGTTATGTGTGATAATCTGCATGCATCCATAATGTTTGTGTCTGAAACAAGGCCTGCAGTTATTCTATAAGATCTGAGCTTGCGTTGAACAAAAAATACAAGATTGTGATTCGTGATTATCGAATAAGAAAAAATAAATAATTAAATCTTAATCTGTCATAAATGCATATGTTACAAATGATCTGTAAAAACTCAAACACTGCTAATTAGACCTGCAAGAGATCTATTTTGCAAGAGATCTGACGTGAAATTTGAAAGATATACAAAAACATATAAATAGGGAAAACTAGCTAATGGAAGGATCTGACGTGAACTATATAATTATTTTACAGGATTGTGACAGACATTCCTGGAACAACAGATGCCACATTTGGTAGGTTTAATATTTTCTCTAATCAGCTGAAAATTTTGACTGCAGAAATTAAGGAAAAAGAAAAAGAAGTACTAATCTTTTATTTATTTATTCATTTATTTATTTTTTTTGGTGCTGTTTTCTGTTTCGAATGTGAAATTAAAAAAAACATAGGAAGGGAATTGGTGAGCTACGAGATACCAAGGCCAAATATAGGGATCCATAGGTTTGTGTTTGTTTTATTCAAGCAGACACGGAGACAGACAGTGAACCCACCTTCCTCAAGAGATCATTTCAACACCAGAGCCTTTGCTGCTGGAAACGATTTGGGTCTCCCTGTTGCTGCCGTTTACTTCAATGCTCAAAGAGAAACTGCTGCCAGAAGACGCTGAAGCTAGCCAGCACCGCATCACCCTCAAAAATAAAACCCTAGCTTGCTTGTTGCTGCAATATAATGAATAAAATAAAATGAAACTAGCTAGCTGTTATTGTCTAGTAAGTATTTTGGGTGCTTTTATTTTTGTGAAAACCTGTCATTGTAATTTCGTAGGCTTCTGACGCATTCAGTGGGAGTACTGGATGGCTTGGTTTCTTTTAATTTCAACTTGGGAATCATGAGGTATACATGACAGAAATTCATTGGGAAAGATTCTCTCATATCTCAGCTTAGGATTTCTGGCTCCGTGTTTGTAAAAGAATATTTACGAGTCAAGCTAGTTATCATTTGATTTCGATTCAAACAAGATTTTGAGATCTATGCTGCGAGATTCTATTGCTCAGTTTTGTTACTTTACATAAATAGTTTACAGCACATGAGAATTACTTTCCATAACAAGGAAGAGCCAAGTGTACAATTTTGATCCCTTGTGGGACTCCCGTGACGTGTACATTCATCTACTGAAATACTGTCCTGTCTCGTCTCCACTTAATTGTGACAATTATTTCATAATTGAGAGAGAACTGAAGCTAACTTTCATAATACTTTTATGGAGACTCGAACACGAGGCCAAAGGACCATTGGATTGAAACAAAGTATTTAGTTTCTAAATAAGGAGATTGCTAATGTTTGGCCAAAGAAAAATGTTTTTGTATTATCCTACTTAAAGTTAACAAAAATGGTTATTTACACATATATAGAAATTATTTTATTCATTATTAGTTTTAATTGATTTTATTTGTAGAAGGAGAAAGTAGATGTAATACAACTGATTATTGCATGTGTAACATGTGTAATTGAATTTAATATAACTATTACTTGCATATCAATTTTTTAAAATAAATGAACACATGACATAATGTCATTTACTTGTTAAACGGTTGACATGGTAGCTCTCATGTATTTTAAAATTCCTCCTATAGAATATAAAGAAAATGATCCCATTCATAGTTTTCTGTCACCGGTAAATATGTGAAAGCCTCAAAAACAAAAATAATAATAACAAAAATAATAATAATAATTCATTTTTAGATTAGGAACGAACAACATATTATGAAACCAATAGAAACGTAAGTGGTAAAAGATAATTTCTTTATTAGAAATTTATAACGTAAAAATCTCCTTTCAATAATAACAATAATAATACTACTAATCAATAAAAGAAGTAATAATAATAGGTCTATCTAAAGTTTCAAATTTCAAGATATAAAATGCAAATTCGTAAATATATAAACAATTTTAATACACATGACATTTTTCATAATATGTAATAATAGTACTATAATATTAATCGACTTCCTTAAGTAGTCTGGCTTGAGAAAAATGTTTGTGCCCATAGTGCTTTGCCAGTTAGCAGTACTTGAAGATAATCATCATATAAATGGATAAAACATTTCTCATCAAACACGAAGCCATATGTGTCTTTATCTTTTAAAAAATGTGTATTGAAACAAAATGAAAAAAGTAATACAGGCATGCTTGTATATATTTGGAATAAGTGTAAACCGTATCTGTTAATGGACATTATTGTAATGAATTTATGCCACTGAAGTACATGGCCATTAACGTAATCATATCCAGCAATATGAGTTATTTTCATTGAAATGAAACATATAATTAAGAGACAAAGTGACTACTCAATTTGATTGATAGCAGCTGCTTCATAATTTTGTTTTCGAAATTTCCCCACTCTGTATACATTAGGAAAAGGATGTGATCATGATGTAAATTAGCACTTCAAATTTATTTTGACCAAATCAATGCAAACTGTGGTGATATGATAAATGTGTATATATATCAAATAAGGTCGATAATAAATTATGGTTCGGCTTAATATGAAGATATATAAATAAATTAACCACTATCCTTTCTGCTCCTGGGGATTGTTGTGATTTTCTTTGCGTTTGAAAATATAATAGCTATTTATGGATTCCATTTACCCATCTACTTGCAGTTGAAGCTCTTCAGTAAAATTTTTGAGACTGCAATTATATCAAATGTGAAGGCTACAAAGGAATGGAATACACCATTTACCAGAAAAAAATAATTTAAAAAAAATTACAAAAGTTAGTTAATATTTTTTTTTATAGGTCATGATTATTTTGGAGCTGCTCTAAGGTAGAGCATAAATTACAGCCATACACACAAAATGATAAATAATAAAAAATATGTTATAATTTTAATTATATAGTCATGAAGGGGTGCTCTACTTTAAAACGTTTCCAACATAGCCGAATTCTTTTTTATAAGTATAACATAATTAATAATTAAATGTTATCTCCACTTGTGACCAAATTTTTATATCAACTCAATAAATTTTACCAACTAAACTAGTTGGCCCCGCCACAATAAATAATTAACATGATGAGGCTTAACCTCATAAACATCCGCAGATGAAAGGGGAAACAGAATCATTGTCCAATAAATTAATCTTCAGGAAAAACAGAGGCTTTGGTGAAAAATATAATAATTAGAGCATGCTTACCTCCTCTCGTTCTCCGAATACAGATGATTTGTTTGTTGTCAGGTAATATTTGGCAAAGTCCCTCACTTTCTTTCCCATTCAGATGTCCATTTTTAAGTGCGTGAGTGTGTGTGAGTGTGAGTGAGTGAGTGTGTGTGTAGAGCAAAGTATTAGACCTGTTAATTGATTAAAAAAGAACACAAGAAACCTCATATAAAATAAATCTCCAAGCCGTCGATGGACAAGATCAAAACAAAACTATAAATTTGATGAATAATTGATACCCAATAAATAAAACAATGAATTAATCACGTAGCTGTATCCCCAGCAAAAGAACAATTCAAACCATAAAATGTAAGTAGATTAGTATGTCTAAAATTTAAAAAAAAAAAAGGTTAGATGATATAAAAATCTAGGTGTCGGACCCCACTCTCATCAAAGTAGTGAAAAGATGATTCTGATTTAGATTAATCTAAATATTTAATTATAGAACGTGAAAAAGAAATTGAACAAGAAAAAGGTGGAATAGCAAAGCCAATCGAAATAGCATCACAATTAACAGGTGATGTGATATTGTAAAAATTAAATTACACTTTATGCTTTCCCCATTTCCTTTTGCTAGATGATTAATTAATCCCAAAAGACCCCATGTAATTACAAGGAACCCAAAGAAACTTTCCAGGAAAGTTTTGCACAGACTCAGCAACCACGATCAGGTTAGCCATTCTCTCAGCTGCGGAAAACATATCACACGACGACGTTGAAACCATTGGAATTGCGCTGGACACATCGGATATCGGCAGCAGGCAATTAGCAAGGAGTGTGTTGCTTGTTGCGGTAACATAGTTTTCCCAGTAATATTGAGGTGGCGGTATGCTGTTCACTGCTTCAAGATTGATCTCAAACAGCTCTTCTTCTTCTTCTTCATTTTCTTCTTCTTGTTCGATGCCTGCAGCTAGCTGCAGAGCTTTGGTGGGCGATTTATTTTCCGAAGAATCTTTAATAAGATCAGAAGAAGCCATTGTGGGATTATTATGGGTTTAGGTCTCGTTAATTTGCTTGAGTGTTGAATATAAATGCCAGTCACGGTGCTTGTATGAGTGGTGGTGGGGGTAAGTAGAACGGTCTTCAACAAATCTACAACAATAATCAAATGGGATATTAGATTTAGTGGTTGCTTTTTCAAATCATTTATATTATTTTCCAGTTGCAGCTGCAATGAGATGCAATCTTAACGTACTGCTGACATAGGCTTTTTACCTCAAAGTTAAATTTATTTTACTTCTATATCTCAAATGAAGACGCATTGTGTAAGTATATTTTTATTGAAAACACTTTAAGATTCTTTCTTTCATTTTTTTTTTCACGGCTCCTAAAGTTTTCCTCCTGATAGTCACTTGAACCTCAAAATCTTCGCCATTTGTAAAACGGTAAAATTCGAATTACCCACCTACAGTGATGATTTTCAATCTAACCTTTAAAAATGCCAAAAGTTTTAACCTATTCTCTAAATATTATTACTTTTAACAGTTCACTAACATTGATTTTGAGCATAAGGATTTTTATTAATAAAATTATCTTTATCATTTAACTAAAAAAAATCAAACTTAAGGGGAATTAAAAATGATATTTCGGGAATAAATTAAAATTTTTGCACTTTTAAGAAATATATTGAAGATACCCACTCTAGGTCGGAGTAATTCGAAATTTACTCTTTTAAAATATAAACTCTCTTTTATGGAATTTCTTCAGTTTTGAATGGAAACAAGGACTTTATAATAAATTAATTTTTGTTACATGAGAGTACATTACTATCGTTATCTTCGTCTTATCTCCCGTTATAAAGAAAACAAAATGTTGATCTCATCTCTAGAACTTAAATTAAAAGATAAACAACATTTTTTTTTTCTCATTTCATTTGTATGCGTAGGTGGAATTGAAGTCATAACCATAAAAAATGTAATGCAAGCAGCACTGTCTAAAGTTAGAAACTTGTTAATAACAGAAAAGCAAAGGGAACTTACTTTATTATTTTCAGTCCAGATTAGGAAACGCTCAAAAGATTATTTGGTTAAGGAATTGTTGATACACATTCACCAAAACCTTGAAATAGAAGTCAGCGGAAGTAGACCTAACCACTTCAACAAAACAAAATATTTTGACACTTTCTTTTGCTACAAAAATCAAGTTTAGCCAGCAACAAACATTATAAGCACAAAAAGTTCTCAATTTGATCAATGATTTTTCATTATGATATATGAGTAAACTTTCCAAATGATAGGTCAATGTAACACAAATCTCTCTCCCATTCAAGACAGCGATCTAAAATGCATATTTTTTATTTTCCTATGACGGAACACTATATACATATACATACATACATATGTGTATACATACGTGTATATATACGCGTGTATATATATATATATATATATATATATATATATATATATATATAATCATTCTCAGATGCAAGTGCCCTTATTTTTTTTAATGTTGACACATTTTTAAGTCGTACGGTTTAATAAACTTATTTTTTAAGAAATTATAAAACCGCATGGTTTAATAGTATTAAAAACTAACTCTCTTAAACTACATATTTAAAAGCGTGTCCACATGAAAAAAAAAAAAAAAAAGACGCCCACACTAGAGAAAGACTATATATATATAGAGGAGGGAGGGAGGGAGAGAGATTGAGAGAGAGAGTAGCTTTTTGGTATGGGACTTCAAAGTCTAAGAAAACTAAAATGCATATTTTTTATTTTCCTATGACTGAACACTATATATATATATAATCATTCTCAGATGTAAGTGCCCTTATTTTTTTAATGTTGACACATTTTTAAGTCGTTCAGTTTAATAGACTTATTTTTTAAGAAACTATAAAACCGCATGGTTTAATAGTATTAAAAACTGATTCTCTTAAACTACATATTTAAAAGCTTGTCCACATGAAGAAAAAAAAAAAAAAAAAAGACGCCCGCACTAGAGAAAGACTATATATATATAAAGGAGGGAGGGAGGGAGGGAGAGAGATTGAGAGAGAGAGTAGCTTTTTGGTATGGGACTTCAAAGTCTGAGAAAACTAAAATGCATATGTTTTATTTTCCTATGACTGAACACTATATATATATAATCATTCTCAGATGCAAGTGCCCTTATTTTTTTAATGTTCACACATTTTTAAGTACGGTTTAATAGACTTATTTTTTAAGAAACTATAAAACTGCATGGTTTAATAGTATTAAAAATTAACTCTCTTAAACTACATATTTAAAAGCGTGTCCACATGAAGAAAAAAAAAATAAAAAGACGCCCGCACTAGAGAAAGACTATATATATATAGAGGAGGGAGGGAGGGAGGGAGAGAGATTGAGAGAGAGAGTAGCTTTTTGGTATGAGACTTCAAAGTCCGAGAAAGTCCAAGAAAACTTTAAAACCATGGGATTTAATAGCATTATGAAATTAAGCCAGTTTTAAAGCTTTACTGGACTTTCCTGTACCTTAAAATCTTGGATTGGAAGATGACAAATATCAGCCCCTGCAGTCTACACTGCATAATCTATACTACACAAGGTGATCCTAAATACATTTCTAAAGACGTCAAAAGAAATTCTGCCTTTAAGAAGCCACGGCTTCCTAATCAACCTAAATTTGAAAAAAAAATCCTAAATAAATTCATAGAGAAGAGAAGACAAAAGATGGATTCTCCCTCAATATTGTCAACAAATCTGTGAAAACTCTCCCTTAATGAAGCAAAATAACTAAATTTCTGCAGGTCCAACAAAGGTTGAACATTAATCAGAATAAAGAGCTTCACTAATCTGTCTATCATCTTTCTCCAGCGACTAAAATGTGCTTCATTATTCCGATGCTGCAAACTCCAATCGAACAAACTCATCCCAGCCTAGTAGACCAGAAATACCTAAAAAATTAGTTCTAAAAAATAGTACTGAAGTGAAATCACAAGCCTAATAGCAAGCAACAATTGTGGGGAAACAGGAAACAGGGACGATAATCAAGCACAACAAATTTCAGTCACCCTATAGCAACAAAATACTCCAATAACTTAGCAATGGGAACACCCTCCCTTAAGATTGTAATGGTGCAAACTAAAGATTACTTTCAAAACCTCACAAGTTTTCGACAAATGATACAAAAGCAAACTCACATGTAGAAGACTTTGCCCTGATCCATGCACCAAATGTCAATAAACAAATGACAAAAGTTCAGAAAGAATAAATCAACTATACAACAAATAGTC
This sequence comes from Murraya paniculata, assembly GCA_030449075.1. Lineage (NCBI taxonomy): Eukaryota > Viridiplantae > Streptophyta > Magnoliopsida > Sapindales > Rutaceae > Murraya > Murraya paniculata. The sequence goes on along the minus strand of JAEVFN010000020.1, from coordinate 58,905 downwards.
ACACTATGCTATGATCCTGATGTAGCAAAAGAGACAATTCATGGATCATGCAGAACATCATGCAACTTGCAGGGAAACAAATATTGCTTCTGTAATAGAACATAATAGAAATCAGTGAAATTGGTAATTATGAAAAGAAAATATGTTCGGAAAATTAAAAGAACATAAAAAAGATGATGAATTCAAGTCCTTTGTCAAATAAAAGTAAGTTTCACAATTTGGTCCGAAATTAACTATTTCAGAGCCATTGTGATGCTTCATAATATTCTCTAACATATAATAAATTAGCAGAAGCAACAATGTCTATATAATCTAGGCTATAACTTCAAGAGATTGAAATAACATAAAGATATCCAGCTAATCTAGAGGCAAAGCCGCTTAAAGCCCATGGGGGACAAAGTAGGATAGAAAATAAGAGCGAACTGAGCTTACACCCATAAACTACTAACAGATGAAGAGGCAAATTATCAGACAAACCAACCTGAAATGAAAGGAAAAGATAGTTCTATTACCAACACAGATTGGTCGCTTCACACAATCATGTTAACAACAATTGAGAGAATATCTTGTCCAGGTTCAACAGAAAACAAGTCAGCGCACTGGGGTGGGTAGCTACTGGTTTTTGGTTTAGGGAACTGATGTGCTGGTTTATTTTACTCTCAAACCAAACCAATAAAATTGAAAACATGAACTGAATCTAAGCCAAAAGGCAACAGGAAAAGTTTCTAGAATAAGTCAATGCAGCATTTGCATGAGATATTCACCCAGTGAAGCTAAAATCCGAATCAATCTTGAAGTCAAGTTTAGCATTTATTTTGTTAATATTCAGATGATCAAAATTTGGCATCCAGAATCAAAACTTGTAACCCCATAAGAAAATTCATATGCATCCCATAAGTGATTTTGTTTGAGCTTAACACATTCAATTCAATACTGTGCAGAGATAAAAACATGTCTTTTCATCTAATCATATCGAGATAGATTCATTCACAGCTATTAAAACACTGCATTAATCTAAACTCACATCACCAATCCCCTATCTTCAATACAAAATTCCAATCCATCCAATGCCAATCAATAACTCACTCGCTCGCCACGTTGCAGTCTAGTCAAAATATAACAAGAAGTGAAAACAGTGTGTAAATCAAGAAACAAGCATACGCAATCAACCCGCGATGTTCCTCTCCTCCATCAGCCAACGAAACCATCAGATTCGTGGAAGCCCTCGCCGCCCACAGCACAAACACCGCGGACACGGAAAACCGAATCGCCCCGCCCTGAGGCAAGAACAGAGAAGATGCCGCAAGGATCACAACCGGTAGCATACAGTAACCAACCACGCTGGTACACGTGTGCAAGTCAAGATTCCCATTGCGTCCCGCCAGCATGTTAAAAACAACATACAAAAAGATCGACGAGACCACGATCCAACCAAGAATCACGCCGAATTGAAGCTTGCCAGCGAGGAGTTGAAAGAGTCCGAATGAAAGGTATAGTACAATCGGGCCGGATAGATCCGAATCTTTGTGAACCGTCGGATTTACACGAAACGGATTTAAAATTGACTTTGTCTTTTTCCAGATTTGGTCTGGATGGATACCGAGCTCGTCAAGTAGAGGCTCCTCGTCGTCGAATGATGCGGACCCACCGGCTGACGTGGAAGTGGAAATTGGACCACCGTAGGATGCCGGAGCTGCGGAACCGATATCGAAGGACATGAAGGGGATCGCGGAGCTCGCTGGGCGGTTGGGCTGAAACGGCGCCGTTGGGACTCTGCGCTGGTTAATGTTGCTGGCGGTGGTAGGATTGCCACCCGAAGGGAAGATTACTGGTGGGACAGAAAATTCCTTCGTCATCGTCACCTGAAATCCTTTTGGGAATTCAAATTAGGGTTTGGTTAATTGAATGAATTTCTTCCTTCGCCTGGGGTTTTCTTTTGTTTTAGAAGAGATCGCCAGATCACGAGTTAAGAAGATGGATTGCGCGATGGGCGTTTTTACGGCGAGTGAATCTGATTCTTTTTGGAGTCTGTGAAGGGTAATTTGGACCTTTCGTGTGAAATTTTCGGCACCAGTTGGCACGAGTTTTGGCTTTTAACCGAGCGAGCACGACAGAGTGACGTTTTCCGCGTTTCGAAATTACGTTACGACCTGTCTACAATAGATACGTTTCCACTTTTATCCTGCCTTATTTCATTAAAACTGCATAATTTTCACGTTAAGTGCGCCGATAAATTCACAGGTTATTACTACATTTTAAAATTACAAGCCCCCTACCGCTGTTCTCGTCGAGAAAAATACGATTGTACCTATTTTGCTTAACACTTCCAATTTTCTATTTTTATTTTCCCTTATCTGTATAAACTTGTTTAATTGGTGTATTCCCTGCGTGGTACCCTCGCCGGATCACTAACAGTACATAACTTATCGCAAAATTTAACGCACATTTATTTGCCAAACTGTGTTAAATTAAAATATAATAAAATTTGTACGTTTGAAGATAATTTATTACATCATCTTTATTCAGGATCACGAACTTTAAAAATGAAGATATAAAACTAATTAGGTACTACATCCATGTGGAGACTAGATCAATGTGTATATATTTGCAACATCATTTCAGAGTAAGCACTGACGTTGAGTGTGGAATTATACATGTGGTGTGTTTCTATATAGTCTTTATAAGGTATCAATTATGTTGATATTTTACGTATAGAGTAAAAATGTAGAATATTTTTGTTCTATTTTTATTATAAGTATAATTAAAAATTAAAAATTATAGATAAAAATTCAATGATAAAATAAAAAAAAGCGTCATAGTCTTCACTTCAAATAACATCATTTTTCAAAATATTTAATTGAGATTTTCAGTATTCTTTAACTGAATTGGATGGGGAACTCTTTACCCTACTTACCGTTTAAATTATTACAAACTTGAATGTTAAATAATTAGTATCTACTACCCACGAAATTTTTAAGTAAATTTGAAAGTTTTAATTTTAGATTATTTTTTTATAAATAAATTATTTTTAAATTACACATTTTATTTTCTAATTTTTCAATTTAATCCTCATCTTTAAAAGAAGACAAAAAATAAAAAATAAAAATCATCGACATATCCTTGTTTTTTCCTCTTGTCTTTGGAAAGGAAATAATGGTACTTAAAATTTTTAAAACTTGGTCTCTTATTAAAATATCGTTGAAAATCAGGGATCGGATGGATAATATCCCAAATTTCATTTTTTATATTTCGTAAGCGACTCGCATCTGATCGTGCGCTTTGCTGGACCGGAAAAGCGGCTGGACCGAACCTGGAACAAAATCAATCCTCCTTCCTAAGCAAGAATTGAAGAAGATACCCAGATTCGAGCACAAACAGCCACAAAAGCATCGAAATTACAAAAGCACTTTCGGCCTTCCTTAGAAAACCCAACCAGCCTGGCCTTGGCATCCAACTTCAACACAAAGGCAGCCCAATCATCTCCATTGCCCTTCCCCGCAGTGCCTTGGGTTTGTTTGCAGAAGCTGACGCCAAACATGGAACAAGAAACAGAAGCTTATGTTTCGAAAGCTGCGGCAGCGATAGCCTGCCTATTAATGACGTTGTTATACGTTGGCATTCTCTATGCTCCCACTCTGATCCTGCGGCTCCCACCTCCTTCTTCTCTCAAGCATTATCTGATCCGACGGTTCATATGCGCTGCCATTTCTTCTTTCATCTCGCTTATCTTCTCTGCTCTCATCCTCCCCGTAAGTTTTTCTCTGAAATTTGTTCGCACAGTTCTTGTTATTATGACCGACTGGATATTGAGTTGCAAAGAAGGAGCGTGTGATCAGCAGTGGCACTTTTGTAATTTTTAGTTTTCAAAATTAATTTAGCCTATTAGTTACATTCTGTGCTGTCTTTACATTAGCTATCAATTTGAACCCCCAAGGAAAAAAATGTAGCTTGTCTCAGGGTGTATTCGTGAGTTCTTGGCTTTCAAATAACTAGAAGCAATTTTGCTGTTTTTTTTTTTTTTTACATGTTTGTTTGGGCGAATTGTGGCATTTGGAGAATCATCTGAGAGGTGCTTCTTTTGAAATTCAGAACAGCTCTTCAAGAAGATAGGTGCTTATTAAGAATGGGCTTCTGGGACTAAAGTTCTTTTTTCTCAAAAGTGCTTTCTACAGAAGTACTCCAAGATGTGACTCTTTGAGATTAGCTTTAAGTTCAGAATGCCATTTCTGTTTTGGGGACATCTTTCATCAGTTTGGCATCATTTTTCAGTGTGATGCTTCAAATGTGGTTATTTTTCTTTAAAAGCGAAAGCAATAAATCTCTGTTAATTGTGCTCTAATATGCTTGTTATCTGCAGCCTTTTATTTTTCACCTTTTTCCTTCCTTGTTGTCTGAAGCTGACCAGTTTCAAAATATTTTGTAATAGATACGAAGCTGGGAGACATCAAGTATATTAGGTGTTTATGGCATTCGAGCAGACCATATGGTGAGTGAGAAAAGTTTGATTGATATTTGATAACGTAAACTCTCTTCTTTTAACCATTGTAAAGTGAGTATTGGGTGTAAGGAAGGATCCATTTGTTTGCCTATGGTATTTATTCTTTTAATACTCTTGTATGGTCTGCAGATTGGAAAAGGGTGACTGATTGCTAAATTTGCATGCTGAAATGCAATTTTATTTATGAAACAGTGGCAAGCTGTCGTCTTTCCGCTTTTCCTGACGTCTTTAATGTATGCTGGAAGCATAGTCCTGAAGTCCTTGTTATTGTTGAATTCGTGGACAACGAATATGAATAATAGTGGAGGACTTTCTTTAGGCTGTATCAAAATTGTGCTATGGTCACTCCGTGCTCAGATGTTTGCTGTTGCATCCAATATTCTGGCATGGCGTAATTTTGTTGTGGTGAGTTTGTTTTCCATTTCTATATTTTGATCTTTTGGTTGATTGTAAATAATCTTAATATTTGTCCTAAAGGTGTGTTACCTGATACCTGTGATTTACCAAAGAAATGGTCAAGTCATATCTATATGTATATATATATTTACAAGGATTAATGTAAGTTTTGGTGAATCTTTTATTCGATGTGTTTATCTTATTCTTTTTGGACAATGAAAATATTGTACATTGGATAGGAATAGATGAGAGTCCTGTGTACTGCCTGTAATTGGTTTCATCATAGAGGATTCATTAATTTACTAGTTCCATTCGCCATTGATGCTCTTTGATCAATTGTAATAATATTCATTGAATGGGGAAATTCAAATAAGTTCCCCTTTCAACTCTTGACAGTACTTTATTGAACAGGCACCATTGACGGAGGAGTTGGTGTTCAGAGCATGTATGATACCGCTACTTCTATGTGGAGGATTCAAGATAAATACTGTCATTTTTCTCTGCCCTGTTTTCTTTAGCTTGGGTAAGTTGTTTACTTTTTGAAGATACTAAAATTCTTGTTTGATCTGTCTGTATCTTGAGTAACATTCATTTACCCTATGCTTTTACAAAGCCCTTCCAACTTGTTGAATGGGTAAATATTTCACTCTTTTAATTTATTGTATGAAATTATGTTATAAAAGTGCAATTAAAAGCCCTTGCAGATCACACGAGGGGGATTTAATAAATGACTATTACTTTAGTGGATAAGTTGGTAGAAATATCTAACTAGATAGGCTAAATTATTACATGATTTAAATGGATTGCCGTGTTGGTACCATCTTAGCTCATTACTTGAATTTAGCGAATGATGACTGCTACAATGATAGTAGCATTTTGTCGCTTATCTTTTCCTCAATGTCACCTGTAGTCCATACTTTCTGCATTTCTTGTTTCAGCTTCTGTTACACATATTTAGTAATATACCTACCTTTTATGTACCAATGTTTTGTTTGAGGTGACTTGTTCTCTGACCAGTCTCTGTGCATAATCCTTACTTTGCAGCTCATTTGAACCATTTAATGGAGATCTACAGCACTCAAAACTTTAGCCTGCTAAAAGCCTCTATGATTGTGGGTATGTACTAATTTTTACTCTTTGCTCCCGATGATTTTGGTTTCTGTAATTCTATCCAGTAGAGTAGGCTGCTTGATATTCTTCCTTTTTCTGTTTTGTTAATCATAATCAAACATCTTGTGAATATATGTCAGGTCTTCAGCTTGGTTACACCGTGGTCTTTGGCTGGTATGCTTCTTTTTTGTTCATTCGAACAGGTGAGTTATTGTTTATGAGTAAGTCTGGTGACCATTTATTTGTAGCGTTTTGTCATTGATTCCCAATTTTGAGGATGTTTTGGGTAGACATGCATATTTATTCTGTTGTCAATGCATTTTCTAATTAGCAATAATTAATTTTGTTTAGCTGCATCTTTAAATCATGTAGTAACTGTGTCAAAAATTAACTGACTGATATACATTGTTGCTATCGTAGGCAACAAGGTCACTGATACTTTTAGCTATTTTTGAGATTTAGAATTTAGATTATTCTTTTATATCAGGTTGCTTAATTTAACTTTGCCTTGCTAACTCCTAACACAGTCACATACTGTATTTATTTATTTACTTATTTTTGCAGGACATCTTGCTGCACCATTAATTGCTCATATATTTTGCAATTATATGGGATTGCCTGTGCTATTTGCACGGAATAGAGGTACGAGTAATCCTAATGAACCATATTTCTTGATGATTCTATATAATATTGTGCATCACGTTCGATGTAGGATGTGTTAAACTTTATAAATCTTAGTTTAGTTAGTTATTATTTATGGTTCTTGGTTTTCTGATAATTGCATTCTGTTGTGCTTTGTTAAATTTCTGACCAAGATCGAAATAAGTTTCTTAAGGTTGTGGTCATGGTCTTTGTCTGCAATTTTATATCTCGGGGATGCTGTAGTATTTTCATGCAGTTTCTTGGGCTTTGCAGTACTGCTAGTGGTACTTGGTTTTCGTATTATCATTTGTCTGTCTGGGATTAGAAGGCCAATTGTAACATATTAAGTCACACATGGTTGTATCTCGCTCTATGCCATCTTTTCTGTCAAACCTCAGACTAACCTTATTAATTTTCCCCCTTTTTCAGGATTAGTGAGTGTAGCATTCGTAGCTGGAATGGTGGCTTTCTTGTGGCTTCTTTTTGCAGTCACACGGCCTGATTTGTATAACGACAGAACAAACAATTGCAGATGTTGGCATGGATATTGTTCATGGAACTAAACTTTCGGGAAATGGACTTTGATTTACATTCATCTGATTTAGTAGTAAAGGGAAATGAAAAAAAACAATGATAACACTTCGCAACATACTTTCAAAATTATGCCTCTTGTACAGTTTATATTTTCTAAAGCCTACACCATTTGCCTCCGATTACTATTGCTAACAACATTGGTCTTCATCGAGTGGTATGATAGACCTGGATTCGACTTTCAAATAAATTCACAATGTTCATATTGAAGACATAACTTGTGTGTACAAAAACATAGAATTTTCAGGACCATTCTGCATTCCTTCCAATCCAACTAATGAGACAGAGATAGGGAACGCAGCCATTCATACCCCATCCAAAGTGAAGTGCTAATGTTGGTATACATACACTGAAGTGCGTACATTTATGTAGTGATTTTAAAACTTTTTAAATATGTTGTAGAATATCTACCCCCAAAGTCGTTGTAGTATAGTGGTGAGTATTCCCGCCTGTCACGCGGGCGACCCGGGTTCGATCCCCGGCAACGGCGGTATTTTTTCTTTCTGGAACTTGAAAAGTCCAAAATCCGCAGTTGAAAACCCGCTATTTCAACCTTTCTAAATCTGAACTTTCCCTCCTTTTTTTCATTTTTATTTTATTTTATTCTCAGCATCCAAACAGAAAAATGAATTCTCGAACGTGACTGCAAATTCGCTTTGAATCTCAAATCTCAAAACAATATTGGAAATGCTCCCCTTTATATAAGGTGATTTTATTAACTCAAATCTCCTTTCAATTGACATTCCATGCGGGTCATATTATGAATTAAAATTATCTTTGGATATGCGTTCAGCGTTCTGTTTCTTTTTAACCTGAGTCCTTTGTTCATCAAACTATCATTATTCTTTTTACCTTGCTTCATTTTAGTATCTATTACTTAATTGATTGGATTCGAACTTTTTGGATTCTTTTCACTGATACGGAAAATTTTCGCCATAAGTAGGAATTGCACGGTGACTTGCTAATTAAAAATTAATATTACTGATTTTAATTTGTTACAACTATTCACAACTTCATGAGGTTATGCAACCTTTAATATTAATATATATCTACTTGATGGTGAACACTTGAAAGTGTGTAATGTTGAAGCTTCAGTACAATGTCTCAACATGATCAAGGAGGTCATTTGAATTTGAATTTAGTTTCCCTAATACCTATGAAACCACTTCATAGCTTGATTTCATTTTATAAGCAATTCTAGCTACAGTATGTTTATCAATTCACTGAATGCCAGTTGATGCATTGTCACCATGCTTCACAGCATATGTAATTCAGGATCAATGGTTACAAGTAATGCCAGAAGCAGAACAGCCCAATGGTCGCATCTTTCTGTCCGGGGGGTCAGCATTCACAGCCCAGGTACCAATTTGGGCTTGCTTCTATTAATTAATATATGATTTTATGATCTTATCCATGGGAAACTTGCGGAACGTTGTAATGGTAAATGCTGATTCTATTTTGATTGTCTTGGAAGTTTAGTTGAAAGTGTCCTTTACAGATTGCTAATTGTTTAACTTACAAGATGTCAATGAATGATCTTACTATCACGTACAAACATATGATTTTCACTCATTGCTTTCCTCCCTTAGAAACTTGGAGAGTATTTGACCCTTTACCGTCTAATTATGAATTCTTGTAAGCATAAACATTGTTCTTAGAATCTTGAAGTTGTAACAAAAACCAATATGCAGTCTTCTTTCGATTAGAATTATGGCAAGCTGCAGATTCTAAGTCACCTACTACAGTAGTACAATGTTGTGGTAAAATAAGTTTTTAAACTGACCATATCTTATGCAGTGGCTTTGCTACCTACTTCCTAGCTATTTCTCTCTTTCATTCTTTTTTCGTTTTCAAAATTTTCTTCTTTTGTTTGGTTATGGGAGTCTGGTTTCTCTTGTCAGCTAATCCTTTACTAGTTCTTCGACGGAGATTTTGTTAATGATATAGCTTGATCCTTTCAGCTTTCTCATTGACTTGCTGAGTTGGTTTCTTAGCTCCAATGAGTAGATTTGGACTTGGTGGCCACATCAGAGGTCAGTCAAGTTTGAGTCTGTAAGAGGCCTTAGGGTCTCTTAGATACATCTGAGTTTGATAAGACATTATTTATTTATATTATCTCATCTCATACGGTTTTGCCTTTATAGTCAACTAAGCTTATGCCATGACAATATGAGATGAAGGCATGAGGCTATGTCATGTCTTTGATCTTGACATTGTGACTTACTTTTTCCAAACTTAAATCAATCCTTATTGACTTTCTGGTTTGAGTCTGATGACGTTGCCATTGATTAGATCCTCCCATCACTCTCTTCACACAGAATCTTATAAATTATAGTGTCATGTTTTTGTATTCCCCTTACGGGTACTTCTCCGTTTACAGCCTTTACAAGTTTTTTAAATTATCGTTCTCCTTATTTTTTTTCTAAGTTCTCTTTATTTTTTTCCTAACTTAGTCCAAAGTTGAAAAGGTTTGACTGTTGGGCCCTGCGCCCAAGTCATGCCAATTAGCATTTGTTTATCTGCACATTGATAAATACTTCTACACAGGCCCTGTATGGAGGGTTTGCCATTTGATAAGTGAACTTATGGTCTTGCCACTGTCCTCTTATGTGTCACTCAGTACAATTGAAGGAAAACAATCGCGAAACAAATGTGAATGCTTACATCAAATGATTGTATGTTTAGTTTCCCACTTACTCTGGTTAAGTCTAAACATTCTCTCATGCATTAATTTGAGCGAGTGTAGTAGAGCAATAGATTGTTTAATATTCAACTTTCTTTTTTACATAAATCTGAAAATATATTAAATTTAAAAAAACAATTACAAAACCATTTTGAACAAGAGATTAAGTAATAAAAAAAATACAGAGTAACTTTTAGTTATTTGCATATAGTCATTGGTAGACAACCATTAATATTCGACTATGATTTAGTGTTTCATTCAGTTTTCATTTTCCCTTTTGAACTTAGCATTTCATTGAACTTAGACTTTTGATTGATTGTATTTGTGTCATGTGTGTTGTCCTATTCCAAGCATAGACAGATTGCATGTTATTGTCTTAGAGCAGCTTGTGATAACTATAAAGTGGTTGAAATAATGAATCCAAGGGAAATTTATTAACCATTAGATATTGAGAGAGAAGGAATGAGAGAGAGATACGAAACTGTAGATAACAATATCATATTTCTTTCTAACAGATAGCCTGATACATCTTTGTAGTTCAGAATTTTATATCTTAACCCCCTCCCCAAGAAAAGAAGATATGCTAAAGACGAAAATAGAAGCAAAAGGAACCCTGATAGAAAGGTACTACAACTGTCCCTATATAACTGAAACTAGAACGACTACTGTTTAACTATAGTTTTACACAAAAAGGAGCAATAGTGACTGTAGCTGGGGCCACGATAAAGGACGCATTTGGTGGGGTCACGATATATCTATTTCATAGGAGGGAGTCAGGGTTTGGGTTTGCTAGAATTGGAAGGATTTGTGTTGGAGCTGGAGCAGAGGTTGAGGTCAGGAATATCGTTTGGAGCATTGGCTTTTGAGTTTGCCTTAGCAAGTTTCTGTTTCAGTTCAGATAGAAGTGCTTGATTCTCCTGGTTAAGCAGCTGTGCTTTCTTCCTCAGCCTCTCATTCTCCTTCATTATGTAGCAGTTCTGTAGGTACAGCTTCGAGTTCAGCCTTTCCATGACTACGGAAAATAAAAAGAAAAAGCACTTTTCAAACTTCCTGTAGTGTGTGCCCCTGAAAACAAAACACCAGCATCAGCAAAAAGTATTCTAAGGTCATAGGTATTATTCTTTATTGTCATACATATTATTCTACATTATTCTACAGCAGAAGAAGACAATTTGGGTATACTATTTTCAAATCAATACTGAAACGAAAAAAAATCTAGATATCTTTTTCCTTTACATGAATATTTCCAACTATAACATAATTAAATATACAACAAACAAGTGAAGGATATTCAAAACATTGCTAAATATGGTAAGGTTTGAAAAAGAAAAAAAAAACTTGTAGGAAAAGAAAAAGCTTAAAAATCTTTAAAAGATTGAATTAGTAACAAGTTAAAAATGTTTACCCAACCAGTGAAACAAATTGAAGAGACGACTCAGAAGACAGAGTTAAACCGATCAGTATTAAAATGTTCGGAGGTTTCTCATCGAATTAACCACTTTACTAGAGGTAATTGTAACAACCGTTGTAAGAAAAGTAAATATTTCGGAGGAAAACAGGGCAAGAGACGACTAAAGAATGACTTGATAGATTTGGACCACAGAAGCTATAAATAGAGGATATGTGATTGTCTGTGAAATTAAGGGAGAAGAAGTGTAGTTGGAATAAATGGTCGTCCAAATTTGTACTCATGAAAAATGGTCTCTTTCGGTTGCCCATACATGGAAGAAAAGGATAAAGGATCATTAAAAACGGGAGCAAGGGCAGAGTGAACTTGTGTTGTGCGTGTCTCAGTTCACATATGCGTATGTGACTGTGTTATCTCTGTAAGTAGATATGACTCTTGCCTTTTATATTTATGTAAAAGAATGTACCATTCCATCCTCTTAAACAAAAAGAGAAATGTGCCGAAAGTTGTTATAAAACAGAAGAAACAAGAGAAAGACAAAGACACCATGAATAAAAAGCAAAGAAGATCAAATGTTGGAGAATCCAAGAGAAGAAGAAAACATTTCAAATAAAAAGAAAAAAAGAAAAGAAAAGAAAAGACATTCCCTCCTCAATAAGAGGTAACAAGACAAAAAGTACAGAAACCCCAAGTCCCAACACTGTGAACCTCCTCTTCTTGTTTGTTATAATCTAACCAAAAATAAAAAAATATAACCATGTTGTTGACCATGTCTACAGCCTTGTTAGTGAAAGAAAACAGAGAAAAGAGGAGGAGGAGAAGAAGAAGAAGAAGAATAAGAGGTGGGGGCCTCTTTGTTTCTTTATGCTTTCAAAAAAGATCACCTTTTAGAAGGTGGGTTGGTTGGTTAGAGAGCTTTGGGTGGCCGAGGAAGCTTTTCTATGTCTCTGGTTTCTAACAACTAGTAGCAGCAGTTAAAAGAGAAAAAGACTAATTGTGTTGTGAAGCGAGGGACAAAGCGAACAAAGAGAGGCCTCGTAATATATAGAGCAAAATCTAAAGACAGAGAAGGCAAAATGCAAAAGGGCAAGAAAGAAGGGGAAAAAAAATAGAGAGAGAGAGTGAGAGACACACACACACTGCCTTCTCTCATCTGACACAACAATCATGCATGTGTAAGCATGGAAGGCGGCCGGTTAAGGGCAAGGATTTAATGTTTTGGTTTTGTATGATGATGGGTATGGCGTCATACGAATGATGATGGTCAGGGGTAGTTTTGTCATAAAGTAATAATTATGGGTATACGAGGGACAATTATGTGATTCTATTTTTTTGGTGGCTATAGGGGCTTGCAAAGAGATAAAAAAAAATGATGATGGTGAGTTAGGCAGTCCCCAAGATTCGCAATGATGGTTTGGATTGGGTTCGAACCATCATCACAGCACCACACCCCCTCTCCCTCTCCCTCCTCTTCACTTCTTTCTTCATCATCAATTCTCTTTTGTTTTGCTTTTATTTCTATTTCTATTTCTTTGCTTTCTTTGATTTTTTTTTTCTTGGTTTGGCAACTGTTGGTAATAATCATTCTTTTGCCGTAATGCAATGTTTCTTTGTTGAAACTTCAAAACGGCGGTTTTGTGCATTGAGAGACTAAAACTGAAAAATTGCTCCACCACTTGTTCCGGACTTTATGGTTCACATGTATTGTTTTCACAAATTATACCTACATTCGTAGGTTGCTATCCACGGTTATTTCTACACGCAGGATTCAATTTGGAATTGTGTTAAGTTTTCTAGGCGCTCCTTGAATTCGAAGTATGATTACTAGGATATAATGTTACCATAAACTTGTTTAATAATGTGATTGCAGGGAAAAGCTTGGTGAATTTTGAATCTAGTACCTTCTAACAAAAGTGTTTAAATTCTATTAATTAAAAAAAATTAATCGACCTTTCTTGATTATTGATCTAATTTATTTTGTTAAATTTAAAGAAAAATCTTCTATGATATCTCAATATTTCGAAGAGATTTATGATGATTAGTGAAATTTACAAGTGAAAAAAAGAAACATATTAAATTTCATATGAGTAAAGTTGTATACTTATATAAAAGATTAGAGTGGTTTATTCAATTGACATAATACCTAATTATAAGGTTATACATTGGGCTCATAGAATATAATAAAAATGACAAATATTGCCCCTATGGTTCTTCACTGTGTTGCACCATTGATTATGTTCGTTTTACGTTATTACAATCATCATTATAATATGTGGGTAGGATCATAAGTGAAAGCAATTTTTTTTTTTTTTTTTTGCTAAATTTAGTGTGATTTTGAAAATGATAATAGTAAGAATGGGTTGGAGAAGAGTTGGGCCAGCCTCATGGGTTATGAGTGCCTTAGCGTGAAACAACATACCTGACAGGTGGTATTTTGGATGAGTCCATGGGCAAAATTGTCAAAAATGAAACTCCCATTGAGTCTTTGCCCTCGTGGAGCTCGTTCATTTAGCCATCAATCCCACTATTCGTACGCGTATGTAATTATTAAAACCTTCCAATTCCATTGGCTGTTTGCTTATGATTTTACTTTTTTGCCATTAACGGTCCCTTGCTTCTCTTATTTTCGAGTTTGAACATTCTTCTGGCCCCCCTGATTTTGAGGACAACAAAAGTGTTAGGGTTTTGATTATGGAGTAAAACTACGATACAACTATTCTAACCTTACAATTGGTGAAACTTCTTGTTCCACTTCCGAAATTAAAACATATATAGCTATAAATTCAGTGAGAGTGACTTTTTAATAAGGGATCTCGCATTTTAATTAAAGTTCGAAATCCCTTATTAAATAATTACTCGTTTAATGAACCGTAACATTACAATACTTATATTACATATTGGCTGTTAATTATGATAAGTGTCATAAATTAAACTTAAAAGTGTGACAGAGTTAGTATATAACATCAAATATGTGTGTGTATATATTATTGCCAAATATCATAATATACAGTAAATTTTTTCTCTATTTGTCATTACTAATATTTATCTGTAGTTTGAAAAATGCATGGGACAATATGTTATACAGTGAAGGGACAAGGAGGAACAAGCAGGATGGCTTGTCTGCATTGTAATGGTCCTTTAGCCAAACACAGGAGATTGGGACATTAGATTGCATTTTCATTTTAAAATTATTTCTCTTATGTTTGTAGGTTTAAAAAAAAAAAAAAACAACAACAAAGAGAGAGACAGATATTTTATTTCATGCACGTGGACATGTATGATTTCCTTGCTTCATTTTATTGTACTTATTTTTCACTAGTCAAGCGTAATTTGTTTTTTGTTTTCTATTTTCCTTAGAGGGCACGTGGGAAAGATTCATTTCTTTAAGTTGACCTTAAGCCTTTGACATTTAAGTTGAAAGAAAACAAAGGTAAGTGAGTCACTTACTTAATAATTTATTTTGAGAATATACAACATGTATTTATTATAAAAAAAATATTTAAAAATAATAAAAAGTATAAGAAAAATATTTTATTATAATTTTTTGTTCATGCTGAAACATTATTTTTTATTTTTAATTCTTATTTTTTATTTTCATTTTCATTTATATGGTTTATTTAATTTAGAATAAATATGAATAAAAATGTATTGGAAAATAAAGGTAACACTATAAAATTATGTGGCCATGGAGGTTATTAGTTGTTATGAAAACAGTGAAGTAACTAGTATATATTGATTACGGAAAACTGACAATCTCCCTTTGAATAATTAATAAAATTCAGAAAATTAATAAAATCATGTTCCACTTTCTTGAGTGATTAGTAAGACATATTTTCATTATTTTTAGTCCCAAATATCATTTGGGATAATTTTTATTTTAGATAAAAAAAAATTAGAATGTGTAACACTACTCAATTTTTAAAGATTTGGTGTGGCTAATACATTTATATATGGTAAAAATTAAAAAATTCATTCTTATCCGGTAATAATTAATTATAATCTTGCATTTGATTTAACACAAGTTCGTCAAATTGTGCAAAAACATATATATTATATCTTTACGAAATGTGAAATTAAGTTTCAATCGTATACGAATTTTAATAAAAAAAAAAAGTCTTGTACGAGATGTAGGTCTCTTTAAACTATTCAATAAAAATTGTGATACAACATTTTATATTTTCTCGCACTTATCCCGAAGACTATAATGATTATATAAATTTAAAGTTGATATTAGAGCTGGCAAAATGGGTCGTTGGGTCGTATTTGTTTCGTATCGTGTTAAATTTTAGTCGACTCAAATACGACTCATTTAACAATCGTGTCAAAATATTGAGACTCAAACCTAACACGAAAACTAAACGAGTTATCCAATAACTTATTTAATAGCATATATTTAACAAATGTTATATATTATGCATGTGCACACACACCTACCAAAATATTACACGTTTATACTATTAAAGTTTTAATTATTATATGAAAATAATATTATATATTGATATAATAGAATATACATGTATACTAATATTTTATACATTTACATTATTAAAATTCTAAATCTATATAGAATTTTACAAATAAAACATTCTACACATGTCTATCCTTTCAAAAATAAAAATAAAAATAAAAATAGAGAATCATGTCAAATATTTGAATTTTAATAATAAAAACTTATAAATTAATTTAAAAAGAAAATATAATTGTGTCAGTAGTCAAGTAAATGGGTCAAAAACTTTAATCTTAACCCGACACAGAAAAAATCGTGTTGACCTAGATTCGATTTATTTAATAATCGTATCAAATTTAACGATCCATACCTATTTATTCATACCGTGTTCGTATCGAATAATCAAATGGTGTTAAATTTTGTCAGCTCTAGTTGATATATATGTAATAACATTTCATTCATCGGATGATTTTACAAACGAGGTGGTGGAAACATTCCTTGACAATACCTTCTCTGGCTGGTAAAATCTTTTAAACTCTTGTCATGACTCAATAGTCAGTTCCAATCTGACGGAATATTTTATTTCAATTGAATATTCCTAAAATTTATTATTGAATGAAATTTAATATTCAAGGCTCCATAAGAAAGGCACAAGCTCTATTTCATTTATTTATTTGGCTTGAGTGCTCTAGTAATTGAATTGAAGTAACCAATTTCAGTGGCATGAGCAACAGTGCAATATGTATATGCTGTTCAAACTGTGAGAACAAAAAATTGAAAAACCAGTCTACAGAAACATAGGGAGGCAAAAGGGAACAAAAGGAGTCTGCAAGCTGCCTAAACGTGCAAGTGAGTAATTAAATAGACTTAAAAAGTGTGAATCTAGCTTAGGTTTTGAAGTCTATTCTGAAACAACCAATGATGGCAAAACTCATTATTAATGGTCTTTTGCATTGTAATCTTTCCACCCTCTTAAATAAATTTTAGCTTTTTGCAGCAATCTTTGAGCTCACCCTTAATGAAAAAAGAAAATTTTGGCTTTCATGATTTAAAGAGGGGTTAGGAGGGAGGGGGAGCTTTTTATTATTATTTTTCATAAATGAGTATGACAGTGCTCAAGAGATTTGCATGGCCACAGATAGGCATTCATGAGTACTCTTCATCATCATCATCATCTCCTCCTTTGCCAATAACTACAATTATTCAGAGTGACCCAACTGGGTAATGACCCTCATTTACTCATTTACTCAATGTTCAAAAAGCGAAGGGGAAAAAGAGAAAAGAATTTACCCTTTTATTCGAACAGTATTTCTTTTACCCCAATGTGAATGAATTAAAACCCTAAATAAAAAATCTTGTTTAAATATAAATAGATGAATTTGTTATTTAATTTGTCTTGTACTTTTTACTTTTAATATTTCAATGCCACGTTTATTATAAGGACATTTATACTTAATTTTTATGTTAATATAATTTTTATTAAAAAATATAAAAGAAAAATATGAATTATTCTTTTACGTAAGGTTGTGATTCCATTTTTAAATTGATAAAAAGAGTTCTTTTGTATTATTGAAATTTTGATTCTATTCCAATTAGGAAAAAAAATGAAAAAGTGAAACTGTGCAAGAGTCGAACTCTCTGGGATCTCTCGCATCCAAACTAAGAATCATACCACTAGAACAAATGCCTGTGAGTAAAGAGTAAGGGGGGAAAGGAAAAGAAAATACAGGCTCTTTTAAGAAATTTAAAATTGATATGTTTTGAAATTATAATAAAATTTGTTAGAAATGTCTTTGTAAGTTTCATTAAGAACATTTTCTAAAATCATTTAGGTCGAATTACGTATTTTTTAATATTATATCTTGCAGTGTAGATACCATCAAACAGTTAAATAATTAAAAAATTTAATAAAATTTAATCATTTAACGATGTTCAGATTATAAATATGCTACCCTAGTCTTAACCCATAAACCTTCCCAGTAGAGAACTTTTATTCATATGCATTTAAATTTTTTTTTTTCATTTTTCATAAATTAGAGAGATCTCTCTATGCATAATTAAGCTAAAAGTGAGGTGAGTGAAAAAAGTTTTAACCCAAAGAAAAAGATGGAGATGATTGCATCACCCATGAAGTAGAGAGATTAGTTGACCCGTGGATTATGATTGGACAGCATTGATGTTAGACACGTGAAGCCTTGAAAATTTTTATCTTTTCACATCATTGGTGAAGTTGTGATCTCATTTGCAAGTTCCATGACCCACAGGTAATAAATATTTTTTTTTTTATTAAAGTTCTTTTACAAATTAAATTTTTAACCAGCCATGAGCCGATGACCCATGAGCCATGAGCAATGAGCAATGACAACGAGCATGCTCTCATTTAATAGGAAGCTCCTTTTAAGTTTTGTCTACTTTCTGAGGTCATATTTAATCATATCAAATAATAACCAATTCCTGCATGGCTAATGATGAATTTTTTTCACAGTATCATGGTAACCAAACTGTGCGCATTGAACCCTACACGTGACCTTATTACCTTAGGGTTTTAGGGTTTTGATCATTCATCAACATCAACTTTAGGATTACTTTGTTGCTATATTATTATTATTATTTCTTTTTTCTCATTTTTTAATTTTAACGCCGAGTCTAAAAGGGGACCACGAAAGAACCCACCTCCTATCTTTTGAATTCCATTAATTCAGTTCTGTTTCACACCACACGTTAAAGAAGTTGGCAAGGCCTTCTTTATTATTATTATTATTATTATTATATATTTAATCTAAGGGCGTTGCTTGTTGATTGAATTTAATGAAGATGAATTTCTAGTTCTTATAACACTTTTTAACTTTTTTTTTCATTTTTAAGTTTCCAGTTTGTCTGGTTCATATGGATAGGAATAACCGAACTGCAGCCCCACCAAATCAATTCCATTATGAATTTGAATGCTGCGATGTGGTCTTTGTGGCTGTTCATATATGATATGATTGGGATTCCCAGTGGGCTAATTAATATATGAGGGTAAATTTATCCGCGATAGTTTGCGAGATAAAATTTCGGTACACTTTTAAGGGCGAACGGGTCAAAAAGTGGAGCGTTGCAATTTTGACGGGCCTACAGAGCGGAGATCCAATTGACAATGGACTTAAGTTTGTTACCCGTCGTTTTCGGATAAGTTGAGGATTATAACAACTTGCTCATTATTGAAGTACTGTAATTTTTAATTTATAATTATTATAAAAATAAAAAAAAATTATATTTATAAAATAAAAATTAATAATATGTAGTAAATATAATTTTTAAGTGATAATTTTAATAAAAATAACAGAGATATTATAGACTTTTCATCGTATAAGTATGAAATCAAAATAAGTTATCTTTTAAGTAATAGTAGTTAATGTTCACCAAATACTACAGTATTATAACTTAAAATTATAACTTCTCAACCTCAATACCAAATATAGCCAAAATTGCATGACATTAGTCAATAGGTCATGGGCTCATGGGTGGTGGTCATATTCTTCCCCCACGATTTCTGTAAAAACACCCCACTTTCAATATATATACATATAGAAGATCCATAATGATGATGTTAATTTAGAAAATATTCAAGCTTTTATTCAAGTTCTAGGGCTAGTTTAGAATAATTATGGTTGATGAAATAAATTACTTCTGTTTTGTAGATCAAAATAAGCTGTTAATTAAAAATGTGACTTAGCATTTGTTAAATTGAGTTATTGTAGTTACTTTGAGTGTGCACATGTTGGTAATTTTATTATGAAAGTGTTATTTTATTATATAACTAACAAAATAGTTTAGGTTGCTTTTTATTTATATATACGCAGGGTTTATGGAAAATAAAAAATAATTGTGATTTTGTTAAAATATTATTAAGATTATAATAAGAATTTTAAAATTTTATTGTGGCTTATTTAATAAAACCATTAAAAAAAAAACCTCCATCGCTTTCTAAAAGCTATTGTTAAATGGAGAAAATTATGAATAAGCAACTTTTTAATTTTTAATAGACATTATTTTTATCAAAACTTATGAAATAAACTACTTCTAGTGTTTCAACTTCAATTCTAAACGAGGCCTTAATTCATTGCATGCATGAGCTAATTAACCAAAATAGACAAATGTTTGTATATATGTAGGGTTTAATTCATTGCATGCATGAGCTAATAAAATATGATTGTCTTTTTATTAAAATATTAAGGTTGTAATAGAAACTTTAAAAATATAAGATGATTTATTAAATAAATTGTTTATAAAAAGTAACTTCCCATCTATTTTTAAAAGCTGCTGTTAAAATAAAAAAAATTATGAAATAAACAATTTTTGAAAATTTTACCAAACACTTTTTTCGTCAAAATTTAAGAAATAAATCACTTGTAACATTTCAACTTCAAATCAATGTATGGGCTAATTAACTTGAAAGTTGGTAACTACTGCTTCAGCCTTCATGGCTTTACCCGACGTAGAAAACTTATTAAGAGAGAAAAATGGTAAAAAACAGAAAAAACTTGTTTTACCAATGACAAGAAACCCAGTCTGTCCGAATTGTCTGATAATAACAATAAATTTCCACTGCCTATTACTAAATTCACTCATTTAAGAAAATTCCCAAGTTGAAATCACAGCTACAGTTAAAGAAGCAAGAAGCAGCAACAATATTTGACTTTGATAAACATAATTATGAATCTAAAAGGATTGTGTTGTCATTTGAGGAGGCATCAACTTGTGGCATGTAAGCCTTTCACTCCATTAACCAGAGAGAAATTATTACAAACTACTGATTAATGCCACATTGATAGGCGGTAACAAAAATATATTAAGGCAGCTGAAATTGCTAAATTGCCCAGTGCCTTCATTTATAACAAATGCATTTCAGAAATGGATTATATTTTTTTCCTCCCAATACGAAACTTGATTTTGTGTTTTCAATTTCGTAAAACTAATTTTAAAAAACGAGTTACACCAAACTCATTTTCTTATTTTTCCATTTTTAAATATTATTTAATTTTTTTTTCAAGGAGAGATTTAAAAAATCATTTTGCAAATGATCCCATTAAACATATAAATAAAAATAAAGATTAATGAACGCACTTTAAATGCCTTGGGGCTTGGGGCTGCTCTCAGTCATAAGCGAGAGAGAAAAATTCCAGATGTCACAATAAATTTTTCTAAGGCGAAAAAAAGATGAAGTTTTAACAGATTAGTAAATTACAAAATCACTCAAATGCAAAGGCTTGGTTTTTGTTGGGCCATTATGTGATTCTAAGCCCATTCCACTTTGGTAGCATTTGTAAAAAATAGAGCAATTACTTGGCTCTAAAAAATTAGAACGAGTTAGGTCTTACCTCATTCACAATTGAGACATATATTCGCGGTAAAATCAAATGATGCTCTGGTAGTGCCCAAGCTTAATTTCATGGCGAAAGCCATTGTCGTTGTCTGTCTAATTTATCTACTGCCACTTCCCTTTAAGTTGATACAATAACAATGTCCAGGAGATTATAAATAAATGAATTAAGTTACAAGATAAAAGTTTTGCATCTATGTTTTTATTTAACCCCTTGAGATAGTCATTTAGATCATAGTCACCTATACTTTTTGTTGAAAAATATGAAGTTCTCAATTTTTGATATGTGAGCTTTATTGTGATTTTGAATAAATTAGTACCAAGACATTGCAGGATTATAATTTACAAGTAGGATCAGACGTGAGGCTTCTCAGCCAAATCGAGTCGCTTGCAATTGGCTTATCATCATCGTTCCTATGCCACGTCCACTGTGCATGGGTTGCATTCACCACCTCCAGTTGCCCATGCCCAAAGCTCGCTTCTCTAAATACTGATATTGCAGGTTGTGGATTCATAAATCTGAGTAAAACACGGCCAAAAAAAATTATTTGATAGATCCAACATTCACATAAAACACAAAATTAATTAATTCAAGTTAAAATAAAATTTATTACCTGCTGGCAAGACCTTCGCGGTTGCCCCCATCCCCGATGGTCACGTGCACCGGGCCACAATTGTCGGCTTTGCCATTGGAAACACGAGTCTGACACATTTATAGAGCAAAATTGGAAAAAAAAAAATCTATGAGGAAATTTTTTTTTAAAAAAAATGAAGCTGAAAATGATGAATGTAGGTGATGGTGAAAAAGGAAATTAATTAGGCTTACAAAGCGCTCATACGCATGCACGTGCCCGGCAAAAACAACATCAACACGGGCCTGGTGAATTAACCCTTCCATGGCTTTTCTCATACCCTCCGATTCAACCTCGCCCTGATGAGCAGTATTTGTATTATACCACGGAGCATGAATAAGCACCACTATCCATGGAGTTTTTCCTCTATCAACTTTGTTCAAATCAGCCTCTAGCCATTTATACTGATCCGAATTCTGATCAAAATCAGTGTAAGATCCCAACATGACAACATGAACACCTGCAGCGTCGAATGAATAGTAAAGATTTGAATTGGAACCACTCTCTTCAAACGGCATGCGCCATCTTGCATTATAGGACGTAAATTTAGTGCTGTGGATGACCGGAAGCTTCTCGATCTCGTGGTTTCCTTGTGTCACCATCCACGGCCTCTGGCTAGCCAATGGCTCGACCATGCGGCCGAACGAGTCCCAAAGAGGTTGAACAAGATCCGCATACGATAGGTCCCCTGGCAGTAACAACACATCGGAGTTTGATTTTGCTACGTGTTGCAATGTTGAGTTTGTCCAGCCGGTTTGTCCAAGATCACCTGCCATTTTGCAATATGCACAAATCAGTAGAACCATGCAACATGCAACTTCAAAAATGTGCACATGTTATATGTTCACGGGGGGTTGTGTAGAAGATTCAAATGCATACATACATACCCACAATTGCAAACTTGATTGGAAGCTGAGCGGGCGGGGTTTTGAAGCTGCGTTCTTGGGCCGAGTCTGGGCCGCATCGATAGTAGTAAACCGTGTTAGGCTTCAATGGGCCAAGGACTACATCATGAATTTCACCAGACTTGTACAGCACATAATGATACGAAGTTGTAGTTCCATTAGCAGAATTGTCATAAACACCAGGAGAGGTGCCATATCTTACCGTTGCTGGGGATGAATTATCCGTAATCCATGATATTCTCATTTTGTCTTGGCCAACTAGTGATATATGCACCTGCAACGGCACATTGTCACGATGTCCACTGCGTTAAATTTCAACCATTTTGCCATCTTGGACTTTATGGGCCAATAGAAAGGCCCAGCCCACTTTACCTAACCCAACTCTCATAAATACCATAGAATAATTATTAAAATGTTGACTCTAACAAATGTAAGGATGGTGGCGTGTGGGCAACACTCAAATAGCCAACGTTTGCAAATTGACAAATGACAGCCCAAACTCCACCTGCATTCAACATTCAGATTAGGCTTTCAGGCTTCAGCAAGCTGGCATATTTTATTCTCCACGGTAATAAAATGACGCATCTTGAATCAAATTTATCTGAACACGGGGAACAGTTTTGGTGTAACTAGAAATATAAATAAATAAATTAATTAAAATTTGTTTTTATTTTCTTAATTATATTTGAAAATACACGTTAGTATTTTGTTTTTCCCCTCATAAAGGAAAATGCTTACTAGTTATTCGCATGGTTCTTTCTTGCCGTGCCAGTACACTATGCTAGACAAAATTCGCATATTTGACTTTAGTGTCATTGATTGCTTAACCGCATTGTTCATATCGATAACACCTAACATTTTAAAGAAATTAATTGCCCAAAAAAAGTGCTCAGTTGGTTGGTTCTGTTCAATTAATTTGGTGAGTGAAAAGCTTGAAATTTCTTTCTTTTTGGTCATCTAACCAACTTCTACACCTAGTGAGGCACCCCATCCATGCAAGTGCGACCTTAAATATGGCTCTAATAATCATAGTCACAAACAAATTAAGATAACGTCAGTATATTATATAAGAGAGGTTAAAAAAAAAAGGAGAGATAAGGTCATATTGCGACAACTATTTTGCATTACTTGATATTTTTTGAATGTGTTTTGTCTTGTTTTTATTTTCAAATAAAGAGAGAAATATAAGTAAAATTTTACCTATACATTATCATTAAAACACATCATAAAAATACATGAGAAACCAGATCAATAGATGATCTTGATCTCTCAAACATCATAGACTCTATCTTTTAGACTAAATATATGAAAAAAAAATTGTATATAGATAATAAATTTTTATTTTTTATATAATAAAATAAATTTTAAAACATTCTAAGAGAATGAGAAGCAATTAATCTCTCATCTTCAAATTAAAAAAAAAATAAATTAAATTAATCTCTTATATTTCGGAATCTATTAAACAGTTAAAAAAATCAATGCTGCTTATGAGACAGGGAATGAATGAATGAATGAATTGATGAAGCCAAAATGATCACACAGAGAGATTTATTACCTGCTGAGGCGTAGCGGAATTCTGATCTTTATGATGGAAAAAAAGAGTTCTACGTGGCGGTGGACGAACGTATATCGAAACGACGCCGCTAAATAATGAGGCCTCGAACGCCAATACTAATATTGCTAACATCAAATGATGAAGACCTTGAGCAGCCATGGCCGTAGGCAGAGGCTGATGAAATCTATAATGAATGAAACGACGACGGAGAAGGAGATTCTATAAAGTTCTAAACGGAATCACTTCTTTAATTCGTAGTATGGAATGCGAGATGATGATAATCTGTATAATTGGATACATGTGAGCCGGTATAATAAGGATCGTGGTTTTAGGATATTGACGGTGCAGCCTGCAGACTGCACGCATATGGTTAGTTGGCAGGTGGGCGTGTACTCGGAGGACACGTGTAATCGGAGAATATTCCCGGCATCTAATTTCTGAGGTGGAATTTCCTTTAATATTTTTTTGTTATATTGCTTTGATTTGTTATTTTTTGTCAAAAAGAGTTCGTCATGGTTACGATGTTTGTTGACCTTTTGTAATGTTGGATTGCGGCCACGGTTACAGTTTACAGTGACCCCTTTGTCTGTGTTCGACGGTTTGTTTATATTTTATGATAGCTACTCTTGAGCTTATAACCTTTCTTTTTTTGGCCTTTTTTTCTGAAACAAGCTTTGTGCTCATAATTAGGGAGTCGTTATTTAATAACTGATCTTTTATTTTGTTAAAATAAAAGAAAACATATACTTCAATATAGTATATTATGTGTTTTTATTATCTTTTATTTTATCTTTACTTTAATAAATTAAGGAATCTCTCATTCAAAGATTACTCTATAATTAAAAGTATTTAAATAATATTGAAAAATAATTTTTTTTCAAAAAATATTTATTTGAAATTTAATTTTGAAAATATGTTATAAGAATAAGATATGTTTTTAAATGGCTAAATGGAGCAAGTTGAATAGAAGAATTTGACACAATAGCGATAAAATTAACGATATCCTAATCAATTGTAATGTTATTTTTATTGCTATTTCTTCGGGGCTCTTTATCAATTTCTTAATATTTTACGAGTGAAACTATTGCCGCTCCTTCAAAGTCCTCTTAAAATCCTTTTTCTATTTTTATCCCGTTAAAATATATTATAATAATATAAATATGGACAGAGTTATTTAAACTTATCAAATTTATCTTTATACTTATTTAAAAAAATAATTTTTTAAATTTTTTAAATTTAAAGAACTCAAAAATTAACCTTTGCTAAAGACTCAATTTTACTTTTTTTTTTAATTTATTTTTTTGGCTTTTCTTAGTATATCATGATTTATATTTCATGCTTTCTATATATAAGTACTTTTTTTTTCTTAATATTCATTAGCTTTTATTTTTGGTAAAATTAATTTCTTGATATTTATTAACTTCCATGGCTGATAAAAATTTGTTGATGTTCATTTTTAATTGGTAGGTGGTTTTTGTTCCTCTTAGTTAGTAATACCAATAATTTGCAATTAAAAGAATATATGTGAATGAATTAATAAGAATTTGTAAAATTAAGAAGAGAAATAAAAGAAATGGTTAATTAAGTAATTTAAAAAAATTACTTAGATAATAAAATTCTTAATTACAAAGAGGGTGTAGAAAAAAAAATTATGGGTTCAAAGCCCCACCCCAGAAATATTTTATAACACTCGTTGAGAGGTTTGAAATACAATAAGGGTCATATCAATATTAGAAAAAATTCTTTTTCTCTGTTATTTTAACTCTCGTACAAGTTGAGAATTAAAAAAAAAAATCTCATTCAAGAAAAAATGAGCAATTTTGTTAAAAAAAACAAAATGTAAAATGTGCAATGGTTATTAGATATGTTTGTGTTGCTTGTGATGCAGTGCGAAAATGAAGGTAAGCAAAATGTGTGGAAATTTGGTTAAGATTTTGGGCAAGAACTATGGATTGGCGAATTTGAAACCAAGGCTTCTCATATCTTGCCTCATTGAATTCGTATTTGATCCAATTGTACGTGGAGATATGTTTTTTATAACACTGACACAGATGAATTATGGATATTATATAGTGTCGGGAAAGAGCAGGATGCGGATGTAAACGATTCATTTGTACTACCTTACATTGAAATCCAAATGATTGAGTTTCAAGCTTTCGTTAACTTATACTTCTTGTTATATCATGTTAAGTCTGTAAGTTAAATTGATCTCGATGAAAGAGATTATGCTACCATTTATAAACTCAATCCAAGCTAGGGATGGGCACAAACCGAACTGGAACCGACAAAAATCGGTTCGATTCGGTTGTTTTCAGTTTCGGTTCGTTTTTTTTAAGTTAAAAAATCGTATTTATAAATACCGAATCGAATGATTCGGTTCGGTTCGATTTTCGGATTAAAAATTATAAAAACCGAACCGAACCGTTATTAGGTATTTTTATCATTTCACTATCACATATATATACATAAAATCAGAAATTATTTTTTTTTTCTGGATCTCTCTAGTCTCTAACTCTCTCGTCTCTCCCCTCTACTGAGCGCTGGTCTGCCCTCTACTTCTTCTTTGTGGCCGGAACTACCCACCGTTGCTGTCGACTTGCCGCCGCCGTTCCTTCCATCCCTCTATCACTAGCCACCCAGCCAAGTAACTTACTCTTGCTCTTGCTCTGCTTTTTTTTTTTTTTTTTTTTGACAATAGATCTGAGAAATTTTACTCTTGCTCTTTACTTTTGTTATTTTATGTTTTTTTAATTATTGATAATATTTAGATTTATTATGCATGTTAGGATGTGTGTATGTTACTGTAATTTTTTTAGATTTTTTATTTTTTTATTTTTGTAACTGTATCTGTGTTGCTGGTTGGTGCTTGCTGTGCGAAGAGAGAGAGAGACGAAATGTTGAAGATGATGAAGGGATGTTATCATTCAGATCCCTCTATTTTTTAAATTTTTATTACAACCAACTATTTAGAAAATATTTGTATATAAGAATTTTGTTGTGGGCTAATTTGTTTGTAAAATTTTTAAAATGGTCCTTGACCGAAAGTCAATGCCATGAAATATCATTTGGTGTCTAGACTTTTTTGAAATTATGATATACCACAGAAACTTTTTTTTTTATTTACTTGAGCCAAAACTTTTGATATTAAAAACAGTAACTATAATTCTGAAAATTTTTCATTTTAGTCCAAAATTTCTGTGATTTTTTTTTTTTTTGTGAATACAAATTTGTTAATTATTTTATTTTATTTATTATACATTGATTAAGGTAGGCCTTGTGTGCAGAATAGAAGAAAATAACAATGTTGTAGAGGAGATTATGAAAGAAGAGTTTAAGGAGGCTATTCCGAATGAAAAAACAGGCCAAAGTTTGAGATCAGATGTTTGGTAATAATAGACTATAGTATATTTTGATGATGTTGTAATAATTAACGAATTGTGGATTAATTGATGAAATCGTATATTGTATATGCTCTGAATATATTATACAAGTACTAAAAATGAGAAAATTATTGTACAAGTTTGAAATAGAAAAAGATCCAAAAAATCGAATTAGGAGCTGAAGCGGAATTAGAACAGAAACCGAATTGCTAAAGTGAACCGAAACCAAATTAAAACCGATTGCTTAAATAAAACCGTTAAGAGAACCAAAACCGAACCGAAACCGAAAACCGAAACCGACTTATCGGTTTTGGGTCGGTTTTTTTTTTTAAAAAACCAAACGGTTTTTTTA
Source organism: Murraya paniculata (assembly GCA_030449075.1). Classification (NCBI taxonomy): domain Eukaryota; kingdom Viridiplantae; phylum Streptophyta; class Magnoliopsida; order Sapindales; family Rutaceae; genus Murraya; species Murraya paniculata. Next base: position 30,944 of record JAEVFN010000020.1, on the reverse strand, counting down.
ATTTTCGAAACCAAACCGAACCAAAACAAAAAATTTATTCTGAAACCGAACTGATGCCCACCCCTAATCCAAGCCCCTGACAGATAAATTTTGAGTTCCCAAAAGAATAACACGGATTTGCATCCATTTGAGCGGGAAAAAAAGGAAAAAAGGGTTTAAAATCAGAAGGGGCCAGATAAAACTGAAGCAACGACAAAACAGCCATGGAAACAAGACTCTCTATATCTATGGGTCTCCCATCTCTGATCTCTCAGGACACATAAAATGAATAGTAAAATGTTTGGAAAACTGCCCATCAGATCTTTGTAGGCTTTATAGGACATATTTGTCTTTTTATGTTATTTCAAATAGGGTTACAATTGTCAGTAAACAAGATGGGTTTTTAAGAGGACTCAAAGTAGTGACACCAGCTCCACTCCATAAACTACGGCAGGACTGATGAAATCCAGTCCAAGAACAAAGCCCGATTAAAATTCCAAAACCAAGCCCAAAAAAGAATATAGCCTCCTGAGACCAACTCGAGAGACCAATAAATCATTGGCACGTGGACAACTCTCTTAGCTTTGTGCCACAACGACAAATAGTGAAATAGAGTGACTTGTGGAGACAAACCAAATTACACAGGGATGCATTAACTAATATAATGCAACCCCGCGCTTGTCAAATTTTAAAGGCTACGCTGTGGTCATATTTTTTTTTAATTAATTAAAGTAATAAAAACTAAATAAAACATATATTATTGAATAAAATAAAAAAACCCTAATATACTTCAATCAGTGTTGATGAATTGTATTAAAATTTGGTATTATTAGAATTTTTATTATCGGGATTATGCAATAGGATAACTATTATTGGCAAAGAAGCTTCCACTTTAATTTATCGCAAATTTACCTTTAACTGTAACTCTATGGGGTACAAAATTTCATTTGACAATAATAGTTGCACCATTGTGTAGCTTTGACAATAAGAATTCTAATCGTACCAAAATATAGTTCAAATGACATTAAAATACGATGGCAAACAGTGGTAACATGTGATGGCTAGTAGTGAAATTTGTTTATCTTTAATTTAATATAAATGCTAAAATAAAAAAAATATTATTTTATAAAATACAATTCATGTATTATCGCTTGATACAATACACTACAATATACCAAATGCACCCTATGTGTTTTAACAAGTAATCTGATCATAACTCATATATCATCTTCTACTTTCTCTGATTCCCTGCATCTTCAATTTTGTACTGACCATTAAAGCTACAAAGGTACAACTAAGTCCCCTCCTCAAGAATCTAAAGAATACATGGATAATTAATATTGTTTTACTGTAAAGGTACACATAATACTTTTATTGTTATTATTATTTGAACTGCAATGTTCTATTTTTATATTGCGGTCATTCGCCTAATTTACCTAAATTAAAAGACAAGTTGAAGATGAGAAGCTTGATGGTAACTGGTAAGAATACGGGAAGTAAGAGATCTAATTTGACCTAAACGAATCGGAAAATAAACACAATATGCATCAAGTGCCACCAACGTTTTATTATTATTATTATTATTTTCCAATTTGGCGTATTGTTTCTTAACCATTTGCTTCTCTTACGTCCATAAATCTCATTTGAACACGAAAAGGAAATCATGTCATTGGTAGAATTCAACGAGAACAAGGAATGATGAGGCTCTTAATTAATTGTTAGGTAAATTTTCTTTTAACTTATAACTATGTCCTTTGTTAGTCGTTCCGAATCAACTAACTGGAGATTAGCCAGATGTCCAACCACACGTATACACGCTTCGATTCCGTACGCGTTCATACCAAAATTAAATGTTATTTTAAACCCAAAACATTTGAAATTGAGTTTGTTGATTTAATATCGAGAAATAATTAAAACACGATACCTTATCTCTCGTGACAATTGACTTATACATGGCATTATTATTTTAGTTTGTTCCTCAACAGTCCTTATCTTATCACTGTGCCAACTCAACCAGTCCACCGTCATCTTTTCTCGACGAACGGTAGATGATTAAACAAATTCTTCAACGGTGATAGAAAACTAATTGCTACGCTCTATGATTTCATCGCTTGGTAGATTCTTAGGATATTCTGATCATCAATACTACCTGTCTGGACGTTCAGGCTCATTGAAATTCTTTTTGTTTTTTGTTTTTACTTAAAAAAAAAAAAACCCACTGAAATTACATAATTGTGGTTTCTAGTGAATTTCGATTTCTTTCATGTGTTTGCCTGGCGACAAGGTGTTACATGTGACGACCAACGTGTCTCGGGAATGTGAAACATTATTACAATTTTATAACCGAAGAGACTCATGAGTCGTGATTTTAGTCTCCGAGAAAGAAGGAAGCCTTTAGATTTACGGACACAGTTGCCTTAGCTAAGAGCACAGCCGCCGTATTAAAAATTAACTAATTAATAATAGGTAAATATTAAATTATATTCAAATATAATTTATTTTTTTCATATAAATTATATGAGCCCTACTACTGTATTATTATTCTTGTTCGAAGAATAATTTACAACTGCATATAACTTAACATGTAATTTAACAGACTCTTTAATAATCAGACGGCTGTAACATGTAACTTAAAAATAATATCTCGTTATCTCGTAATTGTTTAACAAGTAATAACTGGATCGTAGGAAAAAAAATGATTTTTAATTATCTGTAACTTAACAAGACACGATTAATTAATTTATTGTCACCCCACCAGTTTGATAAATGAAGAGAGAGATACTGTATCTAATCCTGAATAAGTTTTTTATATTTTAATTTTTTTTTCCAACCGTTTCTCTTCAATTTCTTGTGGACACTAACGTACGAAACTGAAGATAAGTGAAGCAGCCAAAAGCTAACCTCGTTAGGTAGCCCAAAATTAAGAATTGATATTTGCCAGTTCTGGGAGGGCAAGCCGAATACTCTCTGCTAAGTGTTTCATTTCTGTAAGCATATAGCTAAATTTAACTAATAAATATTCTAATAATGCACTTATTACTTCACGCCAATGCAACTAACAATTTGCAAATTTTCAAACTCTCGAAACCCCTTCGTATATCCCTCCCCAGCTTCATCAAATTCCAATCGCAAGAAATAAAAATGGCAAGATTATGGTCACCAGCGGCATTTCCTTTTCTCTTTACAATTTGCTTTGTCCCTCAAATAATAATGCTTCAATCTCACGTATCAGCCGAAGAATATTACACAAGGCAGCCGCCTCGCAATGTCATTCAAACTCCCCACAAACGATCTGAATCCGATCCTCAACAGGTGCATATATATAACAAGAAGAAACCATTCACACCCACTATAATTAATTCTTTAATTTTCACTTTGTTGGACAATTTTTTCACTTCTCTTTTTAGGTCCATATTTCATTGGCGGGGAAAGATTCTATTAGAGTTTCTTGGATAACGGATGACAAGAAAGCAGAATCAATGGTGGAGTATGGAAAATCACCAGGGAGATATAGCGCAATGGCTACCGGAGAACACACCTCGTATCAATTCTTCTTTTATAAATCCGGCAAGATCCACCACGTTAAAATTGGACCTCTTGAACCAGCCACCACTTATTATTACCGATGCGGCGGTCGTGGCCCCGAGTTTTCATTCAAGATGCCTCCGGCGAGTTTTCCCATAGAATTTGCCATTGTTGGTAAGTGATGAGATATATAATCTATTTATGTAGGAAACTCTAGATATTGGCAGGAATAAGCTCAGCCATAAAAAATAGGCGTGCATAAAAAAATAATATTTCTTCATGTGTTAGGTAAATTTAATGTGTCCCATTTGGGGAATTATTTAATTAAGGTAAATTATAAAATAACTTGGTACATGAACGAATATAAGTAAGTTTTTGTTACTTTGATTGAGAATGTCGGAGTCTGTAAGATGATAACAATTAAAATAGACTTGCTTTTCTGGAGTTAGGTGATTTTGAAGCTAATGAAACGTGCTGTTGCTTTAATTTTTAGGTTTGTGACGGTTTTTCGGTTGGTCATTCGAGAATAAGTAAGACTACCAAAATGGAAAATTTAGAAGAGTGTACACTTCTTATTATTGATATCACATAAAATCTGTGTTGTTTAGTTCGTTCTTTTTATTAAACATTTATTATATTTTTTTTAAGAAATACCTTAATTTCACTTGCCTGTCATTATTTGTAAGTCATTTTATTATCTTAATAGGGACAAATAGTCATTTGGTTCTTATATTTTTTTAGTATAAATACATATTTAGTTACTATGTTTTAAAAATATACTTCAAAACACCTTTATAATAAAATATATTTCCAAAATATGAGGTTTTAATGAAAATTTACAGATTTCTTTGAATATTTTGTAGTTTTTTTTTTTTTTAATTTTGATCCGTGCTGATGAAATTTTTATGAAAATCTAAGATGTATCTCCTTCAGCTAGCTAGACATGAGAAACTTTTGTGTTTACAGGAGACCTTGGACAAACGGAATGGACAAGGTCAACGCTAGAACATGTTGGCGGCAAAGACTACGACGTATTTCTACTGCCAGGCGATTTATCGTACGCAGATTTTCAGCAGCCGCTTTGGGACTCATTCGGGCGGCTGGTTGAGCCCTACGCCAGCAGCCGGCCTTGGATGGTGACGGAGGGCAACCACGAGATCGAGTCGATCCCCATCATCCTCCCCCACGCCTTCAAGGCCTACAACGCACGCTGGCTCATGCCGTACGAAGAGAGCGGATCGTCTTCGAATCTGTATTACTCGTTTGATGTTGCCGGCGCCCACATTATAATGCTGGGATCTTATACCGATTTTGATGAGGATTCGGCTCAGTATAAATGGCTCAAAGCTGACTTGGCTAGGATTGATAGGAAGAAGACGCCTTGGATATTTGTTCTCTTGCATGCTCCGTGGTATAACACTAATACTGCTCATCAAGGGGAAGGTGAAAGCATGCGAAACTCCATGGAAGAGTTGTTGTATAATGCACGAGTCGACGCCGTTTTTGCTGGCCATGTTCATACTTATGAACGATTCGTAAGTCGTTACATAGACCCCCCTTTATTAATTTTTATATGAGCATCATAGTGATCTTGTGCCGCATTTGTGCCACAAGATTTTCTAATTTTTTTTTTTAATTTTGGGATTTAATTACAGACTAGGATTTACGACAACAAGGCTGATCCATGTGGTCCGATCTACATAACAATTGGTGATGGAGGGAACAGAGAAGGACTTGCATTAGAGTGAGTAAAGATTAATTTCATTACGGGTTAATGTGCATTAATTATACCCTTCTTTTTTTTATTAATGATTCTTTCACGGGAAATTGACACTTTCGTCCATTCAAGATGCCCTTTTTACCACTTAGGTTCTCTTTGATAAATTTTCGTCCTGTCTTTAATTAACAGGAAAAATAGATTATTGTTGGAGGATAGGTGTAACATTTAATTAACGTAGAAAATATATTTTTGACTGTGCTGTTTTATATGCGAAGGTTTAAGGAGCCCAAATACCCTCTTTCGATGTTTCAAGAGTCAAGTTTTGGACATGCACGGTTGAAGATTTTGGACGAAACAAGAGCTCACTGGTCGTGGTATCGCAACAATGATTCAGCTGCAGTTATTGCTGATGATGTTTGGTTAGAAAGTTTAAGCACGTCAAAGCAGTGTTGGGGAATAACGGATGGCCAAGAATCATCATCATCGTCGTCGGTCACTAAAGACGAACTGTGATCTTTTGAAACTCGGAACTCGGAAATTTAATTGAAGATTTGTTGCATATAGCTAGATAGGAGGGCTGGCTACGTACATACGCTCTTTTGATTGTTTTCTTTTTTAAATTGTCGTTTGTTAAAAAGGGTTTCGCAACTCTTGTGAAAACACCTGTAGTTTGTTTAAGCTAAGATTTGTCGGTAAAATCCTTTTTAGTGCACCAATCAAAGTACGGTTGTAGGAAAAAATAATTAAAATATTAATACAGTGAAAAAATAAAAAAACATTGGGTTTTGATCTAGTGCGAGATAGCATACGTTATGGTGCACAACATCACGCGCTGATCACCTTTCGGAAACATTTATCAAATATTTTTAAATAAAGTACTTTTGTTTTTACATTTCAAAAGAGTATTTTAACGTTTTACAAATACTTGAGTGGGATATATAAATTGAATGAGTTCAATGATAGAATTTTTTCATATGATGATTATTTTGTGATAGACATTAATAATTTTTTTTAGTTGTTTTTTTATAATGTTATGTTTACTCATTGTTGTGGCATTTTAAATGTTATCCATTGAGTATGTTATAAAAATAATAGGATAATAATTAATAATAAAATCAATTTATAAGTAATCATACTGATGTACAATAAGGAAAGCTGATGCATACGAGATCTTTTCAAAGGACACAAATGTTCACACAATGTTCTCATCATATTGCTCTTTAGTGGTAGACAAGTGATTCGTGTTCAACTTTTTTTCTTCCATAAAAGAGAGGTCGCATTTACCTTCTAGTCCCTAACCGAGCTTATTCATCTTCATATGCCCACTGCAATCGCTAGAAGGTGTAGAAGTTTGTAACTAAAAAATTTCACTACAAGTTCTTTCATAATATCTACATTGTTGCACACTAATGATCCCAAATTTGAACCGGAATCAGATACGGCAATTTTGCCTGCAAACCCACAATTATTCACATGTAAACATTTGCCTGGAAAGAATAATTTTACGAGTAATAAACAACTTTGGTAATACATAACATTGCAAATAGTGGGTGGGTTTAGTAAAGGGGAAAAAGTCGGTGGATAACCAGCTGGGCATCCACTAACTAGCATTATTTTTTTTTTCTTTTAAATTATTTAACTTTTAATACTTTATCAAGAAAATATATAAAGTAAAATTAATCAAGAAAATATATAAAGTAAAACTGACAATTGTTAGACCTAAAAATAAACCCAAAGCTAAAAGAAAATACACAACCTACTGACGTTGCTCAAATTTTTTTTTCTCTAATTAAAAGTACTTGAGATGAACTTGTATATTTTGTGCTTAACTTGGAGAATTTTAGTATTTTATACTTAAATTAGAGAATTTGTGTTAGTATATTTACTTTAATGTTGAAACTTTAATTTCTCATTTACTTGATAGAAATTAGAATTGAGTATTTCACATATATTTTTCAGGCTAATTTAATAAAGTTGTCGTTATAATTATGTAATATATATCTCATAAATGATATGTTGTTATCTAATTGAAAAAAAAAATGGAGTATGTCAATGAATTATAAAATCCTCACTAATATTAGAAAGTTACAAAACGACTAGTACCAATTAACAACATTTAGTTTCATGATTTATTTCCTTCACAATCATATACACTTGTTCTTTTCTTTTCATTAAATCAAATTATTCAAGTATTTCACATTCTCTATCACTAAAATAAAAATGAATTTCTTAAATAATCTTTTTAACGTACAATCTTAATGATTTATATTATAAATTTTCGTTGCATTACTGTCATTCTTTATTAAGTATGTGTATTAAGAGTTTTGATGTTGCATTACTTACAGTATATATGTTGTTTTTACTCCTTTATATACATATAGATCGACATTCACATAAATATTTACAATAAATTTGTAAATTTATCCAGGATAATAAAAAGTCATGAGTCCGCCGGTGGAGCCTACAAAAAAATCTATTTCCTAAGGCCTTTGCTTGTGCATGAACCAAACTTGTGCAATATCTCTCCCATCCGCACGGCTTATCAGCATTCTGGTGATCGTTTATATTTTAATCTTTTCCTCAGCCTTCACGTCTTCACGGTGAATGGATGGCATCTGAATTGGGCCGGCCTTGTAGGCATGTTTGTGTCTTCTCAACATCTGGAAGGTGCAGAAAAATCTATTTCTCATTGTACAAGAATAGATAGTAAATGTTGTTAAATATTCTCAACAAAAGGACTATGAATACAGCAGTAGTGTGGTATTTGTTATTATTAGCTTTTGTTAGAAGCCTCAATTTTCTTGTTACATTCTCATATAGGATGCATAATTGAGGATATATGACATAAAACTTGAGGGGTGTAACAAAAAATGGACTCCACTTACAAAATAGCCGATTTGTATTAGTTTATGTCGATGTGTATTACTTTTGGCCGCAGGCTTCAATTGGCAAAGGTGATCAAACACGTTTCTACTTTCTATTCTTTATTTGACCGGATACACTCCAAGCATAATCAATTGATTCATTCACCTGACTAATGGCTTGAAAATGAAGATCTTAATTTTGAGCGTCCAATAGCAACATGCCAACAACAACGAGTAAGCGCACAAACCTAGCTTTCTTTAATTTTCTATCAACCTAGCGGGGGAAAAGAAAACAACTTAAAAGCGGGCAGCGTCCATCGAGATGGGTTCTCATGATTGGCTGCACATGCTGTTTTCACACCAGCAAATCAAAAATCCCAAACCAACTTCTCTCACTCTCGAAACGAAAGATTTAATAATATTCTACACGGAATCGGATGAAACCTCCTCCCAATTTTTTTTTAACCCACACTTTTTACATGCATTTAAAAAAGAAAAAAAAAAGCCAAATTAACGTTATTAAAAATTAAAATTAAGAAAAATGAAAAAGAGAGAATATTTTATCAACCATCGAGACTCAAGCATGACCAGATGTACGGTCCTGACGACGGTGATTACTCAACGCCTTCATTTCCTAAAAGTAACCAGATCGGGACGGCGGGAATCAAATCTTCTCGAGCTTCTCGGCTTTGATCAAAGGATTGGCTCGAGCAATCTCCTCTCGCCCAACCTTCTTGAAATCAAACGAGCATCCGTGCTTCTCCGGATACCTGTGGGCCCCACAGAAGATGGTCCCACACCTGCACTTGAAACCCGTCAACCCGATCCGTTTCCTACAGACAGAACACCGATTCGGCTGCGGTGGCTGCTGCTGTTGCTGCTCGACAGCCACCGCCACGTCGGCATCCTTATCTCCGTTGACTTCCGGCAGAGCCAAAGCCGGAGGATCGGGGAGAGATCCGAGGGACGGCGCGGATGACGAAGGAGGAGAAGCCGAAAGAGAATTCTCAACCGTCGTCTTGATCGACGCTTGCTGTTGCTCCTTGAGACAGTGATCTCGGTAGCATTTCGAACAGAGATTCATCGTCGCCGGACTTCCGAAGAAACCGCAGTTGTTTGCGCAGAGTCTGTGTCCTTCTTGTGCTTGAAATCTGTGCTCCTCCGCCATATGATTGCCTTCACTTAGTTTTGCCAACCGATCAATTCCTTAATCTGCTAATTAAATAAATAACTTTAAAATATAGAAAACAAGAATAATCTATAAAATAGAATAATTTTAAATAAAAACGATAGAGATCATTACCTGTACAGAGGATTTCAGGAAATTTGAGACAAAAAATGGAATGAGAAGGAGAAGAAGAAGAGGAAGAAGATTTTGTAAACAAGAATTATCAGAATTGAGTCAGAAGAATAATAAAGGGAAGTAAAGAGGAAGGATCGGCGAAAAGAGACAAACCGATGATGATTGTTATTATTATTAAATTTTAAATTATTGATTTGTTTGAAGATAGATGATTTTTAAATACACATAACAATTAACAATTGGAAAGAAATATCAGAAGACAGGCTGGAGGCCAAAGACAAATTGGAAGCCAAAGCGTTAGGCATTGTTAATGTTAGCCCTTGGCCGAAGCGAACGAATGAAACGTGCGCGGCCACGGATTTTCATGCCTCAATCAATTTTACTTTTATCGTGTGCTGCCAGGTGCGCACCGTTTTGGGTAACACGTGGCTTATAATAGCGGCCCACCTTCTTTTTTTTTTAATTGTTATTAGAAATAGTTGGGTAGTTTATATGATATAATAATAATGATTAATTTTGTAACTCTTTTAGGTTAATTTTATTTTGTTTTTATTTTTGATATACAATCAGATCGGTTATGGCTTCCGCTCAGCTGTATCGACGATGCTCTCTTTTGGTTATAGTTTATGCGGAGCCTAAAAGTCACCGTCGTTTAGAATTAAGATTTTGAGGTTAAGATATTTGGCTCATTTTCGGAGGTTTGGTAAATCATTTCCGCGCTTCGCTTTGCTTTGTTAGAGGCAAGTTAGGTTCGGCGCCAAACTAACGGACATCATTTGGTACTTGGCATGCAAGAAAATTATATTTAATTATTTACGGTTTCCTTTCTGTAAGGGTGAAATAAAATCTCTCTGAAGCAACTAAATCTAAAAACAAAAATATAAATTTTCGTTTAATTAGATTTAAAATGAAAGGGTAAACTATTTTTTTATTTTTTTTATTTTTTGTCTTTCTGGTGAATGAATAATGATGCTTTTTTCAACATCTTTGGATTTTTTTTTTTTTTGGATAAGTTTTACATCTTTGGATTGTTACACTTATCCATCCACCTAAATAAAATATCGCTTCATAATTACTCGTAAATAATTACACCTCAATAATGATGATTATCAATAAATGGACAATATCAGTTGGCATCTGGTGTGAAATTTGTGAGCATTATTTGACATAATTTTGGGAAGGAATAAATGCTAAATGATTAAGGATTATCCAACCATCTTCGAAGAGACATATGTAGCGCATTGATTTACTTCATGGGCGGTCGGGATGCGAGCCTGAGAATGTCAGCTTGTTAGGTTAAACAAACGATAAAATCATTTATTTTCCTTTTTAAACAAATCTAATTAATTGTTAGAAATTGTAAAATAATTTTGTCTTGCAGGTACATATATAACCTTTTAATTTACAAAATACCAATAATAGTAATTAAGTGTTGGAGGTTTGTGCGTAATGTATGATGCGAAGTGCGCCCACGGAATAAATACAAGTCGCAGGCGCCGACAACTAAAAACCACTGGAGGTTTGTACATTGGGAGCTGCCAAATGTTAAAGGGCGTAAATTCTCAAGCATTTAAGGGTAAAGAAGACATTTTACTAGATTCTGTGACGGATGACGGAACGACGATTATGCTTATTGGTATCAACGAATTACCCTTTTTAAGTTTAGAAGATAATCGTAACATCATGAAATATATTTACACAAATAAAGCTTATGGTAAGCTTCTAGGAGATTTTTGTAATAATCCCCAATTTAAGAATATAAAAGGAAGAAAATAAAATCAGATTATCAAATGAAATGCTATATCAAAGTAGTTAGAATATTTAATTTGTATTCATAATGGCCAGGACAAATTATCGCGATTCCGTAAAATAAAATTATCATATTAATGATTATTGATAGAAAATAAAGTCATCATATTAATGATTATTGATAGAAAATAAAGTCAACTAACACCTAAGACATCATGATAATACATGATTAGCCTATAAATTGGGTATCTCAACTATGTAAACACTATAATATTATATCTAAAAAATTATACTTAGGACCAATTGAAAATTATATGGTGTAAATTAAATTTAAAAGCATGAGATCAAGAATATTTGTCAAAAAATACTGCCAAAATATCACATATGAACTTTAATTAATACAAGAGATTAAGTTTCATCAAAATAATGGTTTAGATTAAAGTCATAAAAGTTTCAATCCAAAGTTCTTAGGGTGCATTTGACAACTTGTAGTACACTGTGTTTTATTGTATTAAAATACCCTTTTTTTTTTGGTATAATCATGTTTTGGTTGCAATCTTTAGTTGCATTATACTGTATTAAAAAGATGGCTAATATAATTAGAAGACCATAAAAATAAACTCATGGAAAAGTAGGTTTTAGGCTGTATTGCATTAAAACATTATTCATATTTTAAATTTAATCAGTTTACTTTTATTATTCAATAATTTATAATAAATATATATTTATTAAATATAAATTTATATTTAAATTAAATAAAATTAATTTAAATATAATATAAAATACTATTACACCTAAATATTTAATAAATAAATGATAATACATTATTTTACTTTTATTAGATAAAATAATTTTAATTATTTTACTTTAAATATGTAAAATGTATTTTAATTATTTAGTAATTTGTTATTTACTAAAATACTAAATCTAAAATAAGTTTAAATTAAAAAATTATATTTGACATTAATAAATAAAAGTTAAATTGAAAATTTAATACCATATTGTGCTATTATGTATTATATTATATTTTTATTTATTATATTATAATATTATATTATTTGCTATTAGTATATTTTAAAATTATTTTTTAAGTAATAAAAATTAATATACAAAAAACTATTTAATATTTAATTTTAAAAATTAATAGTATAGCACTAAAATATCAATAAATTTAATTAGTATGGATTTACATTTAATATTAATATAAAATAATATTAGAAAATAGTATTATATAAAATACAGTCCATATACACCAAACATTGTATTGCATTACAGTTGTAATGAACAATGCAATACACCTTAATGCAATGCAATTAATATAACAAAATGTAACATAATATAGTGTGTTAAATGCACCTTTAATGTATTTTCAAAATAGCTTTTTATTTCTTCTCTATTTCATTTATGTGAACTCTTAAGTTTTCAAGGATCATGCTTCACAGGATGTGGTCTTAACATTAAAGAAGCTGAGCTAAAATGCAATCCTGCTTGACATAAAATTTTGAGTGTCAATTTATATTTGTAATTTGTAATGGTTATTCATTGTTTACTTTTTACTCTCCTTAGAAATAAACTCCCAAATTCAGTAGATGTGTCATTTTGTTTATATTAACAACTAAAGATTATCAACAATAAGTTCATGGGTGAAGATATTTGAACCCATTAAAATACTGTTTCCACCTATATTTTAAAAATTATTTTAGTTACTAATATACCTTAAACTTTAAATTATGTTTTTAGTCATTAGACAAGACGATAAAAGTAAAGAAAATAATTTAATCCGTTTACTCTTCTTTTAACAGCCACCTGTGCGGTGCCTTCAATCTCGAGTAATGAAGCCAAACAAAATAATAATAATAATAATAATGTTTATTCAAGATCATGTTAGGCACTTTAAGACAAGCTTCAATGCGAAGAAGAATTAAGCGTCAAGTAGATTACAAATTGAAGCTTCTTTGCATAATAAACATTTCATCAATTGTGGTTTTTGGAAACATCATTTATTCAACAAAGTATGGTCTAATTCCTATCATGTTTAATCCTGTTTTTTTAATCTCTTTAATAGTTTAACTTTCCATTAGCCACTGCTTAATGCTTTTGTTGCTTAATGCAAAACAGCGAGAAGGATCCCATTCCTATGCCTGCTCTTGGAAACCAAAACAACGTTTCACAATATCAGCTACTTGATAACGAATATGTGGCATCAAGAAATGAGGCATCCAATTCATCAGGAGCGGAGCTGATATGGTACTCTTGAAGTTCAATAACTTGCATATCTACTTCTGGTTGAGCTATAGTTTGAAAAAACATAAAAGGCCTAACACGATCATTTATATCATTTGCAGATCAAGTCCTTAATTATTCAACATGGAGACCACCAAAGAGAGCATGAAGATCTTTATCCTCTATGTATCCTCAAATGGTTCTGTTAAACAGCAGAGATATTGACGCTCTAGTTTTGAGAGATGCATGGCTTCAACTTCAATGAAAAAACTGATCAAGAAGTAGCAGGGCTTCCATAATTACATCGGACGAAATTTATTTTCGTTATTATTAACTAATGCATGCGTTAAAACGCGAACCTAAATATATTACCATGCAGGGATGCACACCTCAACTCATTCCACTCCAAATTAAGTGTATCTCTTATTCTGTAAGTATTTATTCCAAAACTACTAATTTTATTGATAATTACGAGTACTAAGATAAAATTTACTAAATTATTTTGCTAATTTGTTCTACCCATTTTCAAACAAATGGATCCTACTGTTTTTCATTTTTGAGAAACCACTAATTATCCGAGTCCTAAAAACGTCAGCTTCCCATAGCTGGCGCTATACCATGACCCGATTGTCCTGACAAATTGATCACCGCCTAATACAATCAATTAATTGTTCTCAAACCAAAAAAAACCAAAGAAGAAAGAAAAAAATACAATCAATTAATAAAAATACTGCTGTTAGTTCACGAAAACAAAAAAATTGAACCTATGATCAACCGCCACGTGCAATGCGGGATTTTTTCGTTGCCAGCAGTCAAGCTCTGGTGGGCGTCTTGCCTTTCCATAAAGTGAAGTCTCTCTCACCAGCCCCAGTAGAACGGTAGCCACATATTGCAGAAATGGACTTTGCTAACAGTTTAACAAACAAATGAGCATTATTTTAGAAATAAATAACGTACTTCAGCTTGGCATTTGCAATGACTCTGAACAAATGAACTTGATGACCGCCATCATCAGCTGTTGGAGCAGCAGAAGCCAAATGGCCTTGAGAACTCTCTACCTTCTGCTTCTGGGTCAGCTTGTTTCTTTTGCGCTTGCCCTTTCGATCTTCACCACATCTTTTATAACAGATCTTGGTATTATTCTCCGAACCTTTTAACATTTCACAAAATCTTTTTTTTTTCTTCTTAAGTTCATTTTCCTTGTGCCATTTTTGGATTATGCCATATTGATGGTTTACCTTCGTAGGTGTTGATGCTCCTGTTACTCAGTCAGTTTTATGTTACTTGTCTTTGACTTTGGTTTATGGTGGTATTTTGCTTTATAGGCGCCAAAGACTTCAGGTAGTGGTCTGTCTTTTTGTTTTATAGAACCAAAAAATGTAAAAGAAAATAGAAGTGTGTTTTATATTTTTCTAATTTAAATTCATGTAGAGAATTATACTGATAAACAGCAAAAGAACTCAAAATTAAATTAGATTTTTCTTGTCTTTTGTTGTCATTGCAATATGGTGTTGTCGGATTAGAATCTTAAAAGGTGTTGTTTGAATTTCATTTGTCACAATACTACAAGTAATTTACTTAAATGTGTGGAATGTGTTCTGTGATATTTGCAGGTTTCTTGGTATTGGTATCTACTCTTAGGCTTTGTTGATGTTCAAGGAAATTTTCTTTGTGAGTGAAAAACTAATTAACTGTTGTTATCCTCTTCAACTTTGTTACAAAATGTACTGAAATATTAAAATATCATCAAGATGTATTGATGTAGAATGAAACTCGATATGGCCTTGCTAATTTCCAGATTCCTTGACCTCTTGGCACTTAATCTTGACCCAGTTAATAAAGCCTTCCAGTTCACATCAATTACTAGTGTGACTCTATTGGACTGCTGCGCAATAGCATGTGCAATTTTCTTCACATGGGTGTTCCTTGGCACTCAATATTCTCTGTGGCAATTGTTTGGTGCATTCCTCTGTGTGCTTGGCCTCGGTTTAATGCCGCTCTCTGATGCTGAGATTGCTGGTGGAGGTGACATTTTCTTTTCCACCTCTTCTAATCAAGTTATATTCATTTTCTCAGCTTCTGTATTATACTTCAACCCATGTCTACTTACGAATAGGTGTACCATCAATTGCTGGTGGCAGCTACCCAGTTTTGTAAATTGACAGACATGTATAGATATTTTAAGGAGAAAGTTTAGAGACAATTGTGCCTCTGAATTTAGAAATACTAAACCTATCAGTAGCAACATAATCATTCTTGTTTTAGTCCCCTTATTTTCCATCCTTCTTTCAGGTGGTTCAAGACCTCTCCTAGGTGACATACTTGTCATTGCTGGGGCCATTTTCTTTACCATGAGCAATGTCGGTGAGGTTGGTTAATCCCATTCTTATTCTATAAAATTCAATGAGGTTTAAATTTTTTATCAGATGATTTTAGTTTAGGAAAGGCCTGTTCATTGAATTGGAACATGGGTTTTGCAGAATCCATATTCAACAGTATCATTTTCTTTATAGAATCATGTACTCAATTGCAGGAATTCTTAGTAAAGAAAGTAGATCGTGTGGAAGTGGTCTGCATGATGGCCGTTTATGGACTGCTAGTGAGTGTGGTCCAATCGTATCCTTTTTTGCTGGGTGATATGATTACATTTACATATACTCAATTGTATACTTCTTTGCTAGGCACGATATGATTAAATTTCCTTTTGGTTTCATTCCATTACTTTCTTTTAGATCCACAATGGAGCTTAAGAGTCTAGAATCAGTCAAGTGGTCGCCAGATATTGTGAGTAACTTATTTAATTTGTTACGGTCTTTGAATTGGTGAACAGCTTTCATAAGGTTTATCTCAGCTTCTCTGTACAATGTGCATTTTCCCATTTCATATTTTAAGATTACAGCAACCTAAAGTTATCAATTAGGATTTAAGAGATTATATGAAAGACTCTACAATCTATTGACCTTATAATACATGTGTTTTACTTTTCATATGAAGCTAATGGTTTTAGAAGAGGCGTGTGAAAAATTTTTGCTTTAGAATCATAAGTTCACCCATCTGATACTTTAGTTTTCTCTCTGTAGATGAATTCTTTCTTACCTTATCAAACTGACTTTTTGTGGTCCTTGATTTTAGATATTGAGCTTTGTGGGCAATGCAGTATCCAGTTTTATGTTCTACACACTTGTTCCTTTTGTTCTAAAGGTTTGTTTCTTATCACCAACAAATATTTATTGAGCAATTTTAATTTACATGAAGATCACCTACATTTCCTTGATTTTCTCGGCACCCAAGCAAAACTCTGCACAAAGGAAATACAGTTATTTAATTGATCTAGCAGCTACAAAATTTTGTTGTAATGCTGTTTTTGTAAATTCTGAAGAAGGCATTTCTTTTTTGATTTGGTTAGTTGGATGAACTCTAAAGAGGATATTTTGCATACAGTTAAGTGGAGCCACAATGTTAATTCTGTCAGTGCTTACAAGTGAAATGTGGGCGGTTATCCTTCGTATCTTTTGCTACCACCAACAGGTATTCTTTTCAGATTTATTCAGATTTATTCCTTTCATTACCATGCACCTACGAATAATTGCATTGAATCAAACGAATGAGTTTGATTCCACCTCATACATATCTTGAACAACTATGAGCTAATTTCCTTCTTTTCCTTAGAATTGACACCTTTGAAAACACATCTGACCATGTGGTGAGTACCGTCAATTGCAGGTGAACTGGATATACTATCTTGCTTTTGCTGTTGTGCTGATTGGACTTACCATTTATTCAACGACGTATGCCCTAATCCCTATTATGCTAATTCTGTTTTGAATCCCTTTAGTGGCTTTTTTGGCTTGATCCATGCTTATAATAGTAAATTCTTCTGGCCTTCTTTCTAAGATCCACACAAAACCTTGAATGCAAATTGCATCTATAGTTGGACAGAAAGTTAATTGCTTTAATGAAGATTTGCTGCCCAAAATGTTGGCCTAACTCAAATTATTCCTGCTGGAAGGTCATTGATCATTATGGAAAAATTATGATGCATTCAAAAGATCAAAATGTAAGCTTTGGCATGTTAAAGGGATGTCGCTAGTGCTTTATAGTTTTCGTGTTAATCATTTAGAAGCTTAAAAATGAGCTTATTTTTAAGTATTTAATACTGCAATAACCTATGCTCATGTGGATCACTTCTACAATTACTAATAACAGAGAGAAGGATCTCCTTCCCGTACCAGCTCTTGAAAATGGAAATTATGATGTGCAATATCAGAGGCTTGATGATGAAAATATGGCATCCGGAGGAAAGGAGTCTTTCTATTCATGAAAATGATGCAGCTGTGGTAGTCTGGAATTTGGCCGTTAATGTATGAGTACGACCGATCAATTATAATTTCATAACCTAGATGATTCATTGTAACTGTTTGTAGAATTTGTAGGACGTGTCCTTTATGTTTTAAAAAAATATGTAGGACATGTCGTTTATAAGTAATGGCGGTTATGGCACGTCTTCTTTATATTCCATGCATAGATGACATGAATGAATATCAATTAAATACAAAATTGAAATGAATTATTAGTTATTATTTATGTAATATTATTATTTTATATTTGTATAAATTGAAATGATATGGTGATAATATTTTATCTCAGACTTTTAATTTGAATAAAAATTTTAAGTCATTAATTTCAGACAATCCGATGGTGGGTAAATTGATATTAATATGTTTTATCATTAAACAGTTGTGTAAGGATTTAATATTACTGGCTGAAAATTCATGTCAAATTTTTAAATTAAGATCTTTAACTTTTTTTTTTTTGGAGAGGAAGATCTTTAACTTAAATGTATGTGTTATCACTGTTTTTATTGAATTGGTTCAAGTATGTTTGAATACTATCATATTCTAGAAGAAATTTACTCTGACGAAGGGTAAAATGATACTAAACTTATATTTGTATTAATAAAAAAAAAATATAAATATATGTTGAAACAAGAATTTGTAGATAAATTGATAAATAATAATAGGAAAGGATTACATAAACTCATCATGTGTGTCTTTTATTGATTTAAGGTAGTATTTACTTTTCAGATTGAATTAAAAATTATGAGGAGTGGGAATTCTGAAAGTGTGAAGTGGGTCTTGGATTGAGAGTGAATAGTTTCAAATTTCAAATTTATCTTTATTTAGAAAATTATAGTTTTTAGTTACAACGTTGATAAAAAATATATTTATAAAATAAATTATTTATTTTATTATTAATTTTAATTATATAACTTAATAATTATTATTAATATTTTAGTTATGTAAATCATAATTTTTTATTATTTTTAATTGTAATTATGTAAATTAAAAATTATTGATAAGAGTAACACAAATGAATCATTATTATTAATAATATAGTACAAAATAAATTTTTTTTGAATAAATTATTTATTATTATTAATTATTAATAGTAAATAAATATAATAATATTATATTTTGAAATAAAGATAAGTATATTATTAATTCTTTATGAATATAATAATATATTATTTAATAAGTTTAATATTATTTAAATAAATATAATATTATTATTTTTAAATAAATTTAATATTATTTTATTTTATTAAATACAGATTATATTAATAAAAAAAGAAGAAGAGGTGGGTGGAGCTACAAAGTGAGACTTCTATTTCCTTTTAAATAAGTAAATAAATATTAAAATAAAAAAATTCTACGCTCTCTATTCTCAATTTCTCGCTCTAATAAATAAACACTGCATAAATATAAGTCAGATTAACCTATTTACCAATGGTAGGCAAATTGACAGCAATAAAATGTTTATCAATGTTGAATAATAATAATAATAATAATAAAACAACCCATCAAAGCGACAAAGCCCCTCTCCCAGTGAAAACCACATAAAATCCCCAAATCCATCTCAATTTTCCCTCCAACTCCCAATGGATCAACAGCAGCCACAACAACAACAACAAACACAAACCCCCACTCCTTCCACCACCGCCGCCGCCGCCGCCGCCTCCGGCAGCACCGTCACCACTTCACAAATCACTGTACCGTCGTCACAGCCTCCACAACAGCAACAGCAAACTCCACCAACACCATCAACCCCTTCATCCACAACAATACCGACTTCAACTCCTACAACCAACACCCCAAACCCTAACCCCAGCCCCAGCCCCAGCCCGACCCCACCGTCAAGACCCACTTCGCTCACACCACCACCACCTAGACCCACCTCATTTTCGAGACCGTGGCAACCGCCGCAGCAACACTTTTCTCACTTCTCTTCTCTTCCTTCTTCTTCTTCTGCCACTCCTTCGACCTCGGCTTCGCCTCCGATTCCCCCTCCCCCGAGGGGCGGCATTGCCATTGGAGTTCCAGCACCCCGCCCTGCAGCTTCATCTCCCCAACCGTCGCCCCCCTTTTCGTCTTCTTTTGGGCAGCCGTTTGGCGGGTTGGGCCGCTCCGGAGTTAACGTCCCCGATTCGGTCTCTACTTCGACCCCCTTATTTATTTATTTTTGAATCTGTTATAGCTCTGAAACTATTGAGATTTCATGTTATTTATTTCAAATAAATGAGTGATTTTGGCCGTTTCTTTAGGTTAACATTGGTGAACTGGATGCTCTAAAAAAATCTTTATTTCCTCTATTAAATGGGGTGGTGTGTTTGTCCTAATTTATAGACTGTCTTTCAGTTTGTTTGTTGTCAAGCAGGCACTTTGTTCGTCGGTTATTAAATTGGGTGATGTTTGTAACTTGTAGGTCAGGCCACCTGCAATGCAAGGAATGGGGGTGATGGGATCACTAGGTTCAAGTTCTCAAATTCGGCCTGGTGGGATTTCTGCACAACACCATCAACCAAGGCCCGTGCAACAATCTTCCCTTAGAGCGCCGCCATCTTCCCCAAGTAGTCAATCTCCAGGCACCCAAGTTAGTAATAATTAATTTTCTTTTTTTGCAGTTTTATTTTCTTTAATACATTCATGTATTTATGGTGTGACTAAGATTAGATTATGTCATCTTCAAAAGTGGAAAATCAGCTGAGGTGGTCTGGATGGGGGTTGGCTTGAGTGTAATCTGCAAGTTTAATTCAAAGTTCTCTCCACCGCAAACACCACCCCCCGGGCCCCCTCTCTCTCCTTTTCATTTCATTCAAACGAAATTTTCATAAAGAAGGTTAATGTTGTGATAGTTCAAGTGAATGATTAAATATTGACATAATTTGGCTTTAAATTGTTATTTAACTGAAATTAGGATTTTGGTAAAGAAATAGCTTATCTGAGTATGTAAAACGGAAAAAAAAATGATTTTTGTTTGTTTGTTGTTCGTTAAGGAAGAAGGGGTACACAGGGGAACAGGGGGTTGGTGGAGTATTTGCTGGATGGATAGCCAATTGAAATGCAATACTTTGTTTTACCCCAAAAATAAGAGCATTAAAATAGCCGTACTCATGACAAATATGATGAAGTAAACTCTTTGAAATCAAAGTGGAAATTGTGCTAGATAGTCCAAATTGGGGCACACCAATTTCTTTCCAGAGGTTAAATTTTAGTTTTCTTCTATGTATCTTGGCATATGAAAGCCTTGGAGCACTGGAATAATCTCAAATTTTTGCCTTTGTTGGGAATAAGGAGAATTGGAGACATGGGCTTTAATGTGGGTGTTATTGTGGCGGACATGGGCCGCCTTTCCTTTATTTGGGGTATGCTTTTATGGGAACAAATTTCTTTCTTCATATGTGGTATCCTCTTACAACAATGTAGCTGGCAATGGGATACTTAGTGGTTTGATGATTTGACAAATTCTATCGCCGGTCGCATCGGATTGACCTGTTCGTATCATGGTTGATGAAAAGTATTTGATGAGATTTGGGTTTTTGACCTTTTCTTTTAGCATTTTTTATCTGATTTGTTCTTTTATCTACTTTTTGCAGAATTTCCAAGGGCAAGGCCTTATGAGAGTTTCACAAGTTGGTTCTCCTGGTTCCCCTTCACCAAATACATCACAAAATGTGCAGTCTTTTAATCAGCCATGGTTATCATCTGGATCACAAGGGAAGCCTCCTTTGCCACCCCCCTCTACATATAGACCACAGATGAACACCCCATCCATGCAGCAGCGGTCACATATTCCCCAGCAACATTCTCCCTTGTCAACAACTTCGCAGCAACAGCATCTTTCATCAGTGCAGCCACAACAATCAAAACCATCACATCAGTTGCCGGACCATTATGGGCAACAGTTTTCTTCACCAAGGGTGCCAACCCATCAACAGCAAATTACAAGGCCGCTGGGCTCTGCAACTCAGAAGCCTTCCTCTCTTGCATTGGTACAGCCTAACGCAGTCCAGCCCGGGAATCAGAGTAAAGTAGCCAGTGCAGAAAGTGATGAATTTGGTAATCGGATTCTCACCAAAAGAAGCATCCAGGAGCTAGTTAACCAGGTGAAACATATTTACCTTGTCTTAATATTTCAAATTCGTACAATTTATAATTCTGGACATTTTCTACCGTATCTCCAAACCTAGAAGTTTTGCGTTTTAATTGTTTCCAGTTTTGATTTTATTGCAAACAACTGAAAATCGAGATCTTGTCAAGCTGTTGCATTATTGGTTACTTGTTCTAATGGTGTCTCTAGTTCACAACTTGTTTAGAGTGAACAGTGCCAGTAATATGTATATACTTATTGCCATCCTGTTCACAGTGCATTTCTAGTAGTGTAATGGGTCAGTTATTGGGGATATAATGCAACAAATGTGCTGTGATTTGTGCCTTATTTGTTTTTTTGTCTTGAAGGCATACTTGTTGGTTGTGCATGTCAAATATTTGATTTAGGGATAATATGTATATATTAGCTCTAGAAGCATTGTCCAATCTACGCTTGTCTATTAGGTCCTATATGGTTGCTGTTTTCTTACTCCTTAACTATCTTGTATTTGGTTCTCTTGGATTTTAAATGATTCTCTGTGCCTTTGTTTTTGACTGTCGATATTCAGTTGGATTCTTATGCTTTTTTGACAGATTGATCCATCCGAGAGGTTGGATCCTGACGTTGAAGATATTCTTGTGGATATTGCAGAAGATTTTGTTGAGTCTGTGAGTAGTTGAATTTACAGTCTCTTGAACTCTCTCGCACAACATGCACTGGACATTTTTAAGGATGTTTTGTGCTCGTGGATTCTCTTTCATGAATTCCTAGGTTAACCTGGACTGTTTTTAATCCAAGAGTTTTCAATGATGTCCTGTTTTTGTTTGTGAAGTAGGAACATTGTTTGGGCAATGACATATATGATCTTATTTATAATGATCTTTTTCTTAGATTTAGGGGGCTAGAAACTCATAAAACGAGAATTATATGATTGGTCTGCCAGTAGATAAATATAAAAGATTGCTGTATATCTCAATAATTCTCAAAAATACTTGTATACAAATCTTGCTGAGGCAATGATATTGTGTCAGGTTGCAATATATAGTGTTTAGCCGTGAAGAATTTGACTAGGCAATTTATAATTACCATATTCAGCCACATGTATTATTGAAAGAGTCTTCCTTTATTCTTCTTCATGGTAGTTGAAGGATTCCCTTGCTGTTTGTGCTGTTATTTGATGCTTTCTCTACCTGTATTTGTCATTGAAATGCACTGTTTATTTTTTTAATCAGATTACGACGTTTGGTTGCTCATTAGCTAAGCATCGAAAATCAGATACATTGGAAGCAAAAGACATACTTGTACATCTTGGTTAGTTATGCTGACAAATATCTTCTGCCTTTTGTTTTTGGTTCTGTTTATGTGCAGCAAGTGCTAAAATTACTATTCTTGTGCCTTGATACAGAAAGAAATTGGAATATGACACTGCCTGGGTTTAGTGGTGATGAGATTAAGACCTACAGAAAACCAGTAAGAATCTTCACTGACCCAATACTATCATGAATGGGGCTATGGTCCAAAATATAGCCCCCAGGCTGTGGTGTTGGAGGCTTTGTGTTTAAGAAACATCTTTCAAAATTTCCTATATTTTCTAATTGTATTTCTATGGTTTTTACAGCTTGTAAGTGATATCCACAAGGAGCGGCTTGCTGCAGTGAGTTTTACCCTTGATATCACGTGTCTACTTGTTATATATAAAGATGCATGTCTGTCTGTGCATTCACATATCATAGTGCTGGGTTACACTGAAAATTGACTAAAGAGGAAAGTTACGGTAAATAACTTTTGGAGGAGGGTGTCTGATTTATTGGATACTTTGCTTTTGGCAGATAAAGAAATCAGTCATGGCAACTGAGGTAGCAAGTGCTAGGACTACGGGTGGACAAGCTGCCGCCAGTGCAAAGGGTAACCTGGGGAAGATGCCTGCTAATATCATTGGCTCTACCTGAGGCAGTTTCTAGTGGGGTATGTTAAGGGAATCAATAACTCCTTGTTTTATATTTATATGTGCTAGATGATTTAGTTGTATATTCTTGATAGGTTGCTTTTATCATTGAGTCTGTAGGTCTGCCGATGTCCTACAAGATTGGATTTTAGAATCTGTTCTGTTAGTGGAGTTGACCTTTTGCCCAGGCTGAATTACTATTGGATGAATGAGTACAGTCTAATTAAAGTACAGATCTCAATTTCTATGAACTCTGGTTGAAACATAATTGAGTCATACAGATTTATAGTCCTTTATGCAACCATTCAGGCCAGATTGCCTCAAGTTGGTGGGGACAATGTTTAATCGCTACCAACTTTCTCCATATCTCTCTCTTGTGGTTTTATTGTTTCTTATTAAATATTACTTACTATTTAAAGGTCCTTAAAGAAATTAAAATGATGTTGCATCGAATTCTAATAATCTGGGTAGCTAGTTAGTGAGCCAATAGATAGAAATACGGTTTGGTCTTAACCAGATAACACTCATTAGGTATTACAAGTTGTTGAATTTGTGTAATGTCAAGTTTAGTTTTACAGACACCATTCAACAAATGTTTAAATCTCATGGCAACTCTTGCATTCGAGACCTTTTAGCATGATTTACAGACACCATTCAACAAGTGTTTAAATCTCATGGCAACTCTCGCATTCAAGACCTTTTAGCATGACGTGGTTCCGAGGATAATGACTTATGAGTGCAGGATGTGGAGTTGAATGGTGTTTTCAGAGCGATAGTACATATACGAATCTAGCAAACTGTTTTGTCTTGGCACAACAAGATTGTGGTTTGTCTTGGCTTTTACCTCTGATGGCTATTTAAATTTGTTATAAAGCCTTTATTCTGGCATGTCTTAGATTCTCATTTTGTTCAGGTTAATTTTGAGAAGGAATTGTTGGTGCGACAGTGTGATGGAACCAGGATTTTCACCTATTGGATCGTTGTATTCTGTACTTGGCATGTATAGCTGCAATGCCACCCTAGAGCAAGTCGAAAGTATAAAATTTCACAAATTCAAATTTCACAAATTCATGCCTTCGGGATGTTCAGGCCACTAACTTCATTTTATGCTGTGGTGGCAATTTTGATTTCGCTGGCAGTTTTTGAAGCACAGCTTCCACGTTTCAAGAGGAGGCTTTCCACCTTTCGAGCAGTGAGATTTACTGAACACTGCCCAAAAAGCTGCAAACTTCATTCATTTTGTATGTGCTGGCTGTGATCGATTTTAACCATACGTCGGGGGGGGGTAGGGAAAGAAAAACTTGAGCCAAAAAAAGGGGAATGTTGAAGAAAATTCGTTGTTTAAAGCATAATTTTTCTGTGAGGCAATATTTAACAAGTTAGTCGGCAATCGCATTGCACAAAATATGATTGTGTGCAAGATTTTCAGAGGCAGAGCCATCCATTTCTTTTAAATAATGATGATTTATTGCTGCTAAGATTTTTTGCCTCAAGAATCATGAATTAGCATGTGATTGCACAAGAAATTGTGTGGAGAGAACATGGGGATTTGCATAATCAAAGTCGGTCACTTGTTAGTTATAGATTAGTCCCAGAATTAGTTATTTCCATCATGGTTGTTAACAAAATTTATTGGTAGATGAAAAAGGTGCTTACCTTCTGCCTTTTATTATTTATTTATATTTATTATTATTATTTTTTAACACAGTAAAAATGTTACTATCATACCAAAAATAAGTTTTTAATATATTAAAATATGTAACTTTTTATATTATATTGAATCTACAGGGTGGCTAAATTTACGGAAATCAAAATTTTCTCAAAATTCTCTTTTTCAGTTTACGTCACACCTGCCGTGATAAATTTTTCTTATATTCTTAAATATGTGATATTATATAATATTGCTGTATAGGTGAAGAAATAATAATTACAAATAGGATTTTGTTAAGATTCCCTTACAAATAATAATTAATAATTACAAGCATATATTGTTGTTGGCTTGGCTCGCGAAAGAGTTGACAAATTGTGATGTGTTTCCATGTGGATATTATAATGATGTGGGCCCTTTGGGACACGTGCTTTTTGGTCTCTATTTGGGTCCTTTGGATGTAACGTACGTTGCTAACTTTTTATTGATTTGACTCCACAAATCGAATCATCACGGATCTTCCCTTGCTTTCTTGGAGATGATCCTCCTGTGTTATTGAAGATGAAGACTCCTCCTTGTTTGGAATATACGTGTATGTGCTGTGTGTGCCTCACAACCTGTGAATGTTTCGAGAGCATAAAGCTACCGCTAGCCTACATCGACAAGATGATTTTGATTTTTCAAACATTTGAGGGACGGAGTGCAATAAATAGGATTATATATCATAATTGGTTATTATTATTAGGAGCCAAATTGATAAAAATCGACAAACTCTGTCCTTAATAGAAACATCACGAGACTCTCCCATGTTCTTATCCTCCTAATCATATTAACTATCAAATTCTTTCTTTGAGTGAATGTTGGCGTAATATTCCATATCACATGGAGCAACGTACGTTGCTAACTTTTTATTGATTTCTAGAAGCTGAGGAGAATGTGTAATAATAATCAAACAAGTTCAGTCAAATTTAAACGGCTGTGAACACAACGTGAATGAATCTGAACTAGGACGGTGGGTTAAGCTTGACCCAAAAAAAATAAATAAATAAAAAGGTAAAAGCGAATAAATATCACATGGAGTTCTCCATTATTTGCTTCATTTTTATTATTATATTTTTATTTTGCTGGCAATTTAAAAAAAAAAACCAAAATTGCAGATCTTCGTGTTGGTGGCACCGAAAATATATAGACGGGAAATTTACAAGATTCAGATCCAGTTAAAACACTCCACGTGTCGGGAACTGAATAAACCAAAAGTTAGAAAAGAAATAAAATAAAATTGTTGTATTGTTCCGGCTAATCAGAGCGTTTTAGTGATTTTAGTCTTTGCGGGGCGGCTCAGTCTGGCATCAGCCATTCGGCTTCCTCGTCTCGTCTCGTCTCGTCTCGTCTCCTTTCAGCTGAGCTGACAAAGCATAAATTTTATTACTGAGTTTTCGTTTGTTATTTCGTTGTCTCAAAACCCCTTCCTTTGTTTTGTTTTGTTTTCTTTTTGATTATGGATAGCGTTATGGCGAATGAAAATTCTCACGGCAGCGGCGTCGTTTTGGGATCTCCTACTGATCCCGCCAAGCTCATTATCGATACCGACCCCGGAATCGGTGAGTTTCTCCTCCTCTTTTTGAAAAAAAGAATAGAAAGACTTGTGAAAAAAACCTTGCATTTGTGGAATGTAGTTGTGATTGCATTGTCGTTGTTGGTAAACGGGTTTGAATTCTTAAAAAAGGAAATATGTATACATTGCTTAATTTGAAGTAAACTAATTGAAAAATCTTTTTTTTTTTTTTTCGTTTGTTGGGTTAGTCTAGGTAAGCTCAAATAATTAACTGTACTGGTTGTGTAATTTAGTTTCGTGTTAGACAATTTTTTGGGTTCTGAGAGCTTTAAATATATGAGTATAAACAGAGTAACAATTCCATTTGTTTATTTTATAAGCAAAGGCGATTGAAAAATGAGAGAGATTTGCATAGCTGCAATTGCAAGTGACAAGGGATAATTTTCTTGGCATATAAAAGTGTTTTCCTTTTGTTTTCGGCTGTGATCGTAGGAAAAGATATTGTTTGATTACAGTACAGATTAAGAGATTACTTTTCCTGAATCAGAAAGGAGAAATTTATTTGAAACACACGGGTATAATTTTTTGTTTTTTTCCAAACGCAACAAGTAAAAAAGCAAAAATAATAGCAAGTTAATTATTAAATCTTCATTGTAAGGTAGACCCACTTTTATGTAGACAGTGACGAGTCAAGTCATTTGTTATGTCAATCAAAGTACAATTATTGGTAAATACTAATAAGTCGGGAAGAGCATTATCACTGGACCTTATATTGGGAGGGAAAAGAATGGGAATCACTTTCAAAATTGCAAAAGGCAAAAAGTTAATGGATGTATTAAATGTTGCTCGATAGATGATGACCTCTGGTTGCTGCTACTTGAGGGTGGATCAACTTTTCGATTAAAGAACATACATCAAAATAGGAAAAAAAGAATTACCATGATGATATGACTAAGCAAGGGGTTTGCTGCAATGATAAAGATAATAATGATGCTTTGGGATTTTCGGATCACTTAGTTCTAAGTATGTGAATCAGTGAATTCTGGAACTTGTTTTTATCTGAACAATGTGATTCCTATTAATGGTCTGAGAAAAGAATTGACAAAAATTATATAGCTTCCCAATTTTTTGTCTAGGTTGTACAACTTGTCAATTTTGTATTGGTTTGTTGTGACTGGTGTCACGGGTGAGATGTGAATGGGTTTTCTTTAATTAACAGATGATAGCATGACAATCTTAATGGCATTTCAAACTCCGGAATTGGAGATCTTGGGGTTGACAACAGTCTTTGGTAATGTTACTACTGAAGACGCCACTCACAATGCCTTGACTCTGGTATGTATATGTATCAGTTGACCCTGTTCTCTTTTACTTGGTTTTATTTCTCCTATTTTAGGTTTTTTTTCTCTGTTTTGGAACACATTCATGATCAATTTCCTGTTTTTGATGTGCAAAAGGATAGTGTGAAATCGCAGGCTGTCCAGGTGTTCCTGTGGCAGAGGGCAGCCCTGAGCCTTTGAAGGTATGTCTGTGTCGCTCAGTCTGTGTTTAAACAATTTCCTAGCTTGACCAAAGTTAAATTACTGAGCTTGTACTGTAGTAGGTGCCTTTACCAAAGATAGGTTATTAAGTTGCCACTTAGATGATGTATGCTGCTGTGACTTCATTTGCTTGATTTATCTTTTTAGTGAAAGGTCCTATATGTGGCAGACAAACTTTCTTTTAACTTCTTTGTGTAATATGCCTAGTCGATGATCTATCCTCGAACTTTTCTGAAAGTTCATTTCTATCTTCTTAGGGTTAAATGTTTGTGGTACTTTGTTAGCCTTCTTGTGAATAGATTTGTGTCATGTCAGCTGGTCAAATGAACTTTTTAAGTTCTTTCTTCTAACATTTTTTTTGTCCCCCAAGTTATATGGCATCCTCTTGTTATTGTAGCCAAACTAACCATGGCTTTTCTTGAAAAGGGTGGAAAGCCTCGGGTTGCTGACTTTGCTCATGGTTCTGATGGGATGGGAAATATATCTCTAACTCCTCCAAAAGCAAAGAAATGCGATAAGCATGCATCTGAATTTCTAGTTGATAAAGTCTCAGAATATCCAGGGGAAGTATCTATACTTGCCCTTGGACCACTGACTAACTTGGCTTTGGTAAGTTCTTTTTGGCCTCTTGCAGTTTGCTTAGTTGAAATTAATATTTTTGGAATTCACAAGTTCATGCCTAATGCTGTTCTGAAATCAGGCAATCAAAAGGGACTCATCTTTTGCAAGTAAGGTGAAAAACATCATTGTACTTGGTGGTGCTTTCTTTGCATTGGGAAATGTCAATCCTGCAGCTGAAGCGAATGTAAGTGCTAGCTTTTCCTACATTTGTGATTTATACACAAAGCATCGTAAAAGCTTCTCTAAAATGGAATAAGTTTTCCCAGTGTGGATTTGTTGCCTTTGGAAATTAGATTCATAAATCATAGCAGAGCTAAAAGTTTTGGTTCTGCAGATTTTGCCCAAGTTTCTTTCAACTATATACTTGATACTCGATGTTTCTTGTTTCAAATCACATCATATATTCCCTTTTGTCCTTTTGGAAGTCAAAGGTTCTCATTGCTGCAAAAGGAGTCGATTTTAAAAGGTTCTGCTATAATACAAAATGATTAACTGTAGTTCTGAGGCACAAGTTGTGAAGAAATTGGTTTTAGCTTGAAGTGACATCATAACAATCAAGTGCCATCAGAGTTACCATTAATTTGTCCAACTTGCAGATTTATGGAGACCCTGAAGCAGCAGATGTTGTGTTTACCTCTGGAGCAAACATCAGTGTTGTTGGAATAAACATTACTACACAAGTCAAACTGACAGGTGAAGCAAGTTTCGTTTTGTCTTCTTTTCCTTCACTTTCTTCCCTCCTCCGGTTTTATGGTAAATCAAGACCTTCTGATAGTTTGCATCATCTTATGCATTAGATGCCGACTTGCTTGAATTGATGCAATCTAAAGGAAAGTATGTTCAGCTATTGGGTGACATGTGCAAATTTTACCGAGACTGGCATGTGAAGTCTGATGGTGTCCACGGTAATTTTTCATTTAAAAGTTAGATGAATATATGATAATTGCTTCGAAACTTGAACATTCTTTCTGTCAACTTCCTTAATAAATTTGTTCTTGGTTAACTCTGAGAAATTTGGTCACAGGCATTTTCCTACATGACCCCGTTAGTTTCGTGGCATTAGTTCGGCCAGATCTCTTCACATTCAAGAAGGGAGTTGTGAGGGTTGAGACACAGGGAATTTGTACGGGGCATACACTAATGGATCAAGGACTGAAAAGGTTGGAGTGGTTTAGTGCCTATTCTATTTATGAATTTAGATCTGTTTTGCATTTGTTATTGCTTGTACCAATAGTGACACTCTAATTTGGTACAGATGGAATGCTAGTAACCCATGGACTGGCTATTCCCCTGTTTCAGTTGCTTGGACGGTCAATGTGGACGAAGTGCTCAATTATATTAAAAGACTGCTGATGAAACAATGAAAGCTGCTGCAATCTGTGCGCTGCATTTCAGAAGATGTTAAACCTCAAAATGGGAGTTGGGGTTGCCGTAAAGATCCAGAAAACGCTCTGTTAGTTATTCTCATTTCACTGGTGACAACCCAAATACTGGGTTTTAGGGCACAAATTGATGGAATTCTTCTCAATGTTACTATGCATTTGTGAAAACCGTACTGTGAATGATTGTGAATTAATAAAAATGCCCATTTGAAGTTGTAAATTATTGGCTTAAGTCATGCTATTCAGCAATGAATAATGGTGGATTACAGCAACCCAGAAATACATTTCTGCTTGGAAAATGAGTTAGGACTTAGAACTGTTAAACTACGGTAATAGAAAAGTTCTATCCCCTGATCCTGTTCAAGTAAATGGGAATATGGGATATTGAGCACGTCTTCTTGGTGGGTATTTTACTTAAAGCTCCTGCCAAATCTCATAATTTGCTTCTGCCCAATTATGCTT